>MEJB01000004.1:5921657-5978833 GCA_001752375.1 Rhazya stricta | reverse complement strand
GGATTGCGCATGAAGAGTAAGGAATATATTTTATTCCTAAGAACTGCAAAATAGCTAGAGAAAAACACTGGAAAAACAAAATGGAAAAAGTAACAACCTTTAATTTTGATCTTTGTGGTACACATGAAAAGTTCCTTTAATCTCTTCCCAATAAATATTCCTCTCTACAGTGTTTGCAAATTTGGAAGATATTCCAGTGTCAAATGTGTACTTTATTGCTTGCAATGCTATTAGAAAATGCAAAAATTGCCAGATAAAGCGCCCAATTTCTGTTAAATATGACCCTTTTTATTGGGATATGACTTTCTAATAAAAGTTGAAACTAGAGAAGTTTAAAAAAAAAAAAAAATACTTCTTCCATTTTCTATAGGAAAGGTTAACATAATTTTAACCCTGATAACGTTCTACGGCATCTGCACGCGCTTATAGGAAAGGAAAAAAAAAAAAAAAAAAAGGAAGACTAAAATTCTAAGCACACTCTTAATTCTACGGATGGTGGTTTGTATTAGAGAATGTCATCGGCAAATATTCACTTCCCTGGGCAAGTTATCAAAATTCGTATAGTATTCCCAAACCGCTTGTCTGCTTGCTTTCCCCAAACATAGAGATAGCTGTAAATACAGAATAATAACACTCCGGAAACAACTAAAGAGAATTGAACATAACAGAACAGAACAAAATCCCCGAGCTGTTGCTATAAACTCACCGATTAGCCGAAGTATAAGCAAAATCAGTCCACTTCTCTCCATTCCAGAAGAGAATCCTGCCATCAGCCACACCAGTATACGGCCCACGACCTTGAGGATCAAAAGCCATACTCTCAGGACCCTGAATTTGATTCAGAAACTTAATCTCCGCTTTCTGAAGCAAATTCTGCCCATCTTTCTCAACTGGGATTTCAGACCATGCTGGCATGTTCACCCTGTGAGCCACAAAATCAGGAAACTCGGAAATTGCACTGTGCTTAAATGGGTCCAACCCACAATATACTGCAGCCAAAACAAACAATCCAGCAAAAACTCCAGCCGGCGTCATCGTCTGATGAATCCCCAATATGCCTTTGCTTTTTTGAGTGGTTTTTCCTCTCTCTATCTCTCTCTCTCTCCCTTATAATTTTGCGGTTTTTGAATGAATCAACGGAAGGGAAGGGAAGGTTGTATGGGGTGTTTTACGTGGAGCGTTTGGCACCTAACCAGTAACTACACTAAGCAGCGCGCAACTACTGCTGACTACCGAACCCAGCTGCCCATTATTGGATGTTATATATCTATTACTTCATTATTTTGGAAAAGTAATCTCCTTTTATTTTCCTTAAACATCACACAATTCCTCCATAATCAAATATATGGTCTCTTTTTTAAGCTTACGATAAGTTTAACAGTTGAATTTAAAAAAAAAAAATTTGAAAAATAAATAAAAAATTATTTTTATTTTTTCAACCTCATTAGTAAGCAAAAATAATTTTCAAAAAATATCTTCTTGTTGCCTTTTCAAAAGTATATTTTTTAACTTTTTTAAGTTAAAAGTTATTTTAAAAAAAAATTCAAGAATACCTCTATAAATAATTTTTGACTGTAGAAAAGGATAAAGGACGACTAATGCCCCTAGAGTTTCTTGTATCATTAAAACATAAAGCCCTTGCTCTCAAACTTAAAAAAATTAAGGTGTCCCATTCGTCCAAAATTTCAGTTATATCTTAAAAATGGTCTGTTTTTAAGGGTACTTTAGTCAATTAATTCACACATATAATTTCATTTTAGTTTTCCTCTCTTCTTCTTTTCACCTCCTCCTAAACCTAGCTGTCGTTGCCGTCTCCTTCTAATCCTAGTTGCCGCCTCCTTTCCTTCCTTCTTCGACCAACTTTTGTTAGCAAAGCCATCTCACTCGGCTACGGCATCTATGACCTCAATTTAGCAAAAATATAGGACGATACCGATATAAATTGCTTATATTACAACCGAGAAAGTCTCTAATAGTGACTGAAGATCTGGACTGACGATTGCTATGGGCTGGGGGGGAATTCGAGGGAGGCGAAGCAAAGGATGGGTCATCCTCCTACCCGATCTTGCTGCTTTTGTTTATTGCTCAGTGGAGGTGGTGGAGTTTTCTTAGCATTTGAGGACTCACAATGGGTAGAAGATTGCCACATGTAAAATTCATGGCAAGAAGAGCTTCGATTGCCAATTTCTAGGGAAACTTCATGCTCAAAAACTTATCCATTTTTCTTTATATGGGACTTTGCAAATGAGCTAAAGCAATCTTGCAATGTCACACTCTACAAGCTAACAGTGGATCTTCTCAGTGATAATTAAAATGGAAACTCTAGTAATAATATGTGTATCAAGGTCAGGCAAATAGATACAAATTATTTAATTTAGAAATCTAGAATGATAGCTATGTTTTGTAGCTTCGACTAGGAAAGTACTAAACTTGGGAAGATAGGAAAGCCAAAGGATATGTCCGGTGAGAATTGGACGAAATTAAACAAAAAGGCAGTTGGGAAAAATCAGTATGGGTATACAATATTGTATGCCAATATGTAGCAAATAAAATATATGCTCATAAGGTATAGACCATACTATTATTGAAAAGAGAAATTATTAAAATAAGGTTTTTCTTTTCAAAAAACTCATTTGATTAAGATATTGGGATGGAACATCTGTTTTTGAATACTTAAATATTTGTAATGGCATTGTGAATCAATTGGATGTGTTGAATGAAGAAATTCAAAATATGTAGTTTTGATTGGTTTTTGGCCTAATAGTTGGGATATTCTTGTGGTTTCTCATGTGAACTCTTTACCAAATGGTGTATTTGAAATTGGTGGAAGAAACAATGCTAAGTGAAGAAGATGTTAGGTGGGCAAACCCAGTCCCACATCGGCTAGAAGTTGGGTTAATCATGGGTTTATCTTAACAAGATCCTCAATGGCATAAGGCACATTGGATGGGTTGTTAGGTGGGCAAACCAAAACCCACATCAATTAGAAGTGGGGTTGATCATGGATTATAAGTATAAAGAAGATTTGTTATTAAATATTACGAGCAAAAAGGAATAAGGAAAGTCAAGAAAGAAAAATCATCATCAGATAAAAAAAATAATTATTTTTGGAGCCAAAAAGCCAAAGAGTAAAAGGCGAAAAGCAAAAAGTGCTTATAACACCGTTTTCRTAAGCTTRCAAAGRAAGCTTCGTGGGACAAAAGGGAGAGAGGTTGAAACAAGAAGGGTATTCYAGCATTAGTAGCAAAAATGCAGGAGAGAGAAAAAAGGAGAGAGAAAGGGAGCAAAAAGAGGGAATTTTGAAAGAAGAAGAAGAAAACTTAAAAGAAAGCTTTCACCATTGGACTTCATCAACCTCTTTAGGCTTGTTCCTCCTTCTCTTAGTAATTATTTTGAGATGCATTTCAATATATTAATCTTTCACATCTTATATTTCACTTCATCTAAGAACATGGACTAATTTCTTAAAAGTTAGACTTTTGATGAACCTATGTATTTAATGTCTATTTGAATAACTTGAACAAGGTTTGCTCTTTATGAATACTTTACTCAAMGTTATATATTGTTTACATTCACTGTTTTATTGGCTATGAATAGTATTTGCGTGAGCTTCTTGAACTCTAAAAGGTAGTGAAAGAGGTGAAAAACTTGAGTAGATGTGAGTTTGGTTATCTTGAGATAAGATTTAATATCTTAGGGATACCATAGAATATTGAAGACATTCATATTCCACCCATAAAATTATATGAGACTTGAATTTTATTTGTGTTCCTTAAACTAAGTAACTCCAATAGGTAGAACAACTTAAAGAAATAGGAATAAGGACCAACAAACTGAAAGGATGAGGTCATTTCTTTCTCGATTTGCATTTCTACTATAACTAAACCTTTGATGTAACATTTTGCTCGGAAGTCATTGCTGCAGCCGTCTGCAGCGTTGATATTTTGACTTCTTAGACATTAGTATATTGGGGATTCTTGACTCTAACTTACCTTTAATCACTTGATCATCTCGTTTGTGCAATTGCTGTGATTGTTTCCGAATCCTTGTGATTTGATAAATTTAGATTATTTTACTTTATTTTCGTGACAACCATCAACTATTGATTTTATTAGGAATTTAAACCATCACTTTTGAATCCTTGTAGGACGATACTCTTATCACTCTATATTACTTGTGGACTGTGTATATTTACATGAGTGAAGCTTTATTGCGTATGCGATTTTATCTATCAGAACGCTTAGTGGTAGTTCGAAGGGATGATTGTTAGGTGGGCGAACCAGGTGCCACATCCACTAGAAGTGGGTTGATTATATTTTTATAAGTAGTGGACAATATCTCCATTCTTATAAGGCATTTTTGGTAGAATCCAAAAGCAAAGCTATGCGTGCTTAGGCTCAAAGTGAACAATATTGGTATCCAAAGTCCTTTTAGAAAATAGAAGTTGCAACACCTTGTCAAAATTGTTCAAAATTGCCTAATCTGCTTTGCATTTGACGTCTTTATTTATGATTCCAGATTCATATCATATTACCTCATATCATGATGTTTTCCCGTCATGCTCTAGTGGTTAGTTTGGAAATGTGAAGATGGGAAATGGTATAGAGTGCAAAATTGCTGGCATCAGAGATGTCTACTTGAAGACCAACACTACTTGTAAATTACTTCTAAAGAATGTGAAAGATATTCTTGAGATTCGTCTTAATCTAATTTCCATCGGGATGCTTGATGATAAAGACTATGATAACCATTTTGGTGAAGGAAGATGAACACTGACTAAAGGGTCATTGTTAGTGGCTAAGGGAAACAAGTGCAGTTCCCTCTATCTGACAAAGGCTAAATCTTGTGAGTGACAAGTAAATGCAATTGAAAAATGTTAGTACAAAATTATGGCATATGAGGTTGGGTCACTTGAGTCAAAATGGTCTGCTAATTCTTTTAAGGAAGCAATCTCCCAACCATCAAATTTGAAGATTAAAGTCATGCAGTCACCTACGTAAACAACATAGAGTTGGGTTTAAAAGTTTATATCCCTATTGAATATCTAATGTTCTAGATTTGGTTCATACTAATGTTAGTTTTATGGACTCTTTGAGTCTTGGTAATGTTCATTATTACATTACTTTTATTGATGACAATTTTAGAAAAGTGTGAACTTACTGCTTCAAAACTAAAGATCAAGCTCTAGATTTTTTATGTATTTTCATGTTGCAGTTGAGAGGGAAACAAAAAGGAAATTGAAATATCTGCGAGCAGATAATGGTGGGAGTACATTGGATCATTTGCAGAATACTGCAAAAGTCAGGTAATCAAGTTTGAGAAAACAAGCCAAAAACACATCAACATAATAGTGTAGCAGAAAGGATCACGTGCCATTAATGACAAAATCATATGTATGTTCTCATATGCAAAGTTGCCTAAGTCCTTTTGGGAGGAGGAGAGGTAATGAGAACAATAGTTGACCTGATAAATCTTTTACCTTCAGCTCCATTAGATGGTAATATTCCTGAGAAGGTTTGGAAAGGAAAGGATATTAGCCACGATAATTTGAGAATCTTCGGTTGTAGGGCTTTTCTGCATGTTCATAGAGATGAAAGATCCAAAAAATGATAGGAGAACAAAAAAATGTATTTTTCTTGGGTATGGCTATAAAGAATTTGGATACGGGTTTTGGGATCCAATTAACAAGAAACTTATCAGAAGTAAATATGCAGCGTTCTTTAAGAATTAGACCAATAGAAAACTTTGAAAAGCCAAATAAGCTGAAGTACAAATAGTGAACCTTGTGATCCAAGTATGATCTATCCACATCGTCCATCGAATAAGAATTTTGAGAACATAAGAGTTATTCAAGAAGAGTAGAATGTAGATATTCCTCCTTTTGCTACCAATTGGTGATCAAGGTGATTTTGCATCATCGAGATAACTCAATTGAGAAGATTAACTAGACAATGCCAATTTTCTGTGAGATATCCACCATCAGAATATGTAATAATCACTTATGGGAGAGAATCAAAGAATTATTAGGAGTTTATGTCACATGAGAAGAAACAAGAATGATTTGAAGCCATGTAAGATGAAATGAAGTCACTGCATGAGAACCACTTATGAACTAGTGAAGTTACCGAAGGGTAAGAGAGCCTTGAGGAACGAAATAGATGTTTAGATTGAAATTTGAAGAAAACTGCTCAAAACCAAGCTACAACGCAAGATTGGTTGTGAAGGAATTTAATAAGAAAAAAGGTATGATTTTGAAGAAATTTTCTCACTTGTTCTCAAGATGTCTTCTATTAGAGTTGTTTTGGGATTGGCAGCTTCAACTTGGAAATTGAACAACTTCATGTGAAGATAGTTTTCCTTCATGGTGACTTAGAGAAAGAGACTTATATGCAACAACATAATTTGTTTTGTAGCTCAAGGTAAATAAGATTTAGTTTTTAAGTTGAAGAGAGTTAATATGGGCTCAAGTACGCACCTAGACAATGATATAGAAAGTTTGACTCCTTTATCAAAGCTAATAGGTACAAGAAGACCGCTTCTGATCACTATGTGTTTGTAACTAAATCTTAAGGGTAACAACTTCATTGTTCTTCTGTTTTTTAAGGAATATGCTAATTTTTGGTCATGTTAGGCTCCAGAAATTTCTACAAGAGAGTAACCAAAATATTTTATGAATTTGAGGGTAAATTATTTTGGGACCTAGTATACTTAGAAGTATGATATTTATTAGGCCTAGAATTGGAGTAAGATGATATTGTGAGAATAAACCCAAACATGTTCTCTGCTTAATCTAACTTGAAATTCCTTCTTCTAAAAATTCTAGCCGACCTTTAGTGTAAACTTATAATAAATTTCGAAGAATTCGATTCAAATTTCATTTTCTTCCTTTCCTCTAACCGATTTACAGCTTATTAGCTTCAATTTTAGTTTAATTTTAGCCTAAAATTCCTTCTTAAAACTCCATTTCCTATTATCATCCACCCGAGCTTACCTCTCCAAAACTCACCCGATTGCTCTCCAATTTTCAATTTAATTCCCACCTTTAAATCTCCACAGTACATGACTAGAATGTGGTAAGAATTTAGCATGTTTGCTGTCCATTTGTAATGAGTTTGCAGCAAAGTACAACTGATTGTATGTGCTATTCGAATGGTAGAAGACTTAGGATAGGAATTTGATAGCTATCCAGGTTGTGTTGTTTGTTTTTGGGTGAAAGATTAACTGAGATTGTGGCAGCTGTCCTACATATGTGCAAGTGCTCATGCTTTGAGAAGATAAATGGAATTTGAACTCATCATTTGTAAAGAAAAAAATCGACACACTCTTCTTACTTTCTTCTCTTTCTGCCCAAAGTCTCCTCTCCGATATAGCTTGGGTTTCTCCATAAACAAAAACTCTATAAAATGCTGCCCTAAACCCACTTCCATTCCCACTTTATTTAACCAAAATCTTCTCCTCTTTTTGCATTTACATTTAGTTTAGTTGCTCCACTTCTAAACAGCTAAAGCTCACTTGTTCATCAGCTCTACAAAATGCTGATTATATATCTTTTCTTCATCCTTTACCCATCAAGACACTACTGTAATCCCCGAAAGAAACTCAGAGAGTGTAAGCAGGATGTAAGGAAGCGTGAATAGCAGCAGCCTGCTACAATCCAGTCTCTTGTACATTCATAACTTGCTAGTCTTCAATCAATTTCCTTGCTGCAAATTACAGGTTAGTAATGTTTTGTAAGATATGATGAGAGATTGGAGTTATATAGATGTTGGGTGTGTGCATTTAAATCCGGTTACAAAAGATGAAAAGGAATAAGAGAAATATGTTTAAGGATGATATACAAAGATAGCACATGATTTGAGTAATTTACAATTCTATTTATGTTCTATATACTTAGATTGGACAATGACCTTTTCATGTCACATAAATTAAGGATTAGTAACCTAAAGCATAATGACATAAAGTGCTTCATTTAAAACTTCATAAAACTTAAGATATGACTATTAGGATTTACACTATTGTTTTGGTATGTATCCAATTCGGTATACAAATCTTATTACTCAGTGAAACTTTGATTTTGATATATGGCTGAAAATTAACAGATCTTAGGAAGAATTTAGTCCAGATTTCACCCAATTTGAGCCTGTAAAACTCTAGATATGAGTTAATATTTGGAGTAAGGTTAGTTTTAGCCGATTACACATGAAACCCTTATTCCATTCAAAATTGGTACTTATCCGAACCTCTTTAGGATTAGATATGGTTGTAAACCTTATTCTAGAAATATTTTGGGACCAAACCTATTAAGAAATATGAAGTATTGAGAGACTAATACTCTAAACACTCCAAGCTGTCAATTTTTGTAAAATTGGTTTCAAACTCACCATCTTTACCTTAAAATATTCTGACCAATGCATTTCCTATGTCCTATCCTATACAATTAGATAGTTTTATATTCTAGGACCATTTCCTAAGTTATTACTATCATCTTAGCAAAAGATATATCCATGCATATGAAATCCTAGAATGTTTTATTGCATGCAAACTTTCACACCTATAAACTCTACTACATTTCTAAAACAAAGTTGATTGTTATAAACTTTGCAAAATTTCTATGTGATTGATGTGATTTATTACTAAGGAGAATTCTTACAGATTATAGATTATTTTATGTAGCGCTTGATAGTAGAACTTTTCCTGATTAATCAAGTCACAAGTGAGTTCCTCCTTCTTTTAAAATTTCACAAACGTACTTATTTATTTATGTGTACTCTAGATAAGATTTCAAGAATTCTCATACGCTTAATTTGAAATCCATATCAACTATTTTATTTCACAGATATATTTTGAGTTATCTCTAAATTATTTTCCACAAATTGCAAAAGTTGGATTTCTTGAAATGATTTCTTGAACATGTCATTTTGTGACCTTGATCAAAGCTTGTTTCTTGAAAAATTACTATTGAAATTGAATGAATTTGTGTTTTGCAAAGTTTATTTTCTGAAAAACTGTTCAGGAAAATTTTTTGAATTATGATTTACTTGTGACCTATACTTAATTTGACAAAACTATATTTGAAATCACTATTTGTGATTTATGAAACTGATGGATTTGAATTGAGTACTCAATTGGTGAGCTCTGACTAACTAGTCCGGTAGGGAAAATACTATGGTTGGTTGGTCCCTAGTACAAGTACCCCTCAAGCTAGTTCGTGCGATAATATCAGAGTAAGCCAAACCTTGGCCAAAGATTAGGTTGCTAGTGGCAGACCGGGAATGCTTGGGCAGACGCTTGTGCCATTCGGTACCTAGGTCTGATTGTGGACAACCGTACCCTTGGTTAGGAGGTTTAACCTGAGGTCAGGTGATCCCTTGTGCCCTAGCTAGCGGGTACCATTGATTGTACGAGGTGATAAGGTAGAAATGGCATGCATATTTTGGAGAGACAAGAACGGTATTACTAGACTCTGTAGAGTTTTACTTTTTGGTATATGTTTCTTTATCATGTGATTTAATTCTTGCAGTAAATATTTTTATCACTCCTTTGATCAATTATCTTATTTATCAAAAGTTTGAAAATAGCGACAGTTTCATATACTGATTTTATTACAACCCTGAACATGTATCATAACTTTATTTTCTAATTCACATTGCACTCATGTGGAACTCATTGAACCAGCGCCAATAGCCTCTCTTTATTTTTGTAGTGACAGATACATATGTGGAGACTTTGGGTTTTGGGAGCGAGAGCTAGGCATTCATTCCATTACCCAGGAGTGCTAGAGCAGCACTKTTATTTTAGTCTTCTATTTTTATGTTGTATTTTCGTTCTAAGTATGTAATTATACAAACAATCCTTGTTGGATTGTATTTCCAATTGCTTTATTAATGAATTTTCTCTTTTCTAACGATAGCACTGATTGCCGAGAGGCAGACAATGACTCGTTTGGCCCCAATCATACCTAGGGGACGGCGGGCCATCACAGGACATGATGTTGCTGAGATTAGCAAATTGAAGAAAGAGATTAATAAAGCATTTGCTATGAATGATTTGGGTTCGGCACAACAAATTCTTGATATGAAGATCATCTGTGGTAGAAAGAACAAAAAACTTTGATTATCTCAAGAATAGTGCATTGAAAAGGTTGTGGAAAGATTTAACATGAGCAACGCAAAACTTGTAGCATCTCCACTTGTTGGTCACTTCAAGCCCAATTCTAGATAAGTGTCATTTAAGCATTGAAGAAAAGGAATAAATGAAGAATGTGTCATATGCTTCTGTTCTTGGTAGTTTAATGTATACTATAGTATGTAGAAGGCTAGATATAGCTTATACTATTGGCATATGTAGTTAGTCGTTTTATTTCAAATCCTGAAAAAGAACATTGGGCAGCTGTAAAATAGATTCTCAAATATCTCAAGGTAACTTCTAGAGCGTGTTTTGTTTTGGGGGTGACAAACCTGTGTTGTATGGCTTTACAGATGTAGATATGGCTGGAGACATCGACTCTAGAAAGTCTACTTTTGGTTTTTTGATTATATTTGTAGGGCGAGGAGTCTCTTGGTAGTCAAAATTGCAAAAAAGACATGTTACTCTATCTACTACTGAAGCTGAGTATATTGCCATTATCGGAGGTTGTAAAGAATTCTTGTGGATGGAGAAGTTCTTACAAGATTTGGCCATAAGCAAGATATGTATATTCAACATTGTTATAATGAGAGTGCAATCCATCTTAATAAAAGGTCAACCTTTCACTGACGTTCCAAGCATAGAGATATGAGATATCATTGGATTGGAAATGTGTGCTAGATATGAAACTATTGCAACCTGAGAAAATACATACTAATGATAATAGTTCAGATATGATAACTAAGACGTTGCCTTAAGAGATGTTGATTGTTTGCAAGAGGGTTGCTGGCATGAATGAGCTCTCTTCCCTATTAGAAGGGAGGGAGATATTGTTGAGGTGAGTCCCTTCTCACCTGGGGGACCCGCCAATAGTAAAAGGAGATAACAAAAAGTAATTTTTTGTTTTACTCGTTATGTGTTATCTCATCAGCTCACAAGGAAAAGCGAAACAAGGTAAAAAGAGAGATAGAAGTCAATTGCAAGTTAAAAAAGAAGAAAAAAAGAGTGAAGAGAAAAACGAGAGAGCAAATGGAAGAATGAGCAGAGTGCAGAAACAGTACGAGCTGGTTCGCGTGGTGCCTTCCTTCAATGAAGGGTTGTAGTCTTTTCAATCCTCTTCAAATCAAGTCAGAAGCTACCATGGGTGTCACTTGTTAAAGCTTGGACTTCTTGTTTTTCTTGTTGCTTTTCTTCACTTATTTCACTTCGTGAAGTTCCTATTTCTCTGTTTTGATTTCTGATTTTAGAGCATGTTGAAACCTGCCTATGGTTGGATTTTCGGTTGATACCCTCTAGCTTGTAGCTAGAGAACTTTGCAAATCCCATTTTTTCAGTGGTCAAAGTTTATTAGCAGTTTAAAAGCCTGTAATTTTTCCATTTTATTTAAAGATTTTTTCACATTAAAATCTCTTAAAGTCATATTTCCCACTTTAAAAGCCCGTAGGACTTTGGACTTTGCACTTGATGCACTTGATCGATCTAAAGCTCAATTAAGAACCTGACGATCTTTTAAAGGCAGATTTTGTAATTTAGACATTTAAAATTTAAATTACATATCATAAATATCAGGTTCTTGGAAGATCCCCTTGATGACACTGCTGCAACCAGGGGCAATTTTATGCCAATATGATATGTAAGGGAGGCAATGCAACTGCCAAGGCTATAGCCTAGAGTGGATCCAGGTCGTGTGCGATTCATCATCAGGAATGATGGTCATGTATGGAGAATTAGAAGCTGCATCACTTACGTAAACGAAAACAAGACCAGCGCACATCAAAAGGGTCGAAACTAAGTTGCAGGCTAACCATTTGAGACTAGAAACCCATACTTTGTAGTTTAGAAATGGACAACATAATTGAGAAAAATATATTATACATAAAACATTGTCCCAAAACCTCCAAAAATTCTATTGAAACCAAAGGGTTATCAATCATGTAAGAAGAAAATAGAGAATCATATGGACACCTTAAGATCGAAAGATATGCAAGATGTTTGTCCATTGCTCTCGAACTAAGTACCGTGGATTATATCATGATTCTTTCTCATGGACATGAACTCAAAAATATTTGGAGAAAAACACACCTTGCTTTCCTTTTATAGTAAAATATAGACAAGAAATTACAACCTCCAGGAATAATCGCCCTTCAAAGAAACTAATATAGTGTTATTTTTCACTTGTAAGATCTTCACAGGTATAAGGTTACATTTTCTTAATGGACGCAAGTTCACATATCCTTCAAGATTGAGATCTCTCTCGAATTTTTGCTCTAGCAAAGAAGACTCCAGCGAGCAAGCCTGCAAAATGTATTAGAAGGTGATGGTTTAAGAGATTGCTGGATTACAACCATTTCAAGATTAGGACAAGTGTGCAAAACTAACCAAATAATATACTCGCAGAGTTCTCCAGACTTGTTGGAACATTAAAAAGAAGAATGCCAGCAATAGAGAGAGGGATCTTATTTAATGACCCCACTAGGCTGCAGAATGCATTGAAGAATTGATTAGAAACAGAAAAACATACAACTAACAACAATCTTAAACTCTGTCAAATTGCCAACCTACTTAGTGCACAGTCCTGGACTTGGTTCAAGTCTAGGTACAATTGTTTTCCTTCCATAATGTGCTAACCATTTCCTATCAAGTGTGTCCCTCCCTCCCTCCTTCCCTCCCTCCTCCTGTTGGGCAGCTTCATCAGTGTTCCCAAATCTGTTGTACACAGGTCTGATAGAGACAAGTGACTACAACCACTTAAGGTTTACAGGAGGAGGAATAAGGAAGCTTCTAAGGGTCAACCCCAATCTGGCATACTTCAGACATGACAGGTTATATGGGATCTGGAGTAATTCTAGGTTAAGTAGTTCCCTTATTATTTAAGATTTCCACTAAGATTTTCTTTTCCTAATAGGTTTAGGTGTTAGTCCTATAAATAGGAATTTCTCTATTATATTATGGATACTTCTCCTTACAACTAATAGAACTTTAGTTTATCCTGAATCTTCTGGTTGTATAACAACATCAAAGCCTGAGGTACGAAGCTGTATGGTTCTACGAATGTCGCCCAGGTCAATTTCTTAGGCTATGTTTGGACTAGCTTTTCATTGTAGAAGGAGAATAATATTCTGTTAGAGTTTAGAAGGCAGGAAAATGTGTAATTTGAATTACAAGTTCTTTCTGTTGGAATGTAGATGGAAGAAGTGTTTGTTCTGTTGTAGAAATCTTTTGAACTACCAATATTATTAACAAGTAGCATTCAGGTCACAATGAAAACTTTGGATCGATATACAACTTTTTCTAAACAATTCAAGATTCAAACTTCTACCAATTCACGGGTTTTGGAAATTTTGATTGAATAATAGATTATTCTTATTAATTGTAATTTATTATTCATGTTCCGAAGGATATTAAACAATAATTCATGCAAAGCTTGTTTCATTGAAGAAAACATCAGTTCCTTGAAAATGTAGTCCAAACAGTGCTTTGGATGTAGCAAAAATGTCTTCTCTAATATAAAG
Source organism: Rhazya stricta (assembly GCA_001752375.1). NCBI lineage: Eukaryota > Viridiplantae > Streptophyta > Magnoliopsida > Gentianales > Apocynaceae > Rhazya > Rhazya stricta. The sequence continues at coordinate 5,965,196 of MEJB01000004.1, read as the reverse complement.
CTAGTCCAAACAACGGTTTCGATGAGAATAGGTTCTAGTCTAAACATAGCCTTACTGTGACGCTAAGAATCAGCCTTCTCAATTTCATGTGAATTTTCCTATGCATTTTCTGCATTTTGTTTACCGTTCTCACAATATATTGGGTCAAGTACAAAAACCCCATCCTAGTTTGGCTAAAATTATCAAATTCATACTTAATGTTTCAATTTGACCACTCATCCTCCTACTAACGTAATCAGTTAAAGTTATGACACAAAAATTGTGTGGGCCCTGTGTATTAGAACTAAAATGTCAATTTTACCCACTTTTCTTATGCTTTGGTCAAAATGACAGAAGTATCCTATCTCTTTAGTATCTTTCTCAAATCCTAACTTCAAAAAAAAAAAAAAAAGAGAGAGTGAAAAAGAAAAGAAGAATGATGAGTTGCAAGAGAGGGGCAGCAGCGGCGGTGGCGGCAGTTGGAGGACAGAAGGAGAAGTGGCAGTGCCAGTGAGAGGAGAAGGAACTTGTTTGGCAGAGAAAATGTTTAATCGATAGCACATGAAATATTATTCTCTAATTTAACCATTAACCACTTGACAGATTGTCCAATAATGGTAAAGGCTTCAAATATGTACGATTTAGCAGTTGATTGAAATTGTTTGCAAACAAAGAAGGATCAAATAGCAAAAGAAAGCACTGACTACACTTTATGAACAGCATACCCAAGCATTTTGCATTGTTATCTGGTTTTCTTTTGGGAAAGGATGCAGAATCCTATATGAACAAGTTTATATGAAAAAACTTTCTTTAGCTAAAGGACATAAAACCTACAACTCCCTCTTCTCCTTCCTTCTCCTCCCACTGCCACCATTGCTTCTCCTTCCCTCTCCGCCTACCACCGCAACCACAGTTACCCCTCTTTTCTGCAACTTTCTGCCACTCATCATTCTTCTTTCCTTTTCTCTTTTTAGTTAGGATTTGAGGAAGATGCTAAGGAGATTGAGGGGTACTTCTGTCATTGCGATTCAAAGGATAAGAAAAGGGGGAAAATGACATTTTAATTCTAATACATGTAGTCCTTATGAATTTTCTATCAAAAGATTAACTGATTATGTTAAATACATGGGTAAGTCTTCAAATTAAAACATTATATATGAACTTGAGAAATTGTCCAAACAATTGGACAATAGGGGGGTTTTGTACTTAGCTCTAAAATACTTCCAGAATTTCAGAATTCAAGTTTTATGTGGCCAAAAACAACTGAAAATGTGCTAATTAAGAATAGAGGTACTCTTTTGGGACATGGCTAACAACATGCTTGGAGTGGGAAAATTTTGGGAAACAAGAATATCCTGATGCAGAAGGAGATATTACCGAGAAGTGTATTGATGTTCCAGATTTTGACAGTAGCATTCATCCTAAGGCTTTTATAGACTGGCTTGCTACACTAGAAAGGTTCTTTGATTGGTATGATATGTCAGATGAAAGGCAGGTTAGGTTCATGAAACTTACACGTCAAGCTCAGATATGGTGGACTGGGAAGGAATATGATTTGTAGCTGGCAGGAAACCCATCAGCAACATGGGAAGAGATGAAGCTGGAACTAAAAAGGAAATATCTACGAGTTACTACCAGCAAGATCTTTTTGATGAATTCKCCACTTTTAAGGTTAGGAAATATGGCCGTGATTTGTGTATATGAACAAGTTTGAGGAGCAGAAAATTTGTCGCAGAGGTATTGAAGATCCTAGATATACTATTTCACAATTCAAGTAAGGGTTGAGGCCAAAAATTCACTACCAAATGATCATTTTCCTATAACACTATAGATGACACCTTCCAGTTTGCAAACTTGATTGAAAGGATGTTAAAGCACCAGCTAGGAGGTTTCCTTCTCAAGCTGGTGAGGTTGCTACAACCAGGAATTTTACTTCCAATGCATAGGGAAACAAATCAATTGCTATTTCGGACACAAATCAGATTCCTATGCAGAAACCAGAAGGTTGGAGGGGAATCATAAGTGTTATGGTTGTGGATGTCAGGACATTATGCTTAGGGTTGTACGAGGGGAGGGGAAAAAAAAAAAAAAAAAGAAATAAGTTCTGCATGTGGTTTGTAGATTTTAGCAGGGAACAAGAAGCTGAAGTTGATTAAACAAATGAATCTGAATTACTTGGTGAAGCAGAAACATTGCTGGTATGATGTTATTCCAATGACTATTACACATTTCATAGGGGCGTCCTTGCATATATGATCAAGATTTGATGAATGATGGAAAGGCCAACACTTATTCATTTACTTTTAATGAGAAGATGATTATTCTTACACCCTGAGTGGTTAGGAGATGATAGATGTTGTGTAACTACCGGGGGAAAAATCCATGGAAGAATACAAAACCTAAGGTAGTGGTCAAGAGAAAGGCACCACAAATTCTCAACAAGAAACCATTTGAAAAGGAACCTGGAATCATATTTATGGTCGTGGCTAAAGAGAAAAAAAGCCTTACAGACACAAATCCAGAGATAAATCCTCATGAGTTAACCAAATTGCTGGCTGATTTTTGTGATATTACACCTCAAGATTTGCCGAAGGGACTGCCACCAATACGTGATAATCAGCACGCTATTAATCTTGTACCTGGTTAGCAACTTCCTAGCTTACCAACATACCGCACGAGTCCTTCAGAACATGCAGAATTCAAGAGGCAAGTTGAGGAATTACTAGATAAGGGGCTGATTTGAGAAAGCTTAAGTCCTTCTGTTGTCCCAGCTCCACTTACTCCTAAAAAGGAAGGAACTTGGAGCATGTGCTAGGGCAATCAATAAGGTACCAGTTAAATATAGGTTTCTTATACCACAGCTTGATAATATGATAGACATGATGGTGGGCTCAACTATCTACGGTAAGATTGACCTCACCAAGTGTTGCCATCAGCATGAGGATTCAATAAGGAGATGAATGGAAGATGGATTTCAAAACGAAGGATGGACTCTGAGTGGCTAATCATGCCATTTGGACTTACCAATGCTCCAAGTACATTCACGAGATTTATGATACAGGTACTTCAACCATTTATTGGGTGATTTCTGGTGGTATATTTTGATGATATACTCATCTATAACAAATCTAGGGACGAAGACATAAATCATTTACAGCAAGTCTTTTGAGTACTACACCAAGAGAAGTATATTAACTAGAAGAAATGCAATTTTATGTATTCTAGTGTGGCATTCTTGGGTTTTGTTGTCTGTGCTAGAGGGATGGAGGTTGATCCAAGCAAGGCACAGGCTACACTAGATTGGCCATTGCCCACAAATTTGCAAGAAGTTCAAAGTTTTCATGGCATGGCCACTTCTATAGGAGGCTTATTAAAAATTTCAGCACTATGGTAGCTCAATAACTGATTTTTTGAAGAATYGGCAGTTTATTTGGAGTACTGCAGCAACTACAAATTTTGAAGAAATCAAGAAAAAGATGACTGAAGCTCCGGTTCTACATTTACCTGACTTTTCAAATCTATTTGAGGTGGCTTGTGATGCTTCAAATGTAGGAATTAGAGGTGTACTAGTGAGACTTCATGGGCTACCAAAATCTATTGTTTCTAATTGAGATACAATGTTTATGAGCTACTTTTGGTGATCTTGATGGGGTTTGCTAAGTACTAAAATGAAGTTTTCTTAGAGCATGCATCCACAAACCAATGGGCAGACCAAGGTTGTTAATCGAAACATTGGAAATTTGCTATGTTACTTAGTTGGAAAACATATTTCTAATTGGGATCGAATGCTTCCTATGGTAGAATTTGCTTACAACGCTCCATAAACAAGACTACCAGACGTAGTCCTTTTGAGATAGTGAGGGATAAAATCCTCGAAAACCAGTTGATTTGGCTCCTTTGCCTAAGCATGCACATCTTAGTATTTCAGCTGAAGCTTTCTCTAAGTATATTATAAATGGTGAAATGCAATGAAGAATTGCTAAGAGCTAGAAGCAATATAAGGCACATGCTGATTTGAAAAGGAGATTTGTTGAGTTTAGTGAAGGGGATTTGGTGATGGTAAGAATTCAACCAGGACAGTATCCTGCAGGAGTTTACAAGAAACTGCATTCTAGTGCTGGACCTTATAAGACTTTGAAAAAGATCAGTTCTAATGCTTATGTTCTTGAGTTGCCTCCGGATATGAGCATATGTAATGTCTTTCAATGTTGCATATTAACCTACAAACGGACATAAAGTAAACACTAAGGATAGTACAGCCAGAGCAACATTGTCCCTAATGGCCAAAGCAAAGGATGCATTTGAAGAACTGTTGGATGAGCAGATAGTGTCAACCAGAGGTGCAAGCGGATACCAGAAGTTTCTTGTCGAACGAAAAGGTCGACCAATGGATGATAGTACTTGGATTACTGCGAATTTCAATGAATTGATCGCACCCACCAAGAAGCACATTACGGATCTTGTATGCTTCCAATCTTTATGAGAAGTACAATGCTTTTAACTTGCCGACGATGAGTTGTTAGGACCAGGAACAATTAATTAGAATTAGGGCAAATTAGGGCTGACTTTATTGATAATCAATCAAACAAGAACATAAATTGGCCTACAGTTCGAGAGGTAGGCTATTATTTCCAAGGAAATTACTACTGCTAATTACTTAACGTACAACCAGCATGAAAAATAGGTAACTCCTTAATATCCTATTTATACTTAAGCCCTAATACATAAATGTCTAAACTGCCCCTGCCCCTGCTCCTGCTCCTCTGTTTTTGCGCCTAAGATAAGTTGTGATAGAAATACTAGGTCTAACCGAGTTGTTTCAAGCTGAGGGGGAATGATAGAGACAAGGGGCAACAACCACTTAAGGTTCATAAGAGGAGGTATAAGGAAGCTTCTAAAGACCAAATCCTAATCTAGCATACTTTAGACACAGGACAGCTTACATGGGATGTAGAAAATCAAGCTAGACGATTAGGAAATTATGTACTTCCCGTAAATTAGGGATTGATGATTTGTGTAGCTAATTTTTAGGAGTGATATGGGGTGTATCTACAGCTGTAATTATCCCAGGATATCTTCTTAGTTAGCTGATACTAATTCCTAATTTTGAGGATTAGATTGAGGCTCCTTTCTGTATATATGTACACGGTCTATTACCAATAAGAATATCAGAGAAATTCTCCTCAAACTTCTACATGGTATCAGAGCAAAAATCTGAGACCTAACTCTGCCGCTGCCTCTAGTTCATTACCAAGTCTATATTCCAGGGCCTCACCATCTTCTCCTTTTTCCAGATACTCAGGAATTCTCTTCCCTGTCCGCAATGGCAGATTCTAAAGAAACTTCTTCAGTCAGTCGAACTTCATCCACTCCTTCTCCGACCTTAAACAGCCAGATCCCTACGGAGAACAACCTCATTCCCATGACCAGCCATAAACTCACCGGTCACAATTATCTCCAGTGGTCCCAATCTGTCATGATGACCATCTCACTAGAGCCACTGCTCAGCGCAATTCAGATGATCCCAACTTCAAAGTCTGGAGAGCTAAAAATAATTTGGTAATGTCCTGGCTAATCAACTCCATGACTCCAGCAATTGGTGAAAACTTCCTACTTTATACTACTGCAAAAGAAACCTGGGATGCAGCTCGTCACACATTCTCCACCAGCGAAAATACTGCTGCACTCTTCCAAGTAGAAAGCATCTTTGCATGATCTCAGACAAGTCGAGAACCCAGTTAAGACTTCACAACCCTCACTCACTATTGGCAACAATTGGATCTTTTCAAATAACATGAATGGATGTGCCCTAATGACAGTGCCTATTCGAGGAAAATTTTAGAGACCAAATGTGTTTTCAAATTTCTTATGGGCCTCAACAAATCTCTTGATGAGGTGCGTGGCCGAATCCTTGGTGTCAAACCTCTGCCAACTCTTCGAGAGGCATTTTCTGAAGTTTGTAGAGAAGAGAGTAGAAAACGAGTTATGATGGGAAAATCAGAAGGGCTCTTTGTTGCCGAAGACTCAGTTCCTGCCCACAAGGATGACCCTACAGATCCTAATCCAACAGCCTATGCTGCCGTGGTACTCCTCAAAGTCATGGAGACAACAAACATCGTAGAGGAAGACCCTGGTGTGACCATTGCTGAAAGCCAGGTCACTTTAAAGACTGCATGGAAAACCATCAGATTAGAAGCCCAGCAGCACATCAAGTGCTCGTGAAAGTCGAGCAAAAACTGCCTCCACGCAAGGGACTTCAAATCAAGTTTACATGGAGATAAATCAAAACTGGCCATCATTCCAGCTTGATGTGAAGAATGTATTTTTGAATGGGGGCCCCGCAGAAGAAGTGTACATGGAGATACCCCTGGTCTTCAGAGTGATTTCACAAAAGAACAAAGTGTGCAAACTCTGCAAATCGCTCTATGGGCTTAAACAATCACCTTGGACCTGGTTTTACAGATTTAGAAAGGTACTGAAACAAGATGGCTACTTTCAATGTCATGCTGATCACACACTGTTTTGTAAAGCACTCAACTATTGGTGGGATCATGGTTTTGATTGTGTGTGTGGATGGCATAGTACTTACTGGGAACTATGGAGAAGAAATGGATCACCTTAAACACTTACTCTAAAGAGTTTGAAATCAAGGACCAAGGACACCTAAAGTATTTTCTCGAAATGGAAGTGGCTAGATCAAGCAAAGGAATATCAGTCTCTCAAACGAAATATGTTCTCCTTCTTCTAAAGGAAACTGGGATGATTGGGTGTAAACCAGTTGAAACACCTATGGATCCTAGCTCCAAACTGGGAACACAACCAGAAGAAATAGCCATTGACAAAGGGAGATATCAGCGATTGATGGGTAAGTAATCTATTTAACTCATACCCGCCCAGAAAAGCATATGGAACCGTGTACAGAATCCTAAGGTATCTCAAGAAAGACCCTGGAAAGGGACTAATGCTCAGAAAAACACTCAACAAAACTCTTGAAGTCTACACAGATGCAGATTGGGCCATGTCTCCTACTGATCGAAAATCAACTTCTGGTTACTGCTCATATGTATGGTCTGGTCACATGGCGCAGTAAGAAGCAACAAGTTTGTCCTCAGCAGTGCTGAGGCTGAATTCCGAGCCTTAGCTCATTTGATTTCTGAAGGGATTTGGCTGAAATGACTACTAGCTGAACTCAAAATGAATATGGATGGACCTATATAGATGCTATGTGATAATCAATCAGCAATAGCCATTGCGAAGACCCAGTCCACCATGATAGAACAAAGCATGTTGAGATAGATCAGCACTTCATCAGCGAGAAGATAGAAAGTAAAGTAATTTCTCTAAGACATGTTCCTTCATGATTCCAGACAGCTGATATATTAACTAAAGCTCTTCATCGTTATAACTTCAATGAACTGAGTTCTAAACTTGGTTTGACAAGCATATACTGTCCAGCGCGCAGGGAAGTGTAGAAAATCAAGCTAGATGATTAGGAAACTATGTACTCCCGCTAACTTAGGGGTTGATGATTTGTGTAGCTAATTTCTAGGAGCGATATGAGGTGTATCTACAGCTGTAATCATCCTCGGATATCTTACCTTACCTGGATACTAATTCCTAATTTCGAGGATTAGATTGAGGCTCCTTTCTGTATATATGTACATGGTCTATTACCAATGAGAATATAAGAAAAATTCTCCTCCAACTTCTAAATGGGATTCAGGGTAATTCTAGTTTAAGTAGTTTCCAAGTTGTTTTGAATTTTGAGTTATTAAGTAGTTCTCTGATTATTTTAGATTTCCATTAAGATTTTCTTTTCCTAATAGGTTTAGGAGTTAGTCCTATAAATAGAGAGTTCTCTCTGACATGATGTCTGCTTTCACTTATAATTAATAAAACTTCAGTTTATCCCGCATTTTCTGGTTGTTTGACGCAATCAAAGCCTAAGGTACGAAGCCTTATGGTTCTAGGTGAAATCTAGGTCAAATTCTTGGTGTGATACTAAGAATTAGCCTTCTCAAATCTCCTTTGAATTTTCATACGAATTTTCTGCCTTTTCTGCTTTCCGTATAGTTCTCCTAGCATACTTCCTTCCATACTTTCAGCTATCCTAGCATGGGCATCCCTAAAAGGTCTGTCCTACAACAGGTCCTATTTAAGATTAAGTTGCCAAATGTTAACCTTATGTCGAATAAAAAAATATGATCCTATTTCCACTGAAATAGCAGTAGTCAATAAAAAGTGAAAGGAATATAGGCTATCATTTTCTCCGTGCTCAGTCTCTACTGTAAGAAGGAAAAACAAATTATGATTTCACAGTATTACCTGTATGTTGTAGCCCCGGTTTGATGAAGAAACCACATAGATGTAAAACTGATGGCTAATCCCAATAATCCACTTAGTGTCATTACCAACCAGAAGCTCGGCAATCTGAGAAGTGGTCTGCAATCAGGAAACAAGTGTCAGTGTACAGCCAAGTTATCCAAAATGATTTCATGCTAGACTATTGAATTGCATTTCTACTGCAACAGGTAGTCTTTTTCAAATACTTCTTGCATATATAAACAATGAAATATAACATGTGGACTAATATTGATCAAAGGGGATCAGGCTCCATAATACTTTTTCATTTTCCCTCTTAGAGTCATTTATTGCTTCTGATGTGAAAAAGACGGTCCTAAAACACCTCAGTTCCTTCAACTAAAATTATCAGTTACTGGTAAAAGAAAAGGAAGTTTTAGGTAGGCAACCTGAATAGAAGAAATAACCAAAGGCGAACTATGCACCTTTAACAGCTACTTTACATGAAATTTGATACCAGGTGAAAGTTAAGTGATTCTCAACTAACACATGATATTGTTAATTGCATGAGGAAAGTCAACTACACATATAATTATGAACTTAGTTAAGCATCCATGGTTTCATGGAGGTAAATGTATCTTTGTTACAATGATTAGTTACTTTAATTGTTTATTGTTCAATGATTATCCATAATTTGACGCCAATAAATATGGAAGTTAGCCCATCAGTCATCTTGATGCACACAATGAAACAGTTCAAGTACTGGGAAATTTTAGCTCAAGCACTGATTCTACAACCTATATGTGGAATATTCGAAATTTATGAGTTTCAGTAATAATTATTCTGTTTTTAGGGATTCTTTAGTGGTCAACTATAATTCATTAATTCTATATTTGCAGTAATTTTCCTCCCTAGTGTTTCAGTTATCGTCTTTGGCAATTCCAAGTTGTACCGGTTCACTTCGTTAAAGTCTTTGACATCACAGTTTAGGAAATTCTCTCTTCCTAAAGCTCGTAGTTCTAGTTAGATTAAAAGCTAGTCTCTGAATCCATAAATAATTTAGCTCTACCCATAATGCAGGTTGTGCTTGAGTAACTAATAAAATCCTATCCAGTTTTGCTCAGTGATTGAAATGATACAACACAATCAAACCAAACTCTGATGCCTTACAGTCCTAGGTGCAACTCACAAGGATTCTCTCCCTCATGGTGCAATGCTGAGAATTCCATATGCCATTTATTTCACTTTTTGACGATTTAACAATAATTCTAGCCTAGTTTCCACACAGAATTTCTATCATATTCTCATGTTTTCTTTATTAGATAAATTTCCTGCAATTTACCGCTATTTTCAGCATGGCTTCCAACCCTAAGCTCGGCAGAATCTAGTGAAGCTTTGGGCAAGTATACTGATTTCATCCTGCATCATATATGCTTCGACAATCTTACACATTAGAAGTTAAAGCTTGTATGCAACATGCTATTTCTTCTTTTCCCTTCTTTTCTTTTGCCAAAAGAACATCACACTAGAAAAGGCAGCAGAAGAGCTTGCTGCAACACAAGTTTGAAGAACTATTCAAACGTCAATTAGCAGATCTGTTACTTCTTCAAATTCATTTCGTGAATTATGCATCCACTTTTCTTTTTCTTTTAATTTTTCTTTTTTTCCTCGTGAATTATGCATCCACTTTTCTTTTTCTTTTTCTTTTTCTTTTTTTTCCCCCTCCAAAGGCAAAGGTCATTTAAATTGTATTCCAAGAGTAGGCAGCTAGTTTGAATTCTGTAACCCTCAATGACATCCCTAACATAAAAAGATAGTCCCATCACTTGTATAAATGGATGGAGATGATGGGACAAAATAAAGAAAAGAGATCATATGCCATTTGGCAGGGAAATTTCTGATTGGTAAAATAAAACAGACAATCAATACATTAACCAGACATATCTCTTTTACAAAGAAAAATGGGAAAAGCAACAGCTATTTGAATATGAACATATCAAACATGTGAAATCAAAAGCATAAAGGACCTAAGAAGCATCAAATACTAACACATCAGTAAGATAATGAAACTTACGTTCTAGAAAGATAATCCACCTCATTAACCATGACTACGAGCATAACCCCAAGAGGTAGTGAAAGCGTGTTATTTAGCAGAACCATTGAAAACTCATTCAAGTCTCCAGATTTAGTAACTTGCTTAGCAGTATCCATGACCCTACGTAGTGTTAACTGCACCACAAATGATAATAACAAAAAAGAATCCATGATAAGCAACTTCAGTAAAAATGCCACCTATAAAAATGGTTATGAGTAAGAAATCTCAACCAGAAAGTCTAGTAAACTCTTATTAAGGATACCTATGATAGTTGAAGCACTTATGATAACACATCAAGCAACAAATACCCTGTGTTCAGGCAAAAAATGAGACAATTTCCAGTTTGATTACTTCCATATTCAAAACCAATGATTTGTTCTTCACTTCCAACAATTAAGTGCAGACAACACTGAGCTTAGTAAAAATCAAGAACAAGCAGAAGGAAATGTCGCAACTAGGACAAACCTCATCTAAATAGGATGTAAAGTTATATCAATATAATCAACAAAGCACAAGAGTACCTAAACTAATATTTGGCATGCATGATGTTAGCAAAGTTCGAAGACAACTTGATTCTACTTTCATTACACACTTGTGGTTTTAGCACACCGGATGGCTTCTTATGTCTAGTAAAATCCTTATATGGATCACATAACACATCAAGAGTTAAATGTTAATATATTACTCTCTAGATCTCATAATCAGTACCAAAACAATATCCACTTTCCTTGAAAAGAAGGTTTTAACTTAAACTATTACTTCTCAAATACTTTATACATCAGAAGCTACAATAAGCCCATAGCTCCACACTCCCTTTACATCCACTGAACTCATAAATGGTTTTTAATTGCTTTCTAGTTTATAATTTAAACTTTTAATTTCTCTCTTCCACTACAAGCATTTGACTTAACACAGTATCTATATTAAAAGTAGAAAAATAGTACAGTATAAAAAAGAATAAAAAGTAGGGAACATGTTTGGTAATTTTTACACTTTATTGTAAAGTATAGATGATGTAAAAAGATATATGGCAGAACTGACAATATTTCAGGAGTTTAAAGTATTGAAATTAAAAAAAATAAATAAATCATATCCTATGGACATATCTGAATAGCATGTATTCCATTTGAAACTCTTTCTGGATATCTGGATCCAATCGTTAAATGAATACTACTGTGTTCGTCCTTTCAAGGGCAAACACAGAGCATACTACTGTTTAAAGATCACGAATAGATGGTTTTGTAAGAAGAGATGATCGAGCATGAAAGATAAAGGAGTTCAGCTAGATTTCAATGGCTCTAATACCAAATCTATAAAAAGGACGAACAGTGCAGGATCTTTGTAGAGAGAGAGTATCATGGAAAGAGGAAATTTATCCAACTCTTCGAACTTTTGGTTGTTTCCAATGCCTTTCCACATACATATTTATAGACATGCTTAGGGTGGTGATGACGTCACATTGACACCAGATGAAGGTCCATCGGCCATTAGGGTTGGAATATGAACGTCTTCATCTCATATTCGCAAGTTTAGTTGCTGTTGCTAGTTTGTAAATAGGATTATCTGCTTGTGAATAGTGTGTCATCTTCTTYAGAAAAGAAGAAAGTGGATTTTCGATAGGTTTTTGATGGCTTGGTCCTTCTGGTGTCATACTAAGAGGTCATCTTTCACATGTGCTTGCACAATGGAGGTGAAGGGTACAGCTCTTGTAACCTTTGGAGAAATGATGAGCGACAGAATGGATTAGGATCTGGTGGTGTTTCAGAAGGCTGGGAGTAAGTTGATAGCATCGTGGATTGAATTCCTGAGAAATGAGGGAGAAAAAAAGGATCATAGCTTGGACTTGGTTTGATCATATGCTGATGCAGTTTAAGAATCTCTTTTGCACGTTATCTATTGCTTACCATAAACTTCTTCAGAACTGTTTTGTTGAGATGCTACAATCATTTTTAGCCACTTGTTCTAAGCAAGAACATTTTCATATTACTGGTTTAGAGTGGCCTTGGCAGCTGTAACTTATCTAAATATCTTAACGGCCAATTTAAGATATTAGTAATAACATATTAGACTGAGGAAGTACAATATTATACAATAACTATTGAGATGAGATTCATAATATAGTAATATACTCGTGACAGGATATAGAAGAATCATTGTGTGAAGCTAAGAATGCTAAATATGCAGTTAGTGAATATTGAAGCAAGTCAAATATATTTGTGATCAATTTTGTTTATGATCTTAAGCCTTGATTATAGGCTCTATTCTGCTCAATCCTCGGGATGCTTGTATATCTTACCTTTTAACATTGTACCATACTCATACATAAAGTCCTTGTGATCAATAGAGTAATACAAATTTTCAGCCAGTTATCAATTTGGTATCAGAGCCAAATCCTAGCTGCTATTCTTTCTGTTGTTGTTTATAACCCTAGCCACTGCAACCACATCTGCCAAAGTTAAAATAAAATTCCTTACAGAAGTAACCCAATAACGATACTTATAAAGAGAAAAGCTAAACTAACCTGCTCTTAAGCCTATAAAGAAAAAGTTAAAATCACTTGCTTTTAAGCTTAGGAGAAGAGGACCCAAATTGGATGGTACTAATTACCAGATTTGGTCTATAGTTCTGGAGATGCATATTACTTGTCAGAAAGAAAAAGGGTTACATCACAGGGATAAATGTTGCACCTAAGGAGGATGATCCACTCTATGATGAGTGAGAGGCTGAAGATGCTCTAGTCAAGTCTTGGCTTAAATCCATAACTGATAATATAATGTCACACTTTGCTAGTGTGGGATGGCTAAGGGTGTCCAGGATTCAGTTAAGAGGAGCTATCTTGATCTATCCAACTCTTTTCAAGTCTACGAACTGATGAAGAAGTCATTTCAATTTCATCAGGATGGTAGGCCCCTCACAGAATACTACAATGAGTTGAATTTATTTTTCATGGAACTTGATTATTGGAGGCCAACAATATGACACGTTCCATTGATATTGAAAAACAAAGGAAGAGTATTGCTGAGTATCGAGTCTATATATTTCTTGCAAGCCTTGATCACAGTTTGGTTCGAGTTAGTAGTTGTTTTTTGCCGACTTCTCTCTCGCCAGGCGTGGAAGAAGCTTAGAAGTTTGCTGCAAAGCTCGGACACAAGCCACACAAAGGAACAGAAGCCATTCGGAGGCTTCAGCTTTGGCTATCCAAAAGAGCACCTCTGAGACTTCAACTTGTCACTAAAGCCATAGCACCAAAACATACAGTTGACGTAGAGAATACTTTTCTTCAAGGTGGTTTATATGGATCGTCCTCCAGGGTTTACATCCAGAGGAGGTAAGGTATGCAAGTCAAAAAAGGCATTGTATGGGTTGAAACAGTCACATAGGGCATGGTTTGGGACATTGAGCTACTCTATTAAGGAGTAGGTTTTAAGCAAGGTTTGGCAGATCATTATGAAAGAGATCATGGTAATATTGCCTTGATTATTGTGATGTGATTGTTACATGTAGTAACACGAGTGAGATAGAGAAGCTAGAGAAGGATTTGGGGCTAAAATACTTCTTGGGCATTGAAGTGTCTCAGTATAAGCAAGGGCTCTTCCTCTCCACTGGAAGTATACATTGGATCTCCTAGCTAAAAATGGTAACTACGCGGACCTGTAGATTAAGGTGAACCATGGTCTATCTATCTTTCTTGATCAGGTCAACAACTAAAGAGAGATATCAAAGACTAGTGGGGAAGTTGATTTATAGGCCTGGCTTGTCATAGGCAATTGCTGTTGTGAGGCAGTTTATCTACGTTTCAGTGATAGACACATGAATGTAGTAAATTGTATTCTAGCTTACCTGAAGTCCTGTCCAGGTAAAAGTATTATGTTCTCCAACCATTGACTCCTAGATATTGTCGGATATACAGACTCGTGACTTTGCTAGCTCTAGGTTGATAGAAACTCTACCGCAGGGTATGTATCATTCTTTGGAGATAATTTGATGACTCGGGTTAGTTAAAAACAGAAAGTGGTATCATTGCATGGATGAGAAACTGAATACCATGTTCTCCATCAAGCTACTGAGATTGCTAATATTCCAATAACGCATCACCAAACTAACCATCTGAACTTTATAGGAATGATATCGGACTCCTGACATATAGGAAGGAGTGCAGTTCATTTTTTGAGTGGATTCTGGTTTGATAAAGGTTCCTTAAATTAAGAGCACGGACCAGTCAGCTGATTAAATGACTGCTGTAGTTACTAGTGGCCCATTCCATGTGTCTCAATCAAAGTTGGCAGGTAAGATATCTATGCACCAACTTGAAGAAGAGTTTAGCGTATGCTAAGGAAGGTCAAATATATTTGTAACCAGATCTGTAGATGACCTTATGCCTAAAGCCTTGATTATAGGATCTGTATAATAGCTCAATCTCAGGGATTCTTGCATATCTTTCCTTTTAGTTTCCACCAGACTTCTATATAAAGTCCTTGTGATTGATAGAGTAACACACACATCCTTCGACACATATCAGTTTATTGAGTCCCAGATCTTGTTGCATAAAATGGTGAAATACCCTGTATATAGACTTGGATAATCCTCCCTCCAGGCCTTTGATGAAGTTAGATCCAAGCCCACTCTCAACATGATATTAGAGCCAAACCCATTCCCAATATTGGGCCACTCGTAGGTGTCAGGGTCCTGCAAATTTTGTACCCCTTTATGTCCAACCCTGGCCATGAGGGGTGTATTTAAGTCTCAAATCAGTTGGTTGAAATGGTATGCTCCCTTATACAGACAAGGACACCCTCCCCATGAGCTAGCTTTTGAGGTGTAATTAAGCCTGGGTCCATTTTCAGCATAGGTATCTCAATTATGTTCGAAAGAAATTAGGAGAAAGCAAATGTGAACTTATTTTAATATCAAAAAGTTTCACTTTGCCATCCCAAATTATATGGTCTTCCAACATTGCCATCCGAATTTCAACTTTTCTCTAATCATATAAAAACTTTCAAAATGGTTCAATGTTTAGTTCCCGCAATTTTAACCATCAAATATTATCAATTAGCAAAAAGATGGTCAAACTTAACGAAATTTGGTCAAGCATCGAAGCAAAATTTGACGAAAGTCTTGATGGTTGATAGCAAATTGAAATAATATTAAAAGTTTGCATGCCATTTAGAACACAATGTGAGATGGCAAAGTCAACTTTTACCAAAAACGTACATGTTAACAACTTGATTGGAATACGAATTCTGTCATTGACTGTGGTCTTATCTTTCATAAGGAATTCTATTTTCCGATACATAAAAAACTTCAAAAAATTACTGAAATATGTCCACAAATTACTGGGAGGTAGCAAAATGTTATCAATGTTGACATAATTTTTTTCCTCAAATCTGGTAAACCAAGTTAAATAAATTGATATGATACAATATCAACAAAGAATGACTAAGCAATGCCTTCTTTTCTGTACTTTTCGTGCCATGAGATGAGATCCATAACAGAGAGAATTTGGCTACTGATTTTGTGCACAATTTGCTTACAGGTAGGTTGGAACTTAAGCCACTGAGTTTTGTTGATCTATTGCACCCGTGTCGATAGTTATGGAAACAAATGGAAACTCTTTCTAAGCTAATAATCTGCCTATCCAAAATCAATTAAAATAAAGAATGAAAATTTTCCAGATTACAGATTTAAGCCTTAACATTTCACCTTCTTAAATGTTCTTTGATTTTCAGATTATCTTATGCAAACAGTTTCAGACAGTACCCAACATGTTAGATACCAATACTACAGAATTTCTTTCTTTCGTTTCTTTTCCATGGATAGTTCCACCAGTACAGGTTTCAATGCTTTTAAGACAGAAGGAACAAGTATCGTAGCTGTTATCAAGGGTCATTACCTGGCTGTAAACAAAGGTGAACGAAAAGTTCTTTTTACATTATAGGTTGTAAATAGGATTTTATGTAGTTAGGAAATTGTATCCCTTGACTATAGGGATTGATTAGAAACTTATTTATAGGGATTGTTTACTACTTGATTAGGGACTTTCCTATTATGGAATTCCTATTTAGTTTATATTTGTGTTATATGATGAGTAAAAATAAGTTAAAGTGTTTCCTTCACCCCTGTTTACATGGTATAAGAGCCATACCCTTCTATATCTCTCTATGTATGCCCCTTAGGTAAAATAATGAGTTTAGAATATATTTGAAAATTTAGGTCACCTTTAGAGTGACATTTGGATCTCACTGCTAGCACGATTTTGTACGTTGTTGGGGAAATTTTGTTTGGATGTAGGATATCCTTTGTTGGGTGCCATTTGGATCTCACCGCCGGCATATATTTGTGCTTTGCTGGGTGAACACCTTTGTTGGGTACCATTTGGATCTCACTGACGACATGTATTCGTGCTTGGTTGGGTAAAATCCGTTTGGGTGTAGAACATCTTTTGGAAGGTTCAATTTTTTGATACTTTTGGTTTTGAACCTCTTTACTTCTCTGCTTTCCTTCTGTTTTGAGCCCACGACCTTTGTGTTTGTGATGGTTGGCCTAAAATGCTTGTGCATTCGACTGGATATTCAGTCTGAGAAAATATAACAAGGTCTAATTTCTACAAAGTATGTGAAGAATGGAGGATAATTGGGCGATATTTTCACTTAGGCCCTAAATGGAACTAGGGCTGATTATCTTTGCAACAAGTTGAGCATGACTATGCTCCAAATTGAGGGGAGTGTCATAGGTTGTAAATAGGATTACATTTAATTAGGAAATTGTATCCCTTGATTGTTGGTTAGGAACTTGATTTTAGGGATTGATTAGGACTGCATTAGGAACTTTCCTATTATGGGATTCCTACTTTGTATGTATGGGTTATATTTATGAATAAATATAAGGTAAAGTTTTTGCTTCACCGCTGTTTACACTACCAAACATATAATTATCAAAGAATTTCGGGGACTAGAATATGAAACATTTAAGTGTCTACAAGTATAAGTTCTCGAAAAAAAAATTGCTTAAAATGACCTTACACTTCTTAACGTTCTTCTAAAGTTGAAGGATATAATTTTAAGCTTAGCTTCTACCTTTTGGCAACTACACAAGTATATTCTCTGTTATGGGCTTCTTCTAGGGTCTTTACATCAGCCAAATGTAAGGTCCTTTGTACCTCACATTTGGTACAAGCATTTGTTATAAAAAACAGACATTACATTTGGTTTGAATCTCACGTTTGAAAAATACAAAGACTGCTTTTTTCCACCTCAAACAATAAAATATATTACAATTCTAATGAAACACTGACCTCACATTTGGCAAATATGAGGTACTTTTCCCCACCTAATATAATAAAATTCAGGCATTTATTGTAACAGCATACCTGTTTCAATTATAAATATCAATTCTTTCTGAACTGCTAATATAATGTTTTGTTCTCTTTCCTTTCCTCCTTTTTCCCCCTGCTTTTTAGAGGCTAAAATTGTATAATGTAATTTTTTTCTCCTGTTAAAGAGAGGATCATCATTCCAAGGTAAAAGTTCTTCAGCGTTTTTTTAACTGCCTTAAGTGAAATGAAAGTCCATGGCACATTGAATTAAAAAAGACATGGAAAYRAAAGCATGAACTTTATATTTATGTTCACTATACCAAAGAATTGCTACGTATGGAGCAAGAATTTGAAATAAGGCATGAACTTACAGAATATGAAGCTGTCAGGAAACAATTGATAACCTGCCATGTGTAACCAATGGCATTAAAAGAGAGATCTGTAATTCCACCAGAAATTGCTGAAATAATCTGCAGCAGAGCAGAGAAATTTCTTAGCTCACCAATTCATCGAAAATTTGAACATAGAGGATGCATAAAGAAGACGACACAAAACAATAATATAAGGCCAAATATACATCTCTTGTATAAAGTCACTTCATCTCCACCATGTTAACCAACATATCTACCTTTTCACAACTGCCTATCAAAGTGACAAATGCATATGTAGAGAAGAAAATATGGAGATATAGCAGAAAGCAGCACGGTGTTTTGGTTATAACTTACCATTAAGAAAAGAGCAGCCCAAACTCTGTTGTCATGGTGCTTGTTAAAGAGATACATTTCACCAACAGCAGTTATTACATTTGTAACATTCTTGAGGACAGTGACCATTGCGACATTAATGTACTTCAAACTGCCAAAAATTACTAACGATTTTAATTACAATAACAACAACAAATAACAAAACTAAGATGACAAAAACTCCAGCTTTACTCCATTGGAAATCTGGAACTATTAATGAATACAAAGACTGAAATTGGCACATCAAGCCCTTCTCCTTTCAATGTTGCCACCAACATTAAGTTCAAATATGTGGTAGAAAAGTTGGAAGATTTGCAAACAAACAATCTGGGTGCAAACTAAACCCAAGTTGCTGTATATAATAGAAACTTATTATTGGAAAGTAAAAAGTGAAATAAATTGGTTCTTTCTCTAATGCACCCAGTCTAACTTTTAGATTTTTCAGTTATCCAATAAAAATCAAGAAGTGATACTTATTTCTCTTAATTCCAACATTTATATTTGGAGTGTACCATTATCTTGTCCAATTCCTAGATTTTATATCCAAATTCTTTTATGTCATCGACTTAGGGAAATTTGCCAATTTTGTCCTTGAACTATATCCCCTACAGGGTCCCTATCCCTAAACTATTCTTTCAAGTCCCTCAACTATTTTCAATCAGCATAATAGTTCTAACCACCAAATCCACGGCAGAATCTGCCTGACCCTTGGATGCCCTTATAACTTTAGAAGGATATTTTCATCAAAGATTATGGCTTTCCTTCCATTTTTATCGAACCCCAGTATCCCTAAATCTCAATATCAAAGAAGAAACCCAATGGATGTACCAGCTTTTAAGCCCTAATTTTCTAAGAGATTTCAAGAAAAGGGGGTAAGCAAACACGTGATTGGAGTGTGGGGTAAAAAGGAAGGAAACCTGTGTGCTCAAATGAAGAAGTGCTTCTGCAATGGTTGGCCAGATTCTACCATGGATGTGGTGGTCATACTAATTTGGCTGATCGAAAGTAGTTTGGGTACCTAAAAAATTCTAAAAAATAGTTTGTATGGACGGGAACCTATAGCGACAATAGTTTAACAACCAAATCAGCAAATTCCCTACTTTTGACTGAAGACTTAACAGTAAATTATTATACAACTTATCTAAATATAATCTATGACTACAGTTGAAATTTTTGTTTCTTTGTATTCTTTGAAACCTGTTAGCTTTCATTTTAGTTTGTTATGCTTTCTTTACATATTATTGATATAGATTATCATGTGAAAATTAATTTACATGACAGATGCTTGGTAAAATTTATTTTCCGTAACTAATAACAGTTTTTAAACTATTTTCATTTTATTATATTTGTACCATATTCCTAATAATTGCGAATCATATTCCTGATACTAAAATATATTATTATGTATTGAAGACATAACAGTTCAATTACAGTCCAATTGCTGTCTAATTGGTGTTGTATCAGTGACTCCTGAACCAATCATATTTCCAGCCCAATGAACACCCAATTTTCAAAACCTTTTGTAAATGCATTAAATGATACTACTATTCAACTAGCTAGACAAGGGAGTATTTACACACCAATCGATCCTGTGTTCTCCAGCACATTCATCTAAAATCTACATATTACAACAATACGCTACTCATATCTCTATAAGCTCATTACAACTCATTGAATATGCAACCCAAAATTTTACTTTAACAAATATACACATACATGAATAATGGTAAGTTCAGCAAATAAAGGACAAATTAAATGCATTATACAGCATTACTGTTGAAACATAATCTGATAAATACGAGAATATCTACGATTTTCACAACTTAAAGAAACAAATACTATATTCTGTGCCATTTCATTTCAGCTTAGGAGCAAAAACATAAGCATACCACAAAATTCCAACATGTATGAGCATAAATGAAAAAGAAATGATATATCAAAGAGAAATCTAAAAGGGAAAATTTGAAGCCACAGGGGAATGGGGAAGCTCATGAGGTTGAGGTTGCTAAAATAAAAATTATCAATTACCAGAAGATGGGAAAAATCATACCTAAACATACTTGTAATTAGCATCCCAACAAATATAACATTCACAGGCAACCAGACCTTAATCAATCTCCATGTGAGTGGCTCAGTCGATATGATACCACAGAAACGCAAAATACAAACAACAACTACTGAAACAAGATTCTGCAATCATGTACCAGAAGGTATTACTCGTTAGTTTAGTAAAATAGATTCATCTATATCTACACCTATATACATAATCAAAAGCAGAAACATCATAGCAGGTGAATTCAACCTGGTATAGCATCAAAGATATCCCAGCATTGAAGTCATAACTGGAGAGTACATACTTGTTGACCAAAATCATACTACAGGAAGAAACACAATATGCAAGGCCTGAAACCAATGCTTTGTTTGGTAACCCAAAAGCTTTGTTACTTCGTATTGTCTTTTCTCTCTCTTTCTCATGCTTCCCTGTTTCCACGTCAGTCTCATCATCTTTGTTAAGAGACTTCATTCCAAAGAGGATCTACACAGAAGAACCAGAAGATCAAAATATATTCATTCTCAGGATAACATCAATAAGGTAGTACATAAAATTCGCAATACTATAAATAGTCACAAATACTCTGGAACAATGCCATAGTCATATGAAACAATGCATTGTAAATGGCTCATGTTACATCTTTGGATCACATTGAAGAAAGTCTTATACAAGTAACTAGAGAATTGTCTAGATTTTAGAAAATAAAATTTCTTGCAACATGTCACTTCTTCTAACGGCATTACAGATGAAGAAAACCTAAAGAACTATGTACAAGAGTTATGAAAGAAAATGACATAGTTAATGTGATGAGGAATGCTTCAGTTATAACATAACAGGTTACTTGTTCTGAAGCGTTGCAGATGGAGAGAGCTTAAAGAACAATGAAACAGTTCATGTGACATGAGGGCCACCCCTGTAGGTCTATAAGCTAGCATCAAAATCATGGAATTCACAAAAATTAGCATGTTCTCTAAAATTAGGATTTTACATTTGTGAAATTAGGGCTGCAGTAGGAGAAATCAGTATCTATAAATTTATAACCTTCTGAATAAAAAAACAAGCCAATTATTCTTCCTCCTACCAATGGTTAATTATTTCCCTCCCTCTATTTAACTTTATGGTATTGAAGCAGACAAAGTTACTATTAGGCTAAGAGAGACAAGGGTGAAAACAGCCATGACAGGGACAAGCAGGGTTTATAGCTTGGGAATTTCATCACGGAATTCACAGCAGTCCCCTACAATTTCCCTTGCTGCCACATCTGAAAAAGTTTCCCCCTGATCAATACAAATGGTGGGGAGAGACAAAGGGAAGATTGGCTATCTCGGAGCCTCTATCGCCAAGTCAGACACTAATAYAGCAGCCTATCAAAGTTGGGATTGTCATGACCTGGAGGAATTCCATTGGTGAGACATCTCTTCTATTCCACTAAAAAAGAGATACGGGACACACTGATCCTCACATATTCAGATTCGCAAGATTCCTCATAGATTTTCGAACTTAGAAACATGCTCAGAATCTAAAACAGGAAGACCAGTTTGTTATTCAATATTTTCATTTGCTCAATCAACCTGCACGGAAGGATCCGGAAGATGTATTCTGTATCAAAAGCTACTGGAGATGGATTGCATTTCATTTGTTCTTCTTTTGGTAGGTTTTGAACAACGATCTCTAGATGAGGTATGAGGTCGTCTTTCCAGTCTTAAACCCATGCCTAAAATTGATAAAGCATTTGCAGAAGTCCATCATGAAGAAAGCCAGAAAATAGTTATAAGGGGGCAAATTCGTGATTCACAATTCTGGTAATTATGCCTCTGTATTAACTGTTAAGGTTGATTCTCGACCTAACATGCCAACCAATCCTCGTTTGATCACTGTAACAGGCCATACCGGAAAACCAACACACGGGATTCTCCACTTCCATAGAGCATAGCTATTGATCTCCTTACCTCAAGCAGATCATGGTGATACTCCAGGTTCTCATTGCAGCAGTCCCCTTACCAGATGGAGTTGCAGCCTTGGTTCTAGGTCCCAAGTCCTGCAGCCGCAAAAGAAAAAGGCTCCTAACCTCACAAGAGCCTCTTGATCTACTTGCTATGCTAGGACGTCCCAAAATATGTCAAACTTCTTTAAATGAAAACCTTTTACTATGATTTATACAATTCAGAAGCACTTAACCCCACCATCTAATACTTTTATATCTCCAGATTTGACGTGCAGTATACAGTGGCCCACATGTTCACTACCCTTTAACTTATAGTAACATTCCCTTTAACTTATACTAACATTTTCAACTTCCACAAAATATTGCACATAAATTGGGCCACGAAGTATTAAAATTAGGAGAGAGCTAAAAAAGAAAGCATGGCAACAAGAAATCAAAGAGATTTCATTGCCCTTGACTTCACAAAGGGAATGTCCCAGGTTAAAGTATAATGAGAAAAAATAACTGATGAAGCTAACAAAATATAATGAGGGATAAGACTTGAGCCATAGAACAGCATCACAGTTCTTATCTCTTCCCTATGAACAGATAGTACTTCAGTTTGCCAGTATGTTCTCCCATCATTTATGGTGTAATATCATAGTCTGAAATCTTTCTGGCAAACAGCTGTCACATATTAACATATGAGTTCTTTAGCAATATAAATTCTCCTTGCTGGTTTCTGGGATAAGATTGTTGTTTGCCAAACACCAGCAAAAGTAAGCAAACTAAAGTTCTTCTATATCTTGCAAGAACTATGGAATTTGTCTATAATCAAATAAAATAGTTACCAAGTACCTGTTATGCAGACTATGTAGCAAAAGTATAAGGAAAATAATACATACATTTGACAAAAATTGGGAAGGAAACAAAAGAGCAATGTTACAAACTTCCCTTCCTTATCCCCTACGGGAAAAAGAGGGGCAAAAGAGAGGGAAAAAGGAATGTCTGGCTAGTGATTGATATTTCTCCAAGTTATAGAATATCTTTGCAACCAGATCAAACCCACTCTTACTGGGAAATGTCAAGGAAGATAAAACATCTTTGCTTTCTAATTCAAGTCTTTCTAATAATTACTTTGTGACATGGTCCTTCCAGTGCTGCATTTTAGTTGTACATATTCATTTCCGAGTTACATCCAGGAGTATGATTTTCGACAAACGAACCCTGTGACATTGATCGATAATCACTCTAAACACTCGAAAGGGAAAAAAAAAAAAAAAGAAAAAGAAGAAAAGCTTTGAATAATTATGTCTATCATTTCTAGCAATTCATTCTACTGTTCACGATATCCTTGGAATTTGACATAACTCCACACTTAAGTATGCAATGAAAGAGTTACTGAACATTAAAAGATTCCAAGGTCTCCAATTTTRGCCCTTCCATTTCTGCCTTCCATAAGTTTAACCAAGGAACTTAACTTTAAGCAACTGCATTGTTTTGCCTTCAGCAAGCCTGATTTAGAAGTGGCATTTCACTAAAGAGATTTTTGAGTGATTGACCATGCATGATGAATCTATTATTTGCTTGTCATGCTTTCTGATTTATTTGGTCTGTGCTCTTTTGGTGATCTGATGGGAGAGTGATGGGTAATCATCTGTCTAACGCATTTTTCAGAGTGTTTGTTTCCATATTTTTCAGAAGCATCTCCAGGGATTCAGAAAAACAGATGTTATGCTTTAGTCTACAAAGTTTTACCTATTTTTTGCTTGTATGCTTTCTGATTTATTTTCCCTCAGCTCTTTATTCTATTAACGCAGAAAGTGCTAGAGATGCATTTTATAATTCCAACTTCTTTTGGGTATACCTCTTTACTTCCTTTTCCAAAACCATTATTTAGAAAGGATTCTACCGGCCTCAGGGAAGAGGTAAGGGAAAAAGCTGCCTAAAGCATGTATAAATATATGTCAGAACCGATTGATTGAATTAACATAGAGCGGAGTGTGAATTTCTTAACACCAACTCCAAGAAGTTAGATAATATTGGCATATCAAAGTTTCTTTATTGTTAAGATTACAACTTACTTTTGAAACAGCAGAAGGCAAAGGATCATTAGATAGAAAAAAATTAAAGTGAACTAGTAGTAAGCTACATTAGGTCACCATCCTCTCCCCCTTTTTCTTCCCCATTCAACCCCTCAACCCAAAGGATGAGAAAAAGGGAGAGCGAGATTGAGTGTATCTTACAATATGATTGGTGATACCCTATGATATGTTCTCAAATGTAAGATGATATACCTACAGGATAATTGCACCTTTGAGATGAAAGCAAACAACATCTACTCCACATGCAGAACCCAACTTTTAGAACTCAAACAAAATATACGCTGTTCTTGATCGATTCAGAGATCAAGAAAAAAGTGTAGACACATAGGCACAATATATCTCTAGTATGTTGCCAGACAGGTATTGAATGAGAAAATAAATGTTGACAAGATGAATAAAAGATACCTTGAGGGGGGGGAGGGGGGAGGGGAAGAAATTCCCAGTCCACTATTTAAATTTGTTGGCGTGATACAAAGACAGAATACTTAAATAAATGGGTGCAAAGTTGGATTCCACAACCTAGTGAATATGCATCTCCAACTAAAAGCATGTAATATAAAATGCAACAGCAAGTAATAGCATACCTGCTAAATAAGTCCTTTCTGACTCTAGTAAAAACTTGATCTGGTGAGCCTTTTGGTCGATGAACTTTGAGGATTACCTCCCACTTTCTGTAAACTCTCTTGTCTTCTCTATGAGAATTACCCCCACGACAGGGTAGGAAGAAGAAACTAGAGAAAACTTTTTTTCAGTGTGAAAAGCTCAACAGAGCAATCAATTGTAGACCCAGAGTGCGGTGAAAAATTACAATGGAAAATGGCAATCTAATGCTGCAAGAAAACATCAAATTGAAATTCACTGCCAATAATAAGAAATGTGAGAACCAGTTTTAGATTAAGGTAATACTCTTTGGTTGCTTCAATCTAGAATATTGAAACTTATGCTTGTTAGGCTGTAGAAGTCAGTCGTAAAACATAAGAGAAATAAGTAGGAAAATGATATCCCACACTTCCCTACTAAAAAGAAAGTCAATCTCACAATTTACTAGAATATTTATAAAATTCCAAATGATTTTAAAATATTTTCTCATTTAGGCACCTGCAAATATTTCAAAATATTGTCCCATCTAGGCAGATGCAAATATTTTTATCCTGCCTCGTATAGCAACTAGATAAAGCATAAAATATGCAATCTAAAGTCACTTCCCTACTAAAAAGAAAGTCAATCTCACAATTTACTAGAATATTTATAAAATTCCGAACGATTTTAAAATATTTTCTCATTTAGGCACCTGCAAATATTTCAAAATATTGTCTCATCTAGGCAGCTGCAAATATTTTTATCCTGCCTCGTACAGCAACTAGATAAAGCATAAAATATGCATTCTAAAGTTTTCTCTTTGTGACGGTCAAAATCCAAGCAGTCACTTTAAATCAGTTACACAAAGTTGTTCACACACACATGTATGTATATGTTCTGTATGTGTGTAATGGGATATAATGCTAATTCTTTGCTGGGATGTAGTTGTAGGTTTATATTGCACAAGTCATTCGTTCACAGTTGATAAACGTATATTGATGTGTCTACATGCACACATACATGTTTCTTATCACACGAAAATTAGCAAGTGCATATTAAGTAAGATTAGTATAGAAATTCATCTAAACAGATGTATAATTTCAAACATAGTTAAATGTAGGAAATGTAATTCTGCAGCCCATTTTGAACTTTGCAATCTGGAGACTAATATCATGAATGGAAACATCCAGGAGTCATGTAATTAATTATAAAGGCATTAAACTGAATGCTATCAAGTAGGAATTTCGTGGGTTATTCAAAAATGTTTAAAGGCAAAAAGAAGTAAAGTAGCGAACAACTTAAAATTTAGAATCTTTGTATTTGTGATAGAATATACAGCTCCCTTTCTCAAAAAAAAAAAAAAAAAAAAAAAGGTTAGAATCTTTATAAATAGACAACCCAATAAATAACATAGTATAACGCTGATGAGCTCATGGTCAATCAAGAAACGGCTATCTGGTCACAAAGATAATTCCTAGAATCTAAAAACTTCATTTTCACGAGAATCAAACTCCCGAGTTCGACTAAGCAGGCGGAGAGATTAAACAAAAAGGATGAACAAAGAAGAAACTTCCTTTATTAAGTGAAAAAGATGGAATTCTCTGCTAGAAAAACTCTTAGTTTAAGGTCTGAATCAACTTAAATGTAATACTAAAACGAAAAGAAAAGAAAATAATTATATGCAAACTTAATTAATTATATAAAGTTTTAAGGCCCATATTTATATTCATCTTTGAACATCATAGAATCAATTAAAACAAATATAGAAACACACAGAAAGAGGAGCAAGACAGATATTTACCTTCGAGTCAGTCAAGACAACCAGCTCATGAACTCCAAAGTATATCTGAAAGAACCCACATGACAATAAATCACACAACCACATACATAAATCGGAGAGAGGGAGAGAGATGGTAGGAGTTGTTTTGGTACAATAGCAGCAAGCACAGAGGATACCGTAATTTTAATTTCAGGATTGAATCAGAAAGGAAGAAGAAGCCAGAGACGACAACTCCAAGAGGAAGAGAAAGAGGGGGAAGCTTTTTTTATTTTTTGGTGGACTAATGTGGGAAGGCAGGCATACATATTCAAATAATTAGAAGGATTTATTGCGGTTTTACCCCATTAAGTTAGGGTGAGCAAACACTTCAGCCTCTTATCTTCATAATAGTGTTAATTAGGTATTGCAACACCMTAGTCCTTTATCTTCAAYCTGGAGTTAATTGGGTCCTCAGACCATTGGTCAATAGTCTTTTGTTCTATTTTCCAAATCTACTAATGCATTTGTTCATAGAGATCTTGTAATGATAGTGTATATTAATGAAGCAATGTCAACGATCACTATTTGGGACTTCCATATTCAATAGGTCAGTCCAAATGTCATTTGATTGGTTGGTCCAAGCATCAAGTTTTTTCTTATTGGCGAGATCTAAATGTAAAAAACAATTCAAGGATGGAAAGAACGTCATCTAACTTAGGTAGCTAGGGCTACTCTTATTATATTAGTGTTACAATCAATTGCCATGTTTGCTATGTCTTGCTAGTTTCTCTTTGTGATGAACTCAAGTCTTTGATGAGCAGATTTTGGTCAGAGGCTTTTACTACTAGCAGAGGGATTGGAAATTCAGGTCGTATCTATGTCAGAGCAATGCATAGGGTGGTATGGGATTGGGATTTTGGGAAATGGAGGCATTGACTTCACAACACTAGCTAAGCAAGGTTGGAGGGTTTTAATGGAGCCTCTGACATTGGTGAGTTGAGTTCTTAAAGCAAATTATTTTCTAAATATTGTATGCTCATAGGTTAAATGTATTCCAAGGGGGAGGGAGTCATTTGTTTGGAGAAGCAATTGTGAAGCAAGGTTTTGTTGGTTCATGGTTTAGATGGCAAGTTAGCCAGGGTGATTCTATTCTTGCATGGAGTAATACATGGCCCTAATCTTTCCTCCCGATTTCCCCTAACCCATATGCTCATTATGATATAAAAGTTAGTTTCCTTTTAATTCATAATTCACTAAGATGGAACCGCATGATGTTTGAAATTTGTTTTTGCCTCCGAATATTGATAGTATCCTTCATATTCCAGTGCCAAATACACCTTGTCCTGATCAAATTTTTTGGAACTTTGGTAATAATTGGTGTATTTTTGGGAAGTCTACATATATATTGGGCGGGCTTTTTTAGCTCAACATACACCACAGGGGTTATCTCCTTCCTCCTGTACCAAACATGATAGTATTTTATGGAAAATCCTTTAGCGTTTTACTTTGCCTCCAAGGTACTTCTATAAGCATTGATATTATCTGCTCATAGTCTGCGTACTAGTTCGGATATTTTTAGGTGTTTTGTTATCCCAATGATTAGCTGCCCTTTTTGTGATTTTAATATTGAGACAGGTTTTCATATGTTTCTACTATTTCCTTATTCTAAGAAGGTTTGGAATGAAGTGCTTTGAGTTTTTCTTGAGCTTGAATAAGGGCGAAGAATTTGAGAGAGTTTATTATAAATGTGTTATTACAAAAGTGTTGTTACATCCAAAGTTGACAACCGTAGAGGAGGTTGAATATTTTATCATGTTGTGGTGGTCAATTTGGAAAGCTCGTAATAGCTGGATTTAGAAAATAAACTGACTTCTCATTCTAATTCAGTGACTTTAGCAAAGCATTTTCTAAAGGAATTTGGTGTAGCAAATGCTTCACAAGAGCAACAATGGAACTCTTTGGATTAAGTTAGCTACCACCACTTGGTTCAACTCTAAAGATTAATGTGGATGGTTCTTGTTTGGGGATAGGGTTGGAGTGGGAATTGTTATTCCCGACTCTTTTGCTGAGGTCCAAGTGGTTATGACCACCCATTTCAATGGGGACTAGTGCTGAACAAATTGTTGGCTCTTTTTCAAGGGCTTTAGTTGGTTGAACAACTTAGGGTGGATGATTTTTTTATTGAAACTAGGGGAATATGGGTAAAAGGCCTACCCACAATAAAATTTTATGTAAAAGGCTCTTGACCAAAATAAGAGAATAAATAGCCCAATAAATATTTTTTTTACTCAATAAATAACTAAATCACATTTATTCCCTTAATGCACTTGAACACAACGGGATTTGATACTCCAACTCACGGGACTTTCCATTTTCACCACTTACTAACGTCTTCTATGTATTTTTGAAAGTAACACCTCTCGATTTCTTAGCACTTCTTCTTCTTCTTCTCTACATTTTCAGTTCCACTTTTTTGAACATTCATCATTTTCGCGACCTATCTTCCAAGCTTTGCATCATCTCAACTTCATGAAGAGCTCAAATATCTTAACAAATTCTATCATAAGGTAAAAATCCACTTTAGATGCAAAAAAGTCGAATTTTCTAGGGTTCGTCAATAAAACAATGATATATAATTTGAAACTGCGATTCCAAAAATTTATTTTTGTTAAAGTAAGAATGGATCATCACAAAATTGGTGAGTACCTTCATCACAGCAAGTCACCATGGTGGACATGTTTACCACGATGGCCTACTGTGATGAACCCACTCACCAACATAGGTGCACCACAGAAGGCTACTATGATAGACATGTCTACCACAATAGGTATCTGTGAACAACAAAAATTAATATACTTACATTACAGCAGGTAACCGTGATAGAAATGTATACCATGATGGCCTACTATGATAGACTATCCATCGCAATAGCCTTCTGTGGTGAAAACCGACCAATACCCTAGTTCACAGCGGGCCACCATGATGGGCATTTCCATTACGGTGGCCTACTGTGATGCACGTATTTCATTAATATTAAAGAGTTTCTTATGTATTAACTTGAATTCAGTAAAAATAAGTTTTCTTTTTAATTATATCTTGATGATATATATTGTATATGTTCACATGGCAGGCCATCATGGTATAGATCACATCAAGGCTGGCTTGCTATGATGAGCTCAAAGAATTACAATTGCAAAGATTATCTAATGTATAGTACCTTTTATTTTTTTTGCAGGCATTGAATTCATTGTAGATTTAGCTAAGCATTTCAGGGCTATAATCACTAGCCGATGCACCTTGTAGAAAAATTGATAAGGTCATAGATGCTTTTGATGATGATCACCGTGAGCTGTTATCTAAGTTTTGTTTTGGCCCCTTAACAAGGATAGGGGATTTATTCATGCTCTAATACTCACAAAAAGAATGAAGTATGGTTTCAATTTGGGGAGAAGAGGTGTTAGTTTGGATCCCAAGAGTTCACTCTTGTGACTAGCCTACCAGTAACTAGAGGCTATGAGAAGAGGACCCGAAGAAAGGGAAGAGACTGAGCTATACGAGAATACTTTCTCAAGTGTAAAGGAAATATTAAAAGATCAATGGTTCTAAATAAATTTAAGAAATGCAAAGATTAGAACAATAAGTACAAGCTGGGCTTTTGGTGATTTGTATATATGTATTATATGCCAAAGAAGAGAATACGACTGTGAACTTGTGGTGGTTCTATTTGGTGGATGATTTAGAGAGATTTAATAGTTATAAATAAGGAAGAAATCATTTTTAGAAACTATTGAGTTATTCCAAAAAGATTACACTGAGGCTATGCAAAGAAAAAAAAAGCTTATAAAATCAGCTACCATTGATTTTCTCCATCTATCATGGCATAGACCTTATTGTATTTTTTTTTTCAAATTCTATTTATGTATTAAATAATACAATTGCATATAATGTACTTTGACTTTAATTCTTTTTTTATTTTCTTTCTACAGATTTAGGCATTCGAAGCCATCCCAGAACTGGCCACCAAGTTTCATTTTTGCTTTGGAGAAAGATTCCAAGAATATTAAAATGGACTTTTAAGGCAGATGGCCCACCACTGAATCATGCCTCCATCTTCCAATTTTTTCAAGAGCGAAATTTTGGAGTAATTAGGAAGTTAGTCCCTTCTTCCTGAGAAGCCAAGAAAGAATTTTAATAGAAGTTTGTTCCATTCTCACATGACAAGGATGAGAATGTGGATGAGGAGGCATCTTCAGGTGTTGTAAAAGTGATTTTTCCCCTCAAGAGGTTGTAGTAACTGAGGCGAATACGCTAGTTGCTTTCCCTCTTCATGATGCCCCCTCACACACATCCCCCATCACATATCCCCCTCTTGCAATGAGGAACTGATCAGGAGGATGCAGGCAATAATTGATAGGAGGATAGAAGGGGTTGAAAGTAAAATTGAAGGAGTTGATAGGAAAATAGAGGGGGTCGAGAGGAAATTAGATGCTGTTGAGAAGCAATTAACTGATCAGTTGAATTGGTTAGAAGCGAGCCTGATAAGTTAATTTTACAATTGGCCTCAGGAGGTGATCAAGAAAGACAGGAAAGAGAAGAATAACCTCTTTGCACTATTAAAGAAGAACAAGCCAAGGAAGGTGGATTTCCTTTTATCAATAATAACTAAGTTTATAATTATAATTTATAAGCTTAATTCTGACCTATCTTCTACCCATTTATGTAGCTGAGGTTGATCCCACTAATGATAAAAATTGTTTGAGCTTGGTTGTTTTTACTACCCCATTGTTTTTACTCCCCCAGATGAAGGTCGGTTCCTTTTTCTTTTTTCTTTTTATTTTTTAAAGCATCACAATAGTAGAAATGTTTTTCTAATGAATGATAATTTTTTGAACTATGTCAAGAATGAAATGGAATTTCAAACTGCCACAATAATAGGCACTGAAATGGCATCTGAGACTGCAATAGTGATAGTAGAGGATGATCCTTCTCTAGGTAGAGGATTGCACAAGAAGAGGGATGCCCCTCCACTGCAGTCTCCTTCATTAACCCTTCAAAGAGAAGAAAATATGAGGGGGTGAAACAATTTGATCCATTTCGAGCACTTGATCCCACAAAAATGGAAGATTTGAAGTCGTGGCGTAATGATGAAACTYTCAAGTATATTTCTCTTGTTTAAAATTTTCCATTCTTGTCTTGTATACATTTATATCTTCATGCTAATGAATGATATTTTTCAGGGATTCTATTAGATTTCCCTTGTTCGATGTCAACAAAATGTCCTTTCAAGTCACTATAAGGCCGACGACTGGCTTATTGATGATGTAAGTAAAATGAATTTAAAACTTGTGAATAATTGATTACTGATATAGACTAATGTTTAATGTTGAATGTGTAGTACAACGTGTGGATCTAGCATTATACTACATAGGAGAACGATTGATGAAGTATCGTAGCCTTTTTAGACAAGACGCTGCCATATTAGATTCAAGATTTTATCAGTTTATGAAGCATGCACATACAGATAGTCAAAAGGAGGAGTATGCTGTGCCTATGGAATTCTTCATTTTTGATAAAGCTGTATCAATTATATCAATGAAAAAGCTCCTCCACTTGGCAAGTCATGGAAGGAGGTCGAAGTTTTATACTTGCTAGTTTGCACCCATTCATATTGGATTGTGCTAGAAATCGACATGAATGAGCGCTTAATTACTGATTTTGATAGCGCCCCACGAGTCATGCGCGAGAAGCAACTCAAGAATAAGTTGCAATACTTCATAGATTTGTTGCTGTGGCCCCTTTATGGCAAAGTCAGAGAAAGATACAACCCTACTTTGCCATTCAAACTTAAGCGGCTCAAAAGAATGCCTCAACAAAAAAATAGGTATGATTTTCTTCTAATATGCAAGTAAGACGGTTTTTATATATTTGTCATATTGAAAGACTAACACTTCATTGACTTTGCAGCAATAATTGCAGCATGTTGACGTTGGAGAGTATCGAATTTTGCTTATCCGGACATGACGTGAATATGATCGATCAAAGTTTTATATTTACATGGATGGCAGCCGGTATTTTTGCTCAAGATTTTGATCCTTAGATTAGGAGAAATATTTGTATATAAACTTACTGATTTAGATGGTGTATAGGGATTTTTTTGGTGTATATAAACTTGGATTAGTAGATATATAAAAAAAGGTTACAAATTGATAGTGTCTGTTTTCAGTATATTGTGTAATTTTAGCTTTTCTTAATTCTAAATCAACTTAAAAAATTCTCTTTTCATGCAATTGCAAACATATGGCCAATTAATGCTCATCACAGCAGGCCACGATGGTAGGAAGTTCATGGCTAGGTTTACACTTCCTTTTGAAAAAACTTTAGCATTTTCAAAACTTAACATTTTCCTTTAAAATTTCATTTCCTAAACCATTCACCTTCTAAGTGTGTGAATGGCTCGTGCCAAATGTGATGTAGAATTCTAACTACATGCTCATGATATGAAATACATACAACCCTATAACATAACATTCGACAAGTAAAACACAATATGAAACATAATAGCATTTCATTTGACAATATAAGATATGAACACATTAACATTCCACACAATTATACACACATCATCATACAATCCCATACATAACATATTCGAGCAACCAAAATAGTTCAATTACATTCATTCATAATGTTAATGAGATGGGAGGATTACTTACCCGGAATCCTGTACATAAATTGGTTCTTACATAAGTTGCAAAGTGGACTCCTTCAATCGATCTCAACGTAAGGCCTCGAAATGACCTAACTGATTACAGAAGGAGGGTTTACTTAGTTCGATCGTCTTAATTTAAGCATTATGTGTTTAATCCGAAAATATCCTTTATAAATTTATAAATCCATATTTAGTTCTCATATTATCGAACATTACGTTTTAAGGGTTCAATTCGACTCCTTAGCTCGGGTATAAAATTAACTATGTTCTCCCATAAATTCACTTCAGGGCATATTATTTACAAGTCATACAATTTCAATATTAAGTGTTAGCGTTTTCACCTTAAAATTCACGATATCTAAATGTCTCAGAAATGGCGATAAGTCCTCGTGCGCTCAAGTGGCGCGCGCAACAGCATCTGTGTGCCTGGGCAATGAGCGTCGGGCATCGGGCACTGGGCGTCGGTGCGCCTGGGTGTCGGTGCACCTGGGCATCGGGCGCTGGGTGCTTAGGCACGCGCACTGGGCACTAGTCGCCTGATGTCTGTTGGCGTCTGGTACTGCTGAGTACCGGGCCCTGTCCTTGGCCAAACAAACACCGGCAACATTTTTGGTCGACTTTGGCACAAGGTTTGGTCGACTTCGGCACAAGGTCTGGTCGACTTCGGCACAAGGTCTGGTCGGCGACGGGAGAGAGTCGGCGAGTAGAGGTGACTATTTGGCATGGAGATTCCATTCGGCTAGAACCGCAGATGATGTCTCAACAAACAAACTTGGCCTTGTTAATGGCTCGAAGGACGGGATCTCTTCTGGTTCAGAGCCAATCGGCGATGGCGTCGCAGCAGAAGGTTTCGGTGGACATGGATAGCTCGCCTCTAGCGTGCCGTGACTCCCCGCATAGTGACCAGAAGCGACAGCGAGCAGCAGCCAAAGATGGGTGACAAGCAACAGCGAGCTTGGCTGTGGGGGTCACGTCGTCGCGTTTCTTTGAGCAACTACAGATCTGGTCCCGGCTCCAGGAATCGGGCGTTGAAGATGAGTGCTGTGAGCGGCATCCCTCGAGCATCGGCATAGAAGGGACGGTACTGGCAGAGGTCTTCTGTGTGATGAGCAGCCTGCCGATCGCACGCAGCGATGAGCGGCGGCCACTTTAAGTGTCAGCCAAGGAGAAGGGAAGAGAAGAGGACGAGAGAAGAAAGAGAAGGAAAAGTCACGACGAGGGTGTCAGGTAGGCAGAGGAGGAACAGCAGTGGCGGTGGCGAGAAGAGAAGAAAAAGAGGCGGCGGGTAGGGCTTGGGCGGCAACGGCGGCGAGATGAAGAAGATGAGAGTTTCTTTTAGGGTTTTMCTTTTTCTTTTCTTTTCTTTTCTTTCTTTTTATTTTCTTATATATTTTCTTTTATTTTCTTTTCTTTTTTCCTTTTTTTTAATATTTTGGGCTGCAATTTAACCCGTCGGGCCTTCTCATCCAAATCTAACCAAAATCTATAACTTAAATGTAACGGACTTCCTTTCGATAAAAAGCCCAACTTCCGACTGGTTAATAAATAAGCCCACAAGTCGAGTCTTTAACCAATGATAACTCTCATTTGACACGAACAATATCTCCGCACCTATTAAACGTGCGATTTAAAAATATTAACCACAAATATTAACCAATCCTAGTTGGCACATAATTTCACGAGATCAAACAAAAATTCATAAAAGTAAAATTCGGAGTGTTACAATATATCTCGATGCTAAAGATGTATATATCACAAATAGTCCATTATTTCAACTAATATGTAATTATAATTTAGTTTTTAAGGTTGTTGCTTTAATAATATTTCTAATATATAGAGTAATGCTTATCACGGCAACCTACCGTGGGAAGCAACCTATCACGATGGCATGCTATGATGTGAAATTCTTCAATAAATTTTAATTATTTTCGATTTAGTAAATTTTCAATTCATGCAATAATTTCTCATCGCAGAGACCTGTTGTGGTCGGTAATGTATCATGGCGGCACTGCTGTGATGATCAATATTTAAAAATAATCATTACTTGTGGTCATTTTTTGTATATAGTTCCCTTTAAATGTTCCAATTGAATGTTATAATGACACAATTTCTATTTCTATAAATTGGATTG
This sequence comes from Rhazya stricta, assembly GCA_001752375.1. Classification (NCBI taxonomy): domain Eukaryota; kingdom Viridiplantae; phylum Streptophyta; class Magnoliopsida; order Gentianales; family Apocynaceae; genus Rhazya; species Rhazya stricta. The sequence goes on along the minus strand of MEJB01000004.1, from coordinate 5,929,506 downwards.
TCCAAACAACGCTTTACTTCTCTTTCTACTATAGGACAGAGTGGGATATAATGTATATCTCGATACTAAAGATGTATAGATCACAACTAGTCAACTATTCCAACTAGTATGTAATTTAATTCAGTTTTTAAGGTTTTAGCTTTAATAATTTTGCCAATGTCCATGTAATGCTCATCATAGCAGCCCCCGTGGCAGGCAACTTATCACGGTGGCATGATGTGATGTGCAATTCTTCAACAAATTTTAATTAGTTTCGGTCTATTTTAATTCTAAATCTACTTAAAATATATTCGGTTTACTAACATTTTCAGTTCATGCAATAATTTCTCATGACAGAGGCTAGCAGTGGTAGGGAATGTATCACGGCGGCACTGCTGTGATGATCAATATTTAAGAAAAATCATTACTTGTGGTCATTTTTTGTATATAAAGAACCCTTTAAATGTTCTAATTGAATTTTATAATGACGCAATTTCTATTTCTGTAAATTGGATTGCCCAAACAATGCGTTGCTTCTCTTTCTACTATAGGACAGAGTGGGATATAATGTATATCTCGATGTTAAAGATGTATAGATCACAACTAGTCAACTATTCCAACTAGTATGTAATTTAATTCAGTTTTTAAGGTTTTAGCTTTAATAATTTTGCCAATATCCATGTAATGCTCATCACAACAGCCCACCGTGGCAGGAAACTTATCTCGGTGGCATGCTGTGATGTGCAATTCTTCAACAAATTTTAATTAGTTCAGTCTATTTTAATTCTAAATCTGTTAAAATGTATTCGGTTTAGTAACATTTCCAATTCATGCAATAATTTCTCATGACAGAGGCTAAGCGGTGGTAGGCAATGTATCACGGCGGCACTGCTTTGGTAATCAATATTTAAGAAAAATCATTACTTGTGGTCATGTTTTGTATATAAAGAACCCTTTAAATGTTCAAATTGAATTTTATAATGACACAATTTCTATTTCTATAAATTGAATTTTTCAAACAATGTGTTAGCTCTCTTTCTACTATTAGAGTGGGATATAATGTATATCTCGATACTAAAGATGTATAGATCACAACTAGTCCAATATTCCAACTAGTATGTAATTACAATTCAATTTAAATTTGAAATGAGTAAATAAAGTTATTATTTTTGATGATATTGTAAACTTTTGGAGTATATGCTCATCATAGCGGCCTATCGTGACAGGCGTTCTATCAAGGTGGCCTGCTATGATAAGCAATATTTTTCTATTTTTATGTTTGAATGAGCTCTAATTTAGTAAAAAAAAGATCATTGTTTAAACACGATTAGATTTAAGATGTATATGTGCATCACAACATCCAATATGTGATTATCAAAATTTAAACTCAATACATTTCAAAGTAAACAAATGTCTTCACTTGAAATAGACAAGTGATCTCTTATATTTACAAGACTAAATAAAGGCTAAATATCTTCACTTCTTAGGCAAAGGGTTTGTAAAAGTATTATGGTTGTGGCCAGTTTTTGAACACCTACTACACTTGTGGGGCTTAGGTGTCTCTCTAATTGATTTGTTTTCATAGTTTCAGTAGGCGTCTAGCAAGTCGTTTTGTTAGCAGACAAAGGATCACTCTTGACACCACTTCTATGGAAAGTTGCCACTCATGCTTATTCAACAGTGGGTTAATAAACTCCTAATATGCAGCTCTCCAATCAAAAGTGGTATAAAACGCATAACAAATAGCATACGTGTTTGTGCCATCCTGCCTTGAAGCAGAAATTGCATATGAACAAGAAAATTTATGAAGATCAAATTGCCTGCAAGTACAAGTTATATGTTTTTCAAGTTAACCACATATGATTTCAACTTGCTAACGACTTGAAACTCAACCAGTGATCTATTGATTGCATTCCACCCATTTACCTCAAGATAGTTTGAACACATCTTCAGCTCCACAGGTGGGTTGAGGTGACTAGTGCAATTTCTCGCCGCCTCATTTCTTTCATAATACCATCTCTGCAACAATTGTCTAATATACTCAATCAGACTAGCTATAGAAAATCTCGAGCCTCTTTCAACCCGGAGTTCAAAGATTCTGCATTGTTTGTTGTCATTATATTATATCGAGTGCCTTTTAAATATGCACTACTCCAATAATGCCAACTAACAGATTCTAAGTACTCTCTGACCCCATCTTTTTTACTGCAAAGTCCTATCATATAGTCCTCAAAATCTGTTAAAGTATAAGCTTCTGTTGTCTTTTTAAACAATGATGACAAATCAACCCTTGGAAATTTAGCCTTCAGTTTATTGCTCAAGTGCCATATGTAATTCCCATGATGTGTGAGTTGGTAGACATTTCTAAATATATTTGGAATGCTTTTTCCATGGTCTAAGATAATAGCCAGTTTCTCCGTCTCACCCGCTATTTCTTGCAAGTGACGAAAGAACGAAGTCCATGAAGCTTCACTCTCCGAGTCAACCACGCCCTATGCAAGTAGGTATATTTGACTTTTCATATCTTGATAAGTGGTAACAAATAGAGTACCTCGATATCTATTTGTTATGAATGTACTGTCTATGCAAATGACGGGTCTCAATGATTGATATCCGCGTATACTTTGTCCTAGTACCATAAAAATTTACCTGGATTGGAAATACATATCATTTCAATGAATAAGATTGTTACAAAACAACGTGTTACAAAATATGCCAATACAAGAAATGTACCTGAAATGCATATTGTTTTCAATTTCAATGGACATCACTGTGCTAGGATTAGCTTGCTCTAAAACGTGATAGACAATGACAACTTGGCACAACTATCCCCAGATGTTCCTTGGACGAGTCCATAACCAAAATACTTAGCCGAATATGCCTTATTGTAAGTTATTGTTATACCAAACTCTTCACGAACATCATTAATGATGTTTCTCGATTTGTAAATCCTTGAGTATTTTCAAACTTAGAGGCAATGTGAGTTCCGATTAGTGAATAGCTAGCATGTCTGTGTGATAGCTATGGTAAGTACGAATTTCAAACATTTTTTATTTGTTCAACTTCATAGCCTACAAATGCCATGACAGCTCTTCTCAAGATAAATAACTATATAAATAGACTTATTTGACTTCTTCACTTTAAACTCAAAGTGACACCTCACCGTAAGCAAGTATAACCTTGATATCAAAGCTTTTTTTTTTTTAAGGGAACAATTGTTTCCTTTGCAAATCTTTGCATTATGGTATCCTCGATGATGGCCTAGAGGGAGTTCAACTTAAATCAACCGTTAATTCCTCTATGTTCCCATCAACCACATGAGCATCTTCAAGGAGATATTGTATTTCTGAACTATGCCATCTCAATCTTTTTGCATCTCAAACATTGTTGCAATAGGCACTTGTTCAAACTGTGTTTAGCAATAGTTGCTTCACCATCATCTGCAATAGGTGTTGCTTATGCTTCACTCTCTCCTAAACCATTGTCTTCTTCAATCTCCTCAAATTCTTTCTCCAAATGAGTAACACAAAGAGGAAATTCTTTACTAATTGAGAGATGCCATTTCAATTTGTTGGCACAATCGATCCTCATTAGTGGTATTGACTTAGAATTTTTGGGCACCATACTTGTCATCTCTTTATCATTTATCCAAGAATCTATCTTGCCTCTCAAATTGCTTCACATAACTCAACATGGGTAATGTTTTTCGAAATAAGAATCGAAGCCACGTTTGCTGAACCATTCTACTTCCATGTCCACCCACGAATGCCTTGTTTCTCAACAAATTCATCAAAGTAACAAACAGATATCCAAAAATTATCCAAGGTAGCCATAACTGCAATTTAACAACCTTACAAAATATTATGAAATTGATTTGTTCATCACAGCAGCCTATCATGGTAGGCAGTGTATCACGATAACCTGCTACGATGCGAAATATTTATGTGTAAGAATAAACTAAAATAAAAATTGCAGATGTTCATTACAGCCCTCCGTCGTGGTATACAATCTATCACGATAGCATGTTGTGATGATAAATATTTCATACTAATCATCACAGCAGGCAACCGTGACAGACATTCTATCCTAATCCACTGTGATGAGAAATATTTCATATTAATCATCACAAAAGGCCACCATGGCGGACATTTTATTAGGAAACCAGTTGTGATGAGAAATATTTTATATTTACCATCATAGAAGGCTACCATAGCAGAAAAATATGAAATATTGATCATTACAGCAGGCCACCGTGACAAAATGTTTGCTATGGTGGGCTGCTYTTAYGTATACTGATAGACTAATTTAAACAATTTCATCACAGATACTGTTTACCTATACTTATAGATGAGAAGAGAGCCCTTAATTCATGCAATGTAATATATGGAGGAAACAGATCATCATGGATACCACTTTAGAAATTCAATTTACATATAGTGATAGAGATAAGAGCAAAATTTTTCTTGAAAATGGTTTGGCTTCTTCTTGTTTTGGTCTTCAACGGTAAAAAGGGGAAGAAAACTCTTAATTAAGAGTTTCAAATGAGTGAAATGGAGAAGAAAGAAAGAAGATCTTGTAGGTTTTGCTGAGATTTACGTGAGGAAGTGAGAAGAAAAATTTGGCACCTTCGCTATTGGTTATAAACAATTAGGATAATAAGAGGGTAATTTGGTCATTTAAAAAATCTATTGGGATGAGATAATTTAATAATCTAATATAGATAGGTATTCAGTAATATATTTTAGAGTTTCTTTAAGAGACGATGCCTTTTAATATAGATTATTTAAAGGAGGGCATTTTTTTCAAATATATTGGTTGACTAGGCTCTTTAACAATGAACCCCTTGAAACTAATTGTTTGACTGCTGTCACCAAAGTCACAGGGAATGCTATAGGCATATCTTCTTATTAGTATGTTGGGCAAGAGATTGGGATGCAATCCTCTTACTTATATGCCATGCAAATATAGCACTGTTGCTCATATTCTAGCCCAATAGGGGTATTCCTTAAATTTGGAGTTCTTATGGTTCAATATTTATCCTCCATTATTTCTCTTGCTATAATGGTTGATAAGCCTTTTCAGTAAATGAAATTCTGTTGTTCTGTCTAAAATAGACAGACCACTGGTCAATTGGTTTCCATTATGGTGATCATTAATTAGACATATTATGTCCCTAAATATTAATTGCATAGACCAATATGCAGCCAAAAAAATATATTATTTTATTAAGAAAAAATAAAAATTTTTAAAAAGAAGCCCTCTTTTGCACATTGCTATTAGAGATGAGATTTGGAGATTGAATTGGAAGAATAGAAAATAGTATTGGCCCTGATCGACGTGGGGAATAGAAGATAAAGAGAACTGAACGTACTATATAAATACTTTTATTTTACTTTGAACCATAAGATAAATATATAATACTTGTATTTTCTATAATTTTATATTATCTTGTAACCATAGAACTACATGGATGATAAAATGAAGGATAAATATTGAACCAATTTATAGTCTTAACTGTATGAAGCTATCCAGTTTTGTTCGGCTTCATGTTACAAGGAGCATAGTTTGCAATGGTAGTTTCATTGCAACTCTGCAAGAACAAAAACAGAAGACCAAAGACAATAGATTAGAGAGTATAAAACACGAGGCACAAGTTTGCAATACAACTCTACAATATTAATTGTATCAACAATGACAAATACCAACATATAAAAAAAGAAACAACTCTACCACATACTAAATTACCATGATTAAAATAAGCTTCGAACTAATATTACATGTGATTATGAGAGGATACATATTGGATTGCCTACTATAATAAGCACATTTGGTGCAAGCTTCATTAAAGTTGGCCACCATGATGGGCATGCCACCARGGTAGCCTACTGTGATGAGTATATTTGGTGCAAGCTTTATGACAAAAGGCAACCGTGATGGGCATGTCTATCATGATGGCCTGTTGTAATGAGCATATTGTGTGTAAGCTTCATCACAGTGGCCAACCATGATGGACAAGCCATCACAGTGGCCTTCTGTGATAAAGGGTTGCACCAATATGTTGTTATCCCATTTCAATGGAATTAAACCACAAGTGTGAAATCTGAACTAAACCATATAAGAAAACTGTACAAATCTTAATTTCTTTATTCATTCATGATATAGAATGTATGGCCAACAAAAGGTCTCCATGACTAGTGCCAGCCTAGTAAATAACAGAAGAAATTAAAATGAAAAAAATAGGTACTGTTGAAACTGAAACTTTAGCAAGAAAGTTTACCTTGACACAACATAATATTAAAGACCCAAAATGGTTGATTCATTTGCACAATTTATAAATTCTAGAAAATAAAATAAAATAAAAATACTTGAGAATATATAAATTACAATGAGTAAATTTTACTTGAATTTTAAAAAAATAAAACATAAAAAAATACCTTGATCAATCTTTTCGAAAAATTTTAAGATCTTCCTCAACATTAACTGGATGAGTTTCTCTTCGCAATCAATCCTTGGCACAAATAAGACATTGAACCATTCTAGGAGTTAAAGAGCTCCTAAATGTGTTAAGAACATGGTTTCCTATACTAAAAGCTGATTCTGAAGCAACCATAAATACAGGGACAACAAAGATATATCTAACCATTTGAGCAAGTATAGGAAATCTTGGATCATTGAGCTTTCACCACTTCAATTTGTTAAATCCATCATCATCTCTTTCTCTTTCTTCTCCAATGTATTTCTCCAATTCATTTTTATTATCAATCCCTCCAACCTCATTAAGAAACATATCATACTCACCCCTAGTGTCTACATCCAAATTTCGCCTTTATTGTATTATACAACGAGAACTTTGCGATGCACTTGAGATATAACTCATGGATGAACATGAAGATGATTGCGAGAGTGATGTAGTTGTGTGCGATGATTCAGTGTTTAACCGTTTATACTCATTAAAGAATGCATAAATCCCTTCCTTTACCTCACTTGCAAGAGTATTGCTATCGGGATACATTCTTTGAACCACCCACTCAACATAATAAAGCTTAAATAGAGGACCTAGAATCATAGCATAAAACAAATGAAAATTCAGCTTTTCAATATTCCCCCAATATTTGTTGTATTTTTCCCTCATCCTCCTTGCCATTTCTTTGATCTCAAAATCATCATTACCTTCCCAAGAATTCAATAATGTCACAACATCACTAAGTTTATGAAGAACTTGATTAGAAGTCACATATAATGAACCTAAAACTTGCAATGTTAAGTCATAGTAATGTCTTAAATGCTTAACAAAATGAGAAATGTTTCTCCAATCATCATCAGTAGGCACACCACTCAAATCATCACATTCTAAATCAAACCTAAATGTGTATCTATATTTGCAAATATCCCAAATGCTTTTGCTACTGCCAAGGCTATATCTAGCATCAAATAAGTCGAGTTTTACCTAGTAAGAACATCTAAGCACAACTGTAACACCCCGGATTTTCTTTTATTAAATTTGTTAGATTCTACGCAAAATTTGTATGTCAACTAGGTTGGACGTGTAATCGTGGGCTAAGGGCTCGGCTTATGAGCCTATTTATTTATTAAATCAGAAGATTGAACTTTTATCGAAAGGAAGCCCGTTGTGTGTAATTTACGGGTTTCGGTTAGATCTGGATAAGAAAATCCAACGGGTTGAGTTGTAGCCCAAATGAAATAAAATAAAATAAAATAAAATAAATAAATAAAATAAAAAAAAAAGGAAGAAGAGAAACAGTAAACCCTAGGCTGCCCCTCCTTCTTCTTCTTCTTCTTCTGCTTCCCTTCCAGCCGCCGCCGCGCCGCCACTCTCCCTGTTGCTGTTGAGAAACCGTTCATCTCCTTC
>MEJB01000004.1:5800923-5921632 GCA_001752375.1 Rhazya stricta | reverse complement strand
TAGAGGAGCGCGGGGTAGACAATGTATAGTAGACGTTCTCCTTTTGTATTCGTTGTCCTTACTCGATTTTCGGGTCATCATTCAGCGAGTCCGTACTTACGTCTACTTGTCCAGGATGTATACCTCTAAGTTCAAGGGAGAAAAGTTACTTTTTGGAAGTTTTTTGGTAAAGGAAAAGTTTTGAGTATGTTTGTAAGAGAAGTTTCTAAGCACCATTATTTTGAAAGGTAAAGGATAAGTAAGCAAGCCTCGGCAGTGATCTCACATTTCGGATCCGGTGTATCGATACGGTCACCCGGTATCAATAAACCTTGGGCTAAAAGGTCAAAGGATGCCAATCTTGGCGGTTTCGCCAGTTGTAAGTTTTTTCAAAAGTAAGTGTATAAAGTGGGATTCCTCCGACTTATAGGTAAGAATGGATGCGAAGTTCTCCCATCCACAGCCCACGCGGCAAGGGGTTCGCCGCGGGGAAAAAGTCGAGTGTAGAAAACACCGAGTCATAATGGTGAGGAAAGAATTTTTGAAATGTAGTAAGGTTTTGAAATTAGGAAAAAAGGAAGTTGTTAGGGTAGGAAAGATTGGCCAGAGTGAAGGATTTACACCAATTACATTGTCACTGGACAATACCTCATTCCTACACGAACTGATTGTACTCGAAAACAGATACATACTTGCGTAAAGAATAACAAATCGACTAAAAATATATTTCAAGTGAGTCAGACTACTCCATAACTTATAACAACCCATCATCTCCTTAGGCAATCCTCGTGTAATGAGAAATGTTACCTCAAATAAACCAGACCTCGACATATAACACTATACCAGCTTGTTACACTTTGAAAAACTTAATAGTACGTCCCCGCACTATATACGTTGTAATGTCTCCTGAGACATCCTAAAAATATTTCATGAAACAGGTTGTCCAATTCTGAAGAAAATAAAAGATATACATCAACTAAAGAAAAAACACAGAAAAAAAAAAAAACAAGTATCCATTAAATACTATCCTATTACATTTATGAAGAGTCGATCTATGGTATAAGGTATTCATTTCTCACAATTTATACTATGTAGGAAGATGGTTCTTATCGCTAGTGATACCCACTTCTAGCAAATCGTCGCTGAGTTGTCAAAGTGGTAGTAAAATACCGGGGATTGTAGAATAAGTGGGTTATTCACAATCCTCATCTCTAAGCTGACGATGCTTATATAGATGCATTTCAGAGCCAAGTTCTGATGCACGATAGCGGTCTTAGAAATAGATATCAAAGTTCGGGAAGTTAGTACTCACCAAATCACAACCTCATGTGCCTAGAGTTACAGCGCGCTCCCGGCCTCGCCACCTCTAGCTAACGCCCTTCCATTCCCCTGGTGGAAGGTTGGAATTCATTCCTTTCGTGGTAAATGCAGTGCTGATCATTCATAGGGAATAAGTCCGTAGCCTACTCATCTTTATCTACTAAACCTCTCTCAACTTCGACACCCTTATACACAACACCCAGCCTTCAACAATATCCCTATAACCCCTGCTACTTAGAGCTACTATCCTTATCACCACACCTTCCAAATACCCACCTCACACCTATCCCTACCTTTCACTTACAAGCCATAAATCATCATGTGAGATGACATTTCTTTACGCACACACTCAATCAAGCTACATAATAATCAACTGTGCCATAATAATTTGTAGCATACGTCCATGCTCGGACAGACCTTCGTCACCATCACTTCAAATGTTATGACGTAAACGTACACGGCCTGCGACCATATGCCTTCACTCAAGCTTCTTACCCTCAAACTCTCCTTCCCTTCAATTGTCATAAACCTTACAATCCGCTTCTTTTCCCGCCTCCACAGTTGTCTAATGCTCGTGTTCTCCCGACCTCCCTCGTGTACCCCCGCCGCACACACGAAGAGCGCGACAACAACACCGCCCATCATCTCCTCACCCTCACGAGTGGAGGAACCGGCCCTCTCTGTACCTTCTTTGTTGACCACTCCCGGCGCCAACACTCTCCTCGCAATCGGCACGACTCCGCCCTACCCCGATCCGCACTGGCTCGACGCTCCTCGGCCTTACCGTGCTTCTTTCCTTTACTTTCACAATAACATTCTAAATCTTCTCTTCATCATTCCTCAAACTTCTTTCAAAACAACCTCAACAAGTAACTTCTTCTCCTTCACCTTCGCGCTTAGACGTCCCAATAGCGATGCTTGTACCGAAAGTGACTGTAAAGTTAACGTCCTCTACATGCATGACGAAACGACAGTCCGAAGTAGAGACATCGAATCAAAACAGCACGGCGTCTTAACTATGCTCCTGTGGCTCACCCCGCTGCCTCTAGCGCAACCCGCCCGAAACGTAGGCGCTCTTAACCTAGAACAGCCTTCAAATAACACTCCTTTATTTCTTTTTATGACGACTTACATATTCCAACTACTTTCAAATGAAAACACTAACCACATACCTCGTCCAAATCTTCGAAACGCGACAAAAGACAGAACCTTTTATCTAGCTAACATTTCCCACGTCCCCCTCCTCTTCACTGAACCAGCTTCCTTCCGTCACCACACATAACAACGCCTCTCGTTGCCTGTCGTCCGGTTCTTCCCTGCCGCCGTACGAGGCGCGTCGATAGGTCCGCCGGGCCGGTCGCAAGATCGATCCCCTCGCCCTCCCATTTTCAGGCTGTTTTCTCTGTCGGATCCCGCTCCGGGAGCCTCTGCGCGCATCCCTGCTCGCCTCGGCAAGCTGCGTACCTCGAGCGCCTTTCTCCTTCTTATATACGTTTCGTAGCATGTAATACCTCCTCTCCCCGTCCCGCCCCGCGCCCGCGTTCTCATTCTATTGCGCTTCTGACCTTTTGTGTTCATCTTTTCTCTTTTCGCACCCGTGCTGCGGCTCCGCCTGTGTCTGCTTCTCCCCCCGACGATACCCCTCTCTGTCTCCATCGCTAGAGTCGGTCGACCTCTCTCCGATGCATCGATGCGATTCCATCTCTGATCCCTAGTAGTTTCTACTCTTTTCAAGAACTATCGTTTACTCCTTCTCACGGGTAGTCCGTAAGCTGCAACGCTATAGTCACAGTGCCCCTCTTCTTCGGAAACCAGTTTATATCGGGTTACTTCCACCTTTTGGAAGAAGTTCTGCGAGGGCGCAATTTAGGTCTCGGAGTGCGAAATGATCCTCTGTATCGCTAGTATACCCTCGTCTCGGCTACTTCCCTGCGGAAGAATTACCCGCTTTCTGCGATCCAACGTGACGCTAACATATAGGACTATCCTCTCCCTCCGATCACTTTCCGCTTACCATATTAACTCTACGAATCTCTCCGGTACTTAGGGCATACAATTCCTTACGAATATTAATCTACAGGTCTAAGGACAATCTTTCCAAACATACAACTGTCTTGCTTAGAGATACATCTCTTACATGATACCTTAGGCGGCTACCCTGAACCTTTTAACTCACCCTCTGTATCAATTGACTTGTAATTTTACGGATCTTCGTGCGCATAACCACGTACGTCCCTTCTCGCCCTACTAACCGGTAATTTCCGGGCCTATCCCCGCTCCACGTGACAGCCTCTACCCGACTCTATCCCGGGGGGAATGGTATACTCGCCGGCGCCGTATGCTGTCACCTTCTGAAGATCTCTCCTCCAACTGTAGAGGTCATAGTTGGATGAGCTCTGTCAGAATTCGAGAACCCAATCCTACTTCTGATTCATCTTTCCAACCCCCAATCCACTTGAGCTCTCCACTCTTACCCGTCACCGCTGTAAACACATACACACCCCCTACAGAAGCCGCTCTGGTCAAAACTGGTCCACTAAGAATGTCGGCCATGCTATAAAATTGGTAAGTACGCGTACCTCCACCCACTCCCCTAACTGTATTATTGACACAACCGCCTGTCACGGAGACGCACGATAATGGCGACAGAAGCGCCAGTCGTCGACCCCCTTCCGCACGACACAACCCACAACTCCTCCTACTACCACTAACTTCCTCTCTCAGCGTTTGCTTATCTATCACAGCCGATCTGTGGCGCCGTTTTCCATCATTAGATCTGAAAATTCCTCCAGTCGCGCATACATCTACAACGTCTTACTTTCCTGAGGTGCTGTTTGTCTACCTCCTAGTACGTTCGAGTCCATTCTTGGTGGTAGCCATTTTTACCCCCCCTTAACGGGGGTGAGCAGATCAGTAACTCTACGATTGTTCGACAAGCGGTCTCTATCCATGGACGCTCTCTCACGATCTTCTTTCGAGCAGCCCGAATCGCTTGTGGGCGAGCTTTGATACCCGAGAATTGGTTTTCGAATTTATTTATGAAATAAGATAAATACTTCTGAATGTTATAAATTATTAAAGTTTCTTTGTGATTTTCGTTTATTTGGAATGGTTTAGAAAGACTTCCGCTGTATTTCTATTTTGAATAATTATTTAAATGGTGAAGGTTTGTAAAAGTTTACTTTCGAAATAGATAGTTGTTATTTTGGAACGGAATGACGGGGCATTCTCAGCTTAGGGCTGTTCCTAATCTGGGGGTGTCACAACAACAGCCTCCTACTCTCTATTTTTTCCATTTCAACACACTCCTTAAAAATTTTTCAATCTACTTGGAGACTGCCTTATARATCTAACTGCTGCTCAAACACAATTAATTGAAGGGAAATCTCTTTCAAGCCATCAYACACAACAAGATTTATTATGTGAGCAATACATCTCACATGAAGATACTTTCTACCTAACAAACTAGTACCACAATTAAAAGTTCTTTCGTCAAATAAGAAATTGCCACATCATTCGAACTTGCATTATCAGCAGTCACTGTTAAAACTTTGTCAATTCCCCAATCAAGTAAACATTTTCAACCCCTTTTCCAATAGCCTCACCTTTATGACTGTCTATGGGACAATAATTTAGAACTTTATTGTGCAAAACCTAGTCATTATCATATGAAATGAGCAATAAGACACATATAATTGCTTAGAAGTCCATGAATCCGTAGTAAGGGAAATTTTTATTAGATGATTCCTTTAAAAGGGTCTTTAATTTTGCAATCTCTTGTAATGGTAGTACGGGATGGGACTTGAAAAGATGGACATGTAACTGACATAAAATGCCTAAACCCTTATTTTTCAACAAAACTATATGATTGTTCATCAACGATGATCATATATACATAAGCCTTCCTAGCATCTTCTTGATTAAATCTCCAAGTAACTACTGAACCAGCTTTATCCTATGAACTAAAGATTGTTGTCTTACCTGAGTTGCATGAGTCTCATTGTTGTGTGGATTTTTCATGCAACATTTTATGTGATTCTTTAAAGCAGTTATACCATTTGCTGAGGTGTTAGCGACATAATCTGTTTGACAATAAATGCAATACACTCTCTGTTCCCCTTTTTTGGTTGCATATTTGGTGAAGTGAGACTAAACAACAGATCGAGATTTCATGGCTTTTCTCTTTTTATTACATTTGCCAACACTAGAAGAATTGGATCCTTGGCTTATTTTAGGTGGAGGAATGACACTTTCAATATTCAATGGTAAACTATTAGGTTGGTCTGACGTCCTAATTTCTTAAGCCGAGGAAAATGAGAAATTGCTACGACAGAGTAAGAGGGAAGAGTGGCAACTGGCGGTGTCTAGTGGGTGGCTGTGTCAGGGACTAGGGTAGTGATGGGTGTGGGGTGTGATGAGCAATTCTTCACAAAAATGTATTAGTTTTAGAATATCTTAATTCTAAATTAGCTTGAAAAATTTTTTGTTTAGTAATATTTCCAATTTATGAAATATATGCTTATCACATCGGTCAGCTATGGCAGGCATTGTATCACGGTGTCTTCGCTGTGATGAGAAATATTTAACAAAAATCATCACTTGTAGTCACTGTTTTGTAAAAGGAACCCTTGAAATGTTCCAATAGAATTTTATATTGACATAATTTCTATTTCTATAAGTTGGATTGCCTAAAGAACGTGTTATTTCTCTTTCTACAATAGCACAGAGTGGGATAGAACATATATCTAGATGCTAAAATTTATAGATCACAACTAGTCCATTATTCCATCAAATATGTAATTATAAATCAATTTTTAAGGTTGTCAGAATAATAATTTTTCCAATTGATGGAGTAATGCTCATCATAGCAGCCCATCGTGGCAGATAACCTATCACGATGGCTCGTTGTGATAGAAATTCTTCACAAAAATGTATTAGTTTTATCAATACCTCAATTCTAAATCAGCTTTAAGGGTTTTTTGTTCAATAATATTTTCAATTTATGGAATATATACTCATCATAGCGGCCTGCCGTGACAGCCATTGTATCATAGCCACCCCCCTCTGATGAGCAATGTTCCAATTGAATGTTATATTAACATAATTTCTATTTCTATAAGTTGGATTGCCTAAACAACGTGCACATAATGGGATAGAATATATATCTAGATGCTAAAGATGTATATATCACAACTAGTCCATTATTCCATCGAATATGTATTTATAAATCAGTTTTTAAGGTTGTCACTTAAATAATTTTACCAGTTGATGGAGTAATACTCATCATAGCAGCCTATCGTGGTAGGCAATCTATCACGCTGGTCGGCTATGATGAGCAATTCTTCACAAAATGTAGTAGTTTTAGTATATCTTAATTTTAAATCAGATGAAAGGTTTTCTGTTTAGTAATATTTTTAATTTATGGAATATATGCTCATCAAAGTGGTCCATTGTGGCAAACATTGTATCACAGCGGCCCTGCTCTCCCTCTTCTTCTCCTCTCCTTCTCTCCACTTAGCTAAAAATTTGGACCCAAAAGTGCAAGATAAAAAAAGAACATCATGTCAAAATGCAAGGGTTATGGCCTTACCAATACTAGTTGGTCAATCTTGCAGAAGGATAGTCGCCAAATGGTAATAGGGTTAGCTATTTTGCGTCGAGATGCTATAGGGTTTGATAAGGTTTACATCTTAGTTTACATACGATGTTTTGTATTCATGAGGGGTTTGCAGCATATAATTAAGAGAACTACTTAATCCTTCCACATCAAGATAATTAAATCGATATACTGATTTAGATAATTTGAATTTTGTTTGAATTTTTTTTCAAATTAATTAACTACATATTTATGGTATGAATACGAGTTTTACCAATTTTCAAAATTTTGTTTAGAAAAGAGTGAATTACCAACACATTTTGGTAATGCATTGAGACTTGACATTGAATTTTTGCCATTTCATCAATGCTCTGTATATACATTATTATTTGACATATAAACTTGCACATTTGTTGCACGTTCTAACAAGTGGGCGGGAATTGAGCATCATTGAGGATTGCTTTGCTTTAAGCTTTATTTTCTTGTGGATTCCTTTCGTGTGCTAACCTTTGCTTAACATTTTTCTTGGTATTAGGCTGACTTTACTTACCCTTCCTGGTTTAGGGAAGCTAACTTTTCTTAAAGCACAAGTAGAAAACGTAGACAATGATCTGAGAGTATGTTTCCTACCTAGCGTTAGTAGATTTCTTCCAATCAATTCCTCGACTTAATTCGTTTGCTAGTGGGACTGAAAGAGAAATAAAATAATTGTATTCTTAATTAAATACATGTTGTTCTTAACTTATTTCTTCATTACATATTTGTTCTTTTTATTAGATCTTCTTAGAACTAACAATAATTAAATTACCCCCTTTATGCATTGCTGATCTAGTTTTATGAACAAGGTCATCGAAAAATACCTACTATAGCCATGACTTATGCGATTGTGTTCCTTAGAGAATGAGTGCTTATATTAGCCAATATGATCTCTACTTTGGAGAAATGACCATCCAGAAGACCTTAGATTTTGCTGAAAGATGGATGGGTATGGGGACTAGATATGACATGTTGGTGTTGTTGTCAAGAAGAGAGAAAGAAATAGGTATTAAATCTTAGGGCTATTGATTGAACAACATATCCTATGAATGGATTGTTAAAAAGTCCCAAATTCTCAACAAACTTTCAATGCATTAGCCGAATGTGTTAGCATCTAATACAACGCATTTACAAAATGTGTTGGGTCCTAAAATGTCATCCTTCCAAAAGGAGGCACACCATCACCGTGATTTGTCAAAATGGGTTCAAAGTGGTTAAAAACCCTATGAATCCATAACATTAGTCAGTATACATAGTTTTGGATGAGGAAACAGTGAAACAGAACCTACATTATTGTAATTATCTATCTTATAAAATAATGATTTAGTAATGGATGTATTCTATGAATTATTGATCGCTATATATCGAGTAATTTGATAAGCGTTTAGATTTTAGTTTAACAATCACGAGCTCGAATTTAAATTCGAGAATCAATTTCAAATATCCACGTTTTTTTTTTTAATTCACGAGGATTGTAATGCAAAGATAATTAAGAAAACCACTTCATCTACTCAAATCGATACAATCAATTTGAAATAACGAGTTGTTGTTTTAAGTCTCTTTTCCAAAACTAGATTATGATATTTGTGATGGACCCATTCTCCTTAGGTTTCATTAATGCTGTYCGGGTGTCCCCTCTCTCGACAGTCAATAAGTTGAACAATTAGAGCAACTAAAACCACCAAATATAATACTAAAGTCTAAATTAAGTACATAACCTTACAATATTAAAATTTCCACATATACAGAACTAGACTCCATAATAATAATCTACTATGTATAAGAGTACCTCTCCTATATGATATTACAGATGCTATAGCTATTACAAATTACAATACTGCACTCTTATAAGCCCGGAACCACCTGATCTCTCTAAGGGTCTACATCTGTCACTAAAACATGTGAGGAAATAGTGAATTAGGCCCATTTAGTCCCTATGTGGGTGCAATGTGTAAGTTATATAAATAACAATTCAAGTGGCACAATTTATTTAATGTCATCCATATCACCCCTTCCCAATGCTTTGATGGCAGTGCAAAGTCTGGGGGATATGTAACTATATGCCCCCATGTTCATTGGCTCTTCCTGGCACCAAACAATCTCTGCATTTGAAATGAACCCAAGAGGATGGTATATAATTTTGAAAGTATACTAAAAATGTGGAAACTTAGTAAAATATATTAAATTGCTAGTGCTCAATGTAAAATGCAATTCAAAGTTAGAAGAATACCCAATAACTACAAGTCTAACTAGGTGGGGTCAATATACCTGCCTTATAGCCTTGTATGGGCATGCAACTATCAACTGCTCACATAAACGAGTCAAGCAAGATTTACTTGCTAGCAAGATAATACAGATCGATTGTTCACTGTTTAAAACTCCTAACCCAAGATACGAGCATCTCAAGATGCACCGGATGCCCGAGATGCGACCGTCTGCCTAATGCATTCCCGGTTTGACAAGCAACAACCACCAGCTAGGCCATATGGCTATCTCAAGAATTGACGATTGACGGTTCAAGAGGTCCTCGTATAGGCGATCAACCAAGTACAATATTTTGTTCGGCTGACTAGTTTCTTAAGACAACCGACTAAGGACTCYTCTTATCATCCCAAGGATGCACACAAGATTATGATCATGCAATTTTCTTAAATACTAGAAATGTAGTATCAGGTTTGTTTTTTGAATCATGAAAAACAAACCAGGTATAAAACATGCACCATGAATCATGCAATGCTATTCTTTTTAATATCAAAAGCTATTTATCTTGTTCAAAGCATAAATTATAGCAATGGTAAATGTATCTAAATGACAAATATCATAAAATGTTTAAGAAATTCAATTGTCAGAAATAGTTTTGGAAAGTTTGGAAGTCACCTGAATACATGAGCAAGTACTTGATTAGCTTGCTAGGTTCTCTTGAATTTTGTGCCCTAAAACAAGTCATGAGGTAATCTTAGTTTAGACCTTATGCTATATGATTGCACATTTTAAATTRAGGTGCTTAATTCAAGTCTTATAATCCTAATGAATTAGTGCGGGTTACAAGAGAAATTTCAATTGTTCGGGTGAATTGGCAAAGCTATCCAAGAAGCAATCTTAGATTGCCCAGGTTTGAAAAAATGGTTATAACTTTCTAGGTTTTATATAACTGAATTTGGTGGAATTAATTTCCTTGAATTCCTAAGATTTAGAGCTTTCAGAATATGTCAAGGGTTTTGTACAAGAATGTTTTGCCCACTTGTAAGCGGTTACAAAAAAATAGGCTCTTGTTTAGGAAGACACTAAATTGGCAATAGTTACAAATAGTGCATAAGTTGAGTTCTATATTTAGTATTCATATGAGACCTTCTAAGATTCTAAGGAATTCTAATAAGGTAATTATTTGTTTAAGAAATGCTCGAATGGTTTACCAATGCTCTTATAAAGTCACTGCAAAGAAGAAATTTAACAAATTCTAGTAGTGTAAAGATTGTGTTATATCTACGCTTTACTATAATGGTATCATAGTAAAGGTAACAAAGTAAGGTAAGAGTTTTGTGAGTGAAACTGGCAAAGTTCAATGATATCATATCTTGCATTATACAACTCCTATTCCAGTGAAATTAGGCTTATTATGCTCCTAAGATATCTATCTTTCTATCCATAAATCATAATCCTTAATTTATTACAAAGGTAGATTCTAATTTCATCAATACAGTACACTTTCATGCTAGCTTAGTTTCTTGGCGGCATGTTCAAAAGTTCTTTTTGTTTTTTCAAATTTGTATAAATTTTGTATTATTCTAGATGAAATTTTTTCCTAATAACACATGGATAAGTTTGTCTAAAAGCATTTTGGTTCTAGAGAAGTAAGATGAAGCAACATAAGTTTTACTACAACATTTCATTTTATCTTCTTTTAATTTGTGCTAAGGTTTCTTATATATTCTAGCCCTAAACGAGTCCTTTATTACCAAATTCATATTGCACCTCTTAATTGTCTAAATTTCAGAATGATAGTAACTTAAAGCCTACATATGCTTGTTCTTTTAATCCGAGAACTATTCTTACTTTACAATTAATCTAAGGTAGTAAAAGAAAGTTGAAATACTTACTTGGATCACAACTGAGAGGTAGGGAGAAATCAGCTACTCTTGTGCACATGCATTTGAGGAATTAACAAGAATCAAATACTAGAAAAGAAGAGCAGCTTCAGCTTTGAATAAAAATGGATCCATCGCAAAGTTGGACACCAAGAAAATCTCAACTTATGAATAGATAAAGTTCCAGAGTTGCTGCTGCTTGCTCAACCAAATGTAGATGAAAATCCAAGAAAATGAAATAGGGAGGTTAATGAGAAACTATACAATGCAAAGGATGATGAGAGAAGAGAGAGGTTAGTCGTGCATAGGGTGAAGGAAAAAGCCTAAAACTAGGGGGTTTTATACAAGTGAATGGCGGATTGAACAAGGTTGCCATGTGAGGGAAATGAACAAGTATATAGCTACTGGTCACTGGAAATAAGAAGATGAACAAGTGACCTAGGGAGTCTTCTAACAATTGCCAAGAGGGAGAGTGAATAGGGTGTGATTCGGGTAAGGAATAGGTACATTTCTCATGTGCATTTAGGAGGACAAAGCAAGGAAAAGAGAGAGTTAGCAACCAAGAAGTGAAGAAGTTAAATTGGATTAGGATTGGGTGATAAAAGGCTTGTCGAGGTCTAATCTGATTCAACTAAACTAACACACCAGCAAGTATATGTAGCCCAAAAGTTGTAAGATGAATAGAGCATTGATTCCATGAGGATAGATTAATGAAAGGCACAATGTGTTAAACTCTCATTAAAGGAACAATTATAATGGAGCAATGGTAATACTCAAAAGCCATAAGCAATATAAAGTAAATGCTATAAGTAAATGACAAAAATAAAGATAATAAGCTTAAATTAAAAATAAAGACTGAAAGCAGTAAAAGTTAGGTTAGTGATAAGAAAGTACAATTTAGAGTCAGTGTTGAATGCTATAGGACAGGCAGACAGGTTTCGAGTGATGTCTCACATGAAGCCTCCTATTGTCCATTTGCTGGGCAAGAAAGACGACTACACCATATGTCTATGGGAATCCTTATTACAAAGTCTTGTTTCTGTTCACTTTTTGCTTAGCAGAATAAATTTATATATCCTTATTGAGTACTAGAATGTTGTCTCAAGAGCTTTATGGGGTTCCAAGAGTGTTGTTCCTTAAACTCCTAAATCAAAATCTTGCAGATTTTACTTAGAGTATTAACCATATGTCTATGACAATATCTCTTAGCTACTTTTAGGCTGTCATTGAGTTCCAAAAATAGTGAGTTAAGCTTGTGGCTTCCTCAACATAAATGGATTCCTTTGATTTCTCAAAGAAGTTTGCTCAATGACACACACTCTTACTATTGACATTCAACTTTGTCAAACTTTGTGTTTAGCTAAGAATTTTGAGAAAACAGAAATAAAGATGAACTTGAACTGACTTAAACCTTAATGACTTGAAATAACTTGAAAACTTGTAGATCAAAATGCTTGAAAGATTACAACTAACAAGGAGGACTTTCATCTTATCCTTTTCTAATCTAGTTAAAGCAAGAAAATCCTAACTAAATCTGGTTCCTTTTGGTGAAGAGAACCTTATTTTCTTAAACTCTAAGAACTATATCTTATGAACTACAGAAAGGACTAACTGGCTAACTCATTTGCTATGTTGATCAATCCCTCCTTATATAGAGTCTGGATGTTGCTGAGTTGGCGATGTTGTAGCTTTTACCTTCTAACAGTTGACTGCTGACTCAGCCAACATTGGGCTTGTAGTGCTCATTTCTAGTAATGTGGTCCATATTGCTTTTTCCTGCTTCAATATTTTAGGAAATAGATTGGAGTAAACTCCGACACTTTTCTGTATGTAGTTTTCATGCTGATTATTCATTAAATGCCAGAGATTTGGATTTCTTCTTTGTTCTTTACTTTTCCTTTGCGTGCTTCATAGGCTTGAATGGTGTAGCAATCTTCTCTATTCTAAACTTTCTCAAGGATCAAACTTTTTAGACTTATCTAAGTGTGCTTCTAGTTAAAATGCAGTCTTGAATATGCTAATCCTTAATATTTTGAAAATGAGATCACATACCATAGGTAAGAGCATAAAAGAATAAGGAACCTGTAAAAATTGAGCAAAAATTATGGGTAAAAGATGGATATTTTCTATAGTTATCAACCCCAACTTAAAGTATTGCTAGTCCTCAAGCAATGCTGTAGCAATTGATTTATACTTAGTCAATTTCCTTGGGGTCATCGTGCATCAATAGAAATCGAGTAGTAGTAAGATCGGTGATCAAGAGAATCAAGTAAAAGGTGCTTTGTGCTAAGTGATTGTTAAAATAGAGCTTGAACCAATTTTTTGCAATTTTTCAAATCATTGGGTTTGTTGCAGTGGCGAAGAATCTCTCCCATAGAATTTTACAATAAGGGCTTTAATGCATAAAGATTTGATCAAGAGAATTTAGAATTAAAAACAAGGGGGTTTTTGATATAGCAATAGAACTTAACAAACATAGGCTTTTATAAATTATTCTCTCGTGTCACTAGTGCTTTTTGACACAACAACACACATGGGTGTCATGAGTGCTCCTAGTTACTCAGCATATGTCACAGCTTACGAATTGCTATGCCATACTCCTATTTTGTTCCCTTTTTGATGCAAAAATAGACATGGGTAACATGAGTGCTTCAGGTTACTTGGGTACTGGAGACATTAGAGTAATTTTTCTTTTGTATGCCTCTTTCTTTTTCTTTCTCCAAACTTATTTGAAAAATTCTCTTTTATCGAAAACAACTCATGTCAAAAGAAGCCCTAAAGAAAGTTCCCAAGTCTAAATTCTATGCTCAAATCCTCTTCAAATTAAAAGAAATTTTTATTAGATACGTGGTGAGAGCAAAAATACCACCTCCACTTGTTCCTGGAGATTTTCCAAACTGCAACACTACTATAGACAAATCATGACGACTTAACCCAATTCATTATACACTCAACATATCAATTTACGCTATAGCAAAGTAGAAACATATCATGTCATGAAAATGATCAAACTAACCAAAACAAACTACTAGATACATATATTAAATATCAAAGTCCATCCAACATACTAAAACCATAACAATAGAAGTCGTATTGAAAAAGATAAACAAGTATTCAACAAAACATAATTGTTTCAACTTCACCAACATTCATCAGATTTCAGAAAAAAGGGCTTGCATAGCCCTGAGGGTTGTACTATTATGGAGGAGTTTAATCATTACCTTTGCTTGATTGTTTTGTCTTAGCGTCATCCTCTGTTTCTGGCAACAACTTCGTGGGAAAAGTTGGAAGGGCACGTGTGTTCTTCACCTTCAGTGCCTTTGCTATGTTCAGCCAATCAACTGCATACCTCTTTTCCACGTACACCTAGTACTTGGTCATCTGTTCCTGCAATAGGGCCTGGGATTGTGATAGACAAAATGGTATACACAATAAAGCTTCACTCATGCAAGTATACATTGTCCACAAGGATTGTTGGTTCAAAAGTGATGGTTTAAATTCCTAATAAAATTAATAGTTGATAGTTATTACAAAAATAAAGTAGAATAATCTAAATTTATCTAATCACAAGGATTCAGAAACAATCATGGCAATTGCACAAACGAGATGATCGAGAGATTAAAAGTGAGTTAGAGTAAAAAATCCCCAATTTACTAATGTCTAAGAAATTAAAATGTCAATGCTGCAGATGGGTTGCAGCAATGACTTTTAAGGAAATGTTACTGCAAAGGTTTAGCTACAACATCGATGCTGCAGACTGCTGAAACAATGACTTCTGAGGAAATGCTATAGCAAAGGGTTAGCTACAACATTAATGCTGCAGATTGGCTGCAGCAATGACTTTTGAGAAAATGCTACAGCAAAGGTTTAACTACAACAACAATGCTGTAGACTAGCTGTAGCAATGACTTCTGAGGAAATGCTACAGCAAAGGTTTACTAGAACATCAATGCTACAGACTGGTTGAGGCAATGACTGTTGAGCAAATGCTATAGCAAAGGTTTAGATACAGTTAAATTGAAACAGAAATGACCTCAACCCTTTCAGTTTGTTGGTCCTTGTTCCTATTTCACTAAGTTGATCTACCTATCGGAGTTGCTTAGCTTAAGGAAGTTAAATAAAGTTCAAGTCTCATATGATCTTATGGATGGAATATGAATGTCTTCAATAGTCTATGGTATCCCTAAGATATTAACCTTATCTCAAGATAACCAAACCCACATCTACTCAAATTTTTCACTTCTTTTACTACCTTTAGGAGCTCAAGAAGCTCACACAAARACTATTCATGGCCAATAAAATAGTGAATGTAAACATTATATAACCTTAAGCAAAACATTTATAAAGAGCAAACCTTGCTCAAATCATTCAAATAAACATTAAATACATAGGTTCATCAAAACTCTAATTTCTAAGAAGTTAGTTCATGTTCTTGGATTAAATGAAATACGAGATGTAAAAGATTAACATATTAAAATGCATCTTTAAATAATCATTGAGAGAAGGAGAAATAAAGCTTAAAGAGGTTGATGAAGTCCAATAGTGAAGGCTTCCTTGAAGTCTTCTTCTTCTTCTTATTCTTCCAAGCTTCCTTGTTTTTGCTCTCTTTTGTCTATCCTTTTTTCTCTTCTTTTCTCTCTCATGCGTTTTGCTCCTGATTCTGGAATTCCAGAATGCCCATCTCATTTCAACCTTCCTCCCTTTTGTCCCATGAATTTTGCCTTGGAAGCTTGGTAAAAAAGTGTCATAAGCACTTTTTGCTTTTTAGCTTTTTGGCTTCAGAAATGATTATCTCCTTTATCCAATGATGACTTTCCTTTTCTTCCTTGAATTTCCTTCTTTGAATAAAATATTCCTTTTTGTTCGTAATATTCAATGCTGCAATATTGCATTTTTAAGCCATTGCTATCCATTGTCGCAGCATTGAATAAA
The DNA here is from genome assembly GCA_001752375.1 of Rhazya stricta. Taxonomy (NCBI): domain Eukaryota; kingdom Viridiplantae; phylum Streptophyta; class Magnoliopsida; order Gentianales; family Apocynaceae; genus Rhazya; species Rhazya stricta. Next base: position 5,905,684 of record MEJB01000004.1, on the reverse strand, counting down.
TCTTCAKTTGTTCATAGTGACCTTCTATTTTGCTTATAGAATCTTTTTCCCTACAAAATAGAGTATTTTAGATTAGCAAATGCACATGAATCCTATAATTTCACACTATTGTACAATTAAAGTCATTTGGTCGATTCTAAGCAATATTCAAGGAAAAATAGTATGCAGTCACATTTAATCAAATAAAAAGGGTGAAAACTTGCACATAATCTTTAGTAAAATCAATGGTTTCCCACTCACATCAGATTGCTATAGCTTCGACAGCATTTCCTTAATGTCCAAAAGCTTATTACACTGTTGTTCTTTGGGTTTTTCTGCTGCAACATCCTTTTTTTTTTTCAATCTTCATATCTTCTTCTTCAGCTTAATTCTTCTCAATGTCCTCCTCTTTCTCAGCATAATCTGCTTTCTTAGATTCTTCTTTCTCAACATCAACTCAACAAGAGCAACTTTGTGTTTTCTAGTGGCTAGTGTTTAGGGTTCCCATGCTTCCTTGCAGATTCTTGCTATATAGCATACTTGTTGTTTGGCGTAGTATTCTTCACTTTCTCTTCCTGTGGGTTAATGATAACTTCAGCTTATTGACATAAAAGGGTTATGACAGAAGGACAGAAAGCTTTTCTTTTTCTTTTCTCCACATGCATGGGTCTCAGCAAAAATCAAACGTCCAATATTTATATATTTTCTAGTTAAAATCGAGTATAACAACATCATTCTCTCATGGAATATAGTGTAATCATGAGTCGTAGGAAGGAGTTGGGACTTAAGAAAATGATACCAGATTTCGGCATGGGGAATGAGTGATATATCTTAGAATGGTCTTTGCACTAGTTGATGAAATTGTCCACTCTGCCCTTCTACAGTCAGTATCTTGAGTATATCCTCATTGGTGTCATCATCAATGTCTAGCACGAGTTTCTCATGCTCAGACTTGCTATCTGGAAGCCCAGAGACTTGTTATTAGCTTTGACGCGATCTTCAATGCTACACATCTTATTGTGACTGTTTCTTCTTTGATATCACCTAATTTAGCATAGAACTCTCTCATCAAGTTGAGATCTGGATTGTTTGGGTACTGTGAAAACTCCTCTCCCTGTAGTTTGATGACTGCAAAAGGTCCTGACACTCTAGACGTCAATTTTCTAGGAAATAGTCTAAGCCTAGATTGAACAGTAACACTTGCTGACCTTGCTTGAGTTCTCTTTTTAATATTTTCTGATAATGCCACCTTTTGGTCTTTTCCTTGTACATTCCTGTGTTCTCATAAACAACAATTTTGAATTCATCCATCTCGTTAAGTTGTAGCATTCTGTGTTGACTATCCAACTTTCAATTGAGATTCAATACGTTGATTGCCCATTGTGCCTATGCTCCAACTCAAATGCTAAATGGCATGCCTTCCCTTAGATCATCTAAAAGGTGACATTCTTAATGGCGTTTTGAATGTTGTCCTGTATGCCCATAATGCCTCATCCAACCTTAAAGACCAATCCTTTCTGTTTGGGCTCAGAATCTTCTCCAAGATTCTTTTGATCTCTCGTGGAAATGTTTGCTTATCCGTTTGTCTAGGGATGCCATATTGTCACAATTTTATGCCTCATCATAGTGGCAAGAACCTTCTTGATCAGTTTATTGTAGAAATGTGATCCTTCATCGTTGATCAATGTTCTCGGTGTACCAAATCTTGAAAAGACGTTCTTGTGAAGAAACTTAATTATTGCCTTAGCATCATGGTGGTAATACTATAGCTTCAATCCATTTGGATATGTAATCCACAACTACCAAAATATAAGTATTTCTAAATGAGTTTGGATATAGTCCTATGAAGTCAATTCCCCATATATCAAAAAGTTCAACTTCCAATTATTGTTCAAAGGCATCTCATGCCTTTGGGAGATGTTTCCCATTCTCTGACATCTATCACAAATTTTGACAAATTTATATGCATCCTTGAATAGTGTTGGCCAATAATAATTGGCTTGCGACACTTGAGCTACAGTGCATGTTCCTCCAAAATGTCCTCTATATGGTGTAGCTGTTGCAAACTCTGCAGTACTTCATCAGCAACACATCTTCTTAGAATTTGATAAACACAAAGTTTGTACAGGAATGACTCATCCCAATAATAGAACTTTGCAGCGCAAAAACTTCTTTAGCTATTGCCTGCTTAATCCAAGAGGATTTATCTCACTGACTAAATAATTGATAATGTCGGCATACCATGGTGTAGTCGCATTTGAGATAGCCATAATTTTCTCATTAGGGAATGATTCAGCAATTTTACTTAGGGTCGTTTTCTTCCTTCTACAGTCTGGATAAGTGATCAGTCACTTGGTTCTCAGTTCCTTTCTTATTTTTGATTTCCAAATCAAATTCTTGCAGCAATAATATCCACCTTATCAGTCTTAGTTTAACATCCTTCTTCGAGATGAGATATTTAATTGCTGAGTGGTCAGTGAATACTGTGACCTTTGTTCATACCACATAAGCTCGAAACTTCTCAAATGCGAACACTATTGGAAGTAATTCTTTTTTAATGGTGGTGTAGTTTTGTTGTGCCTCATTAAGAGTTTGGCTTGCATAGTAAATAAGATGAAATAGCTTCTTCCTTCTTTGGCAAAAAACTGCTCCTATTACATAATCACTTATATTGCACATGAGATCAAATGGTAATGTCTAGTCTGGTGCTGTGATGGTGGGAGCTAATACCAGTGCTTATTTGAGCTGCTCAAATACTTTGCTACAACATTCGTCAAAGATAAATGGAGTATTGTACTGTAGCAAAGAGCATTAAGGCTTTGAAATCTTTGAGAAATCTTTAATGAATCTTCTATTGAAACCTCCATGACCAAAAAAATTTCTAACTCCTTTCACAGTAGAAAGTGGGGGTAGCTTTTGAATAACTTCGATTTTGGCTTTGTCTACTCTCGTTCCTTCTTTTGAAATTTGATGTCCTAATACAATGCCTTCTTGTACCATAAAATGACACTTCTACCAATTTAACACTAGATTGGTTTCCTCACTTCTTGTCAGTACTTTTTCCAGATTTTCTAAGCAGTCATGAATGTTTCTCCGAAGACTAAAAAGTCATCCATGAACATGTCTAATGTCTCTTCCACTATATCAGTAAAAATTACCGTCATGCCCCTTTGAAATATTACTGGAGCATTATAGAGTCCAAAAACTTTTGTTAGGGTCTAATCTGATTGCGATTAAACTAACATAAGCACAAGTATATGTGAGCCAAAAGTAGTAAGCGTGAATAGAATTTCAATCCTACGAGGTAGATAAATAAAAGGAAAATTTGTGTAAACTTTATATGAAGGTAATAAAAATGTTGTAATAGAGGGCATAGTTAATGGGGAATGATCGAAAAGTAAATGATTGAAAATGAGTAAATAAATGTAAAATGATTGAAGTAAATATAAATGAAGGTAAAACAGAAAGTTGTAACAAGTCAGTGGCAACCATTAGAAGTTAGAGTCAGTTCTGGATGCTATAGCACTAATGAGCAGTCTCATGTAATATCTTATATGAAGCCACTTATAATGTAAATTTAGGAGATGTAGGGAGACTAGACCATATTTCTATGATAATTTTCCCAACAATTCTTTAATTCTGTAGGATCCTTTATTGGTGAGATAAATGTCCTTGTAAATGCGAGGTACTAGAATGATGCAGTAATAAGTCATTGAAGGATTAAAGAATGTTATTCCTTTAACCCTTAGCAATTCTTTTGCAAATTTTACTGCGTAAACAAACCATATGTCTATAATTATGTTACTTAGCTACTTTCCTTGTTAATATTGAGTTCAGGTTGAGCTTTTCACTGCGTACACAAACCATATGTCCATAGTTATGATACTTAGTTACTCTCCTTGTTAATGTTGAGTTCCAAAATGATTAGGTTGGGAATTTGATTTCGTAAATCTTAAATTGACCCCCTTAATATCTCAAGGGAGTTTGCCCAATAAAAACTTAGACAACTCTAATCTTGGCTACGTAGCTTTGTCAAGCTTTCTACCCTTGAATTAGATGAATAAACCACAACCTTCTAGAGGAATTAAGAATTCAGAATCATAAAAAACCTTTACTATTCTACCAAAGCTTAGAACTAAATGCATTGGAGTGTAAGAAAGCTTTCGATTAGAGATGAAGGAAGATTACACTAAGAGATAGGTAATTTTCGTCCCTTTTCTSCAATCTACACTACAAACTGAAATGAAGCTAATTAAGATGGTTCCTTCTGTCGAAGAGAACCCTAAGAACTAAATTCTAGTGTAAAAATCTAATCCTAACTGTTTATCCCGCTAAAGACTTGTTCCTTATATAGGCTTGAAATGTTGCTGAGTTGGCAATTGCTATAGCATTTCTCTCTGACAGCTAAGTGTTGACTCAGCAGACATTCATCTTGTAGTGTATGTTTTGGGTAATATGGTCCTTCGTACTTTTTCTTTGTTTGGCAATTTTGGGTAATATTCTAAAGTCAACTTAGACACTTTCCTTTACATCTCTCGCTCAGATTCTTCACTAGTGCAAAGGATTTGTGCTGTTTTATTGAAAGCTGCTCCTCAGATCCATTCCTCGAAAATATGAAAGCTATAGCAATTTTTGTTATCCTGCAAAATTTTTTTAAAGATCAAGCTTTTTGGACTTAAATAAATTACTTTTCTAGCAATTTTCATTCTCAAATATATTGTTCAAAGAGATATCAAAGTTGAGGTCAAAGTTCATTGTTAAGAGCATAAAATCATAAGGAACTAGTCAAAAATGAGCAAAAATAGGGGCCAAAATAGGGATATTATCTATGCTTATCACCTCCCCAAATTTAAATTATTGCTAGTTCTCAAGCATTGCTATAGTATTTTATTTACACTTTAGTAACTTTCTTGAGGTTGGTATGCTGTAAGAAGTAGTCAGTAATTAGCAAAATTGGAAATCAAAAGGATTAAGTAAAAGGTGTTTGTGCAAAAGCCGGAGAAATAAAATCAATTAAACTCAATAAATATTCTATGATTTTTTTAAATCACTGGGCTTGTTGCTATAGCAAAGAATTTATTCCGCAAAATTTTTATCAAGAAGATTTTTTATGCAAATGAACCTATTCAAGAGTGTGTAAATTTTTAACAGCAAGGGGTTTTTGCTGTTGCAATTCAATTCCACACTAAGGATTTTTCAATTGGTATTCTTTTGTGTCACAAGTGCTTTTTGACGCACATGCATACATGGGTAACATGGGTGCCTTTGGTTACTCCGCACAAGTCACACTTTACGAATTGCTATAGCATACTCTTATCTCGTTCGCCTTTTGACGCAAAGGCATACATGGGTAACATTAGTGCCCTAGTCGCTTAGGTACTAAAAACAACAGAGTAGTTTCTCCTTAAGTCTCTTTTTCTCCTCCCCGAAACTTAGTTTGAAAATTCTTTCTCAAAAATAGCTCATAGCAAAAGAAATCTGAAAGAAAACTCTCAAGTTTTCTATTAGGAACTTGGGAATTCAATTCCACACTAAGGATTTTTTAATTGGTATTCTTTTGTGTCACAGGTAATTTTTGATGCAAATGCCTACATAGGTAACATGAGTCCCTCTGGTTACTCAGCACAAGTCACAGTTTACGCATTGCTATAACATACTCTTATATCATTCTCCTTGTGACCCTGGTCACTTAGGTACTAAAAGCAATGGAGTAGGTTTTGCATAGGTCTCTTTTTCTCCTTTCATGAAACTTATTTTGAAAACTATTTCTCAAAAACAGCTTATAGCAAAAGAAATCTCAAAGAATATTCTCAAGTTTAAATTCAATGTTCGAACCATCCTCTACTAAATAACAGGAAATCATGATGTTTCTTTTATAAAAGAAAACTGCAAGGCAAGATCAAAATAACACCTTAACTTATTCCAAGTTATTTATCAAATTGCTAAGCTACCATAAATGATTTGGCATAATTAACTTAATTAAATATTGTAGATTAGATTAGGCTATAGGAAGGGGGATTCATAACATGATTGCAAACATTTACCCAAAACCAAAACAAAGTACTAGATACCAAATACCAAATACCAAATTTAAACTAACCAAAAATAGAATAAAGATCATTCCAAAAAGCATTAAATAAAACATTGTTTTAACATAATTTCAAGTTCACCAAATTCTCTAAAGGAGGGCTCACAAAACCCTTAGGGTAGATCAACAGGCAAAGTTACTCATTGGCTTTACTAGACTGCTCAGTCTTTGTATCATCTTCGATCTCGTCATCATCGATCTCAGGCAGCAATTCAGTTGGAAGGTTGGATAGGCACATATGTTTGTCAAATTTCTTTGCTAAACACCTTATCATGTTTATCCAGTCAACAACATCTCTTTTCTCTACATAAGCCCAAAATTTAGCCATTTGTTCACTCAGTCGGGCCTGAGATTGTTGCATCATTATCAACATCTCCTTTAACTCCTTAAGTTAACTGCTCTGTTAACTAATGGCTGTTGCTGTAGTTGGTTCGTCATCCTTAATCTCCATAAAATCGTCATCATCCTCCTTCTTTTTATTATCATCTTCCTTCTTTTCATTGTCATCATCCTTCTCAGATTCCTTCTCAACTCCTTCTTCCTTCTCAAACTCTTTTTCAAGCATCAACTTAACAATGGTGGCTTTGTACTTCCTAGTGGCTGGGTAGATTTTGCCCGACTTCTTTGCAGATTCTTACTATAGGCTGTTTGTTGATGGGGGTTGTATTTTTTATAGTCTCCTCTTTTGGGCTTACCAAACTCCGGCTTGTTGACATAAAAGAGTTTTGAGAGAAGCAAAAAAAAAAAAAATATTATCCTTGTCTCTTTTCAACACATACATGAATATCAGCATAAATAATTCGACCAACATTTATAAATCGTCCAGTGAGAATAGAGTAAATCAGCATCATTCTTTCATAGGAGATAGGGTAGTCATGGATAGTAGGGGTGAGGAGAGATTTAAGGAAATGATACCATAGTTTTGCTAATGGAATGAGTAAGGACCTCAGAATAGTTTTGGCCCTAGTGGATGAGATGCTTTATTCTGTCCCTTCTATATTTAGGGTTCTAAGAATCTCTTCATTCTTGTCATCATCGACCTCAAGAACAAAATTTTCGTGCTCCGATTTGCCGTCGGAAGTCTATGGGTTTTGTTGATGACCTTTGATAAAAGCTTGACTGTTGTTCCTCTACCATGACTGTTCCTTCCTTCATATCTCTGACTTTAGCATAGAACTCCTTTACCACGTTTAGGTAAGGGTATTCAGGGTGCTTAGAGAAGTCCTCTTACTTGTGGTCGGCTATTCTTTTCTTTACACTTTCAATGAGTTTCTGTTGCGTCTTTCATGAAGAGAAAACCTTTTTGCAGAAGCAACGTCTCATCAAACCTTCTTCAGTCTATTCTGTAGTGAACCTTGGTAGAGGCGCCAGTTTTTTGTAGTAACAACGTCTCATCAAACCTTTCTCTCTCTGTTTGCTTTGTTGTTTGAGAAATCCTTTAACCAATTTACTTTCTTATTCAAACTCAAGCATTGCTTATTTGATTGGCCATGACGGTTCAATATCTAATGATTGCCTCCTTTTTGATAATTCATCATGGCTTTTGAGTTCCAAGGATTGCAATGAATGAATTGGATGCTGATTCATGCTTCCTCTACTGATGCCGAATAAGATGTTGCCACCTGTTCATCTTTCTACTGAAACACAACTTTCAGTCATGTGGCATATCTCTAGCCTTTTGTTGTGTTTCTTTTTTGGCTATGTCTTCTTTTTCCTACAAAAGACAATTAAATTGGTGTAGTGGCATTCTACTCTTRACAAATTAGTGACTTGAAAATGGGTTAAAATTGAAATAAGAAGAAACAAAACAAACTAACAAAAAATAAAACGTAATCAAGGGTTGCCTCCCTTTAATGCTTAGTTTACAGTCCTCAGCCCGACTTTGTTGTAGCATCATGGTGCATTGCTAATTGCTAAGGAAATCTTTTCTTCCTTTTGCTCTCCAATTTGATAATGCTTTAGCGTTTGCCCTTTGACTTGAAATGTACCTACATTCCTCTCATCCTTCAATTCCATTGCTCTTTAAGAGTACACTTTTATGACCTAAAAAAGTCCTGATGATCGAGATTTCAATTTTCCAGGGAATAACTTTAACCTTGAGTTGAATAGCATAACCTGCTGACCTTGCTAAAATTTCCTTGTACATTCTTGCATTTTCATAAGCATCATTTATGAATTCATTTATCTTGTTAAGATATAGCGTTCTCTGTTGACCAGCTTATTTTAAAATGGAGATTCAATGCCTTGATTTCTTATGGTGCCTTGTGTTCCAGTTCAAATATCAAATAAAAAGCCTTTTCATAGATCAATTTGAAAGGGGACATTCCCAAGAGTGTCTTGAAAGCTGTTCTATATGCCCATAATGCTTGATCCAATCTTAAAGATCAATTTTTTCTGTTTGGACTTACGATTTTTTCCAATATTCTTTTGATCTCCCTGTCTTGAGATGATATGCTGTAGCAATTTTATGCCTTACCCCATATTTTGCAAAAACTTTCTCTATCATCTTATTGCAGAAATGCATTCCTTCATTAGTGATCAAAGCTCTTAATGTACTAAATCTTGTGAAAATGTTTTTTGGAAGGAATTTGACTACTACCTTTGTATCATTAGTGGGTAATGTTACAGCTTTGATCCACTTGGACACATAATCCACATAAACCAGAACATAGGTATTTCCAAAAGAGTTAGGAAATATCCCTATAAAGTCTATTCCCTAACATCAAAAAGCTAAAACTTCCAAAATGTTGTTTAATGGCATTTAATGTCCTTGGAAAATATTTCCCACTCGCTAGCATCTATCACAAGACCTAGCATCTTTAAATAATAAAGACCAATAATAACCAGTTTGAAGTACCTTAGCTACAATTTGAGTTCCTCCAAAGTCTTCTTCATATGGTGGTGTGTGACAATGTTGTAGCAAACTCTGGACATCCTCATCAGCATGCATCTCCTTAGAATTTGATCCGCACAAAGCTTGTACAAAAATGGTTCGTCCCAATAGTAATACCTCATGTCATGCATAAATTTCTTTTTATGTTGCATGTCAGAAGGTTTTATTCCACTGAGTAGATAGTTGACTATACTGACATACCAGAGTGCTGTGGCATTTGAAATAGCTACAATTTGTTCATGAGGGAATGACTCAACAATTTTCACTTGATGATCATTTTCTTCCTTTTCTAGCCTGGATAAGTGATCAGCCACCGGTTCTCTATTCATTTCTTGTCCTTGTTCTCCAAATCGAACTCTTGTAGCAATAATATCCACCTTATCAACCTTGGTTTAGCTTCATTCAGTAAAATCAGGTATTTATTGCTGAGTGGTTGGTGAATACAATCACCTTTGCTCCTATTAGATAAGCTCGAAACTCTTCAAATGAAAATACTACAGCAAGCAATTCCTTCCCAGTGGTTGCGTAGTTTTGTTGTGCTTCATTTAGGGTTTTGGTTGCATAGTAAATAGGATAACATAACCTTTTCTTCTTTCCCCAAGTACTACTCATACGGTGTAATCACTGGCATTACACATCAAGTCAAATGGTAATGTCCAATCTGGTACTGTTATGATAGGGGTGGGGTTGTTTGAGTTGCTCAAAAGCTTTGCTACAACAATGATTAAAAAATGAATGGAATGCTATGTTGTAGCAAGGAACATAAAGGCCTCAAAATCCTTGACAAGTCTTTGATGAATCTTCTACAAATACCAACATGTCCAGGAAAACTTCTGACTCTTATCGTATTGGATGGTGCGGGTAGTTTTTGGATGACTTCAACTTTTGCCTTGTCCACTTCCATTCCTTCTTTTGAAATCCGATGTCCTAATATAATGCCTTTCTGAACCATTAAGTGGCACTTTTCCCAGTTTAATACTAAGTTGATTTCCTTACATCATGTCAGTACTCTTTCCAGATTATCCAAACATTCATCAAATGTTTCACCAAAAATAGAGAAATAATCCATGAAGACTTCCAATCTATTTTCTACCATATCTGTGAAGATTGTTATCATGCACTTTTGAAATATTGTTGGAGCATAATAGAGCCCAAAAGGCATTTAAATGTGGTTTTCTCCTGGTCATCTGGTTCTATAGTAATCTGGTTGTACCCAAAGTACCCGTTAAGAAAGTAGTAATAATCTTTCTCTAGAAGTCTATCCATCATTTGGTCAATGAAGGGTAGACGGAAATGATCCTTCCTAGTAGTTTTGTTAAGCTTCTGGTAGTCCATGCATACACTCCAACCGGTCATGGTTCTTGTTGGAATCAATTCATTTTTTTCATCCCTTACCGCTGTTACACCTCTCTTCTTTGGAAAACATTAGACTGGGCTCCCTCATTGGCTATATGAAATTGGCTAAATTGTTTCAGCATCTAACCATTTGATGATTTCCTTTTTTATAACTTCTTTCATAATTAGGTTGAGTCTCCTTTGAGGTTCCACAGAGTTGCTATAACATTCCTCCAAAATAATTTTGTGCATACATATAGTCGGGCTTATTCCCTATATGTTCGCAATTGTCCATCCGAAAGCCTTCTTATGATTCCTTAAAACAATCAACAACTTGTCTTCCTTTTGTTGTTCTAATGTTGAAGCAATGATGACTGACAACTTCTTTTCTTCTCCTAAATAGGCATATTTCAGATGAGATGGCAATGCCTTTTCTTCCACTACTGGTGGATCTTCAATTGATGGTTTGAGCAGTTGAACACTCCTCTGAGATAAGTTCAATGATTCAAATCCTTGGCCAACTCTTTCAAATGTTCGCTGGAAGTTTACCCATGGCAATGCTGCATCATTATATGAACATTCACTTTTGGCATAATCATCTTCTTCATCGTCTGAGTACACAATTCCATAGCATTGTTCAATATGTTTGGCATCTGTTGGTTTAACTTCCTTCAGCATAGAACACTCTTCTTGCTTATGCAGGAAATTCAATCGTTGAAGATGTTGAAGATGACTTGCTAGTTATCCACCCTCATTGTTAGTTCCCCTTTGTGGACATCAATGACACTCCTCCCCATAGCAAGGAAGGGTCTCCCTAAAATGAGGGGCACGTTTTTGTCGGCTTCATAATCCAAAATTATGAAATCCACTGGAAAAATGAACTTTTTGACTTAGACCAAAACATTATCAATCTTTCCTTTAAGGTATGCATAGGTGCAGTCTGCCAATTTTTAAGTGATCGAGTTTAGTCTTGGCTTTTCAATCTAGAGCTGCTTGAAAATAAACATGGGCATGATGTTAAAACTTGCCCTAAGATCATGTAATGCTCTACCACGTTAGAAACTCCCAATTGAACATGGTATAGTGAAACTTCCGGGATCCTTTAGTTTTGGAGGCAATTTGTTTTGCAAATTGATTTGTATTCCTTGGTCAATGTTGCTATTTTGAATTCTCCCAACCGCTTTTTTTTAATAAAATTTCCTTCATGAATTTGACATAACTGGGCATTTGTTCGAATGCTTCAATCAAAGGTATGTTGATGTGRAGTTGTTTAAGGACTTCCAAAAATTTACTAAACTGCTTATCTTGTTGCTTGCGATGAGCCTTTGTGGAAATGGTGGTGGTGGTGGTTTATCATCAATATTGTTTTGTTGAATTGCTGCAGCATCAGATTCTTTTGCTAGTCAAGGGACTGATTCTGGACTGACTTCAATGCGGCTATTTTTTTGAGTGGTTGTCTGTTCGTTTTTTTATCCTTAGATAACCACTGGATCTCTCAACTCCTTTCCACTTTTGAGGGTTATTCCCTTACAATGTCATTTCCATCTCTTCTAGGATTTTCTGTATGACTAGGCAAAATGGCTTGCTATCTGGTACTCAATGCTGAAGCAATCTGACCTACTTGATTTCAAGTACTTTAGTGATATAGCTTGGTTCTGCTATAGCATTACCTCCTTGATTACCCCATGAGAAATTTGGATGCTACCTCCATCCAAGATTGTACGTATTCGAGAAAGGATTATTTCTTTTATTGGTATTCCCAATGTAGCACACAGYCTTTGGATTAGATGGACAATTAGCAAAAGTGTGTGGGTCTCCAGAATATACACAATTAGCAATAGGTGTTGTGGCATTTGTTGCGCAGCGGGTAGCTTCATGTTTTTCAACATATTGGTCAAATATGCTACTTCTACTGAGAGTGCTGTGACAACATCAATTTCATGAACTCCTTGGGCTCTCTTTGCTATTGCTATTATATTTCTTGTCCARTGGTAGTTGTTGCTTGCTATTGTCTCCAAGATATTGCATGCATGTACAATTTTGACAACAACGCTCTATTTGTTGAGGCATTATTCTTGTTTGAGCATCGAGTCTACTATAAAAAGTCTCCATTTGAATCTGGTGTTGGATGCTATAGTGTGGACATTTTCTAAGAAATTCCTTCGACCTTTCCCATGCTTTATACAAGGTTTCATCGCCATGTTGCTGGAACGAGGTGATCTCATTTCTCAGCTTTGCATTTTTTGTTGGTGGGAAATATTTCATCAAAAACTTTTTTTGCCAAGTCAATCCAAGATATTAAGGAATTTGGAGGCAAAGAGTTCAGCTGTTCCTGGCAACGAAATTTGAATTTCAGGTCTCACAATGCTAAGATTTGAATCCTGCATGACTTGTATAATATATTCTCTTATAATACAGTTTCTATCATCTGGAAATGCTACAACATTAACCTGAGATGGGTTATTATTGCGCTATTATGCTCCATTTGCTTGTTGGCTTCCATCCTTAACTTTTTCCTTCTTATTTTTATGACTTTCTTAGGATACTTGTCAAGGATAGGTGCTTCCAGAATTTGTTATTTAGATATTTCTTTGGTTCTCATAAACTAGCATTCCCAAACGTAAATGATAGTTGAAAAAGATTAACAAATGTTAAAGCAAGAAATTTTACACAATTGGCTTTATTAGTGCCTATCCCCGGCAGCGGGGCCAAAAAATTGTTGAAGTCTAATCTGATTGTGATTAAACTAACACACATGCAAGTATACACGAGCCAAAATTAGTAACAGTAAATAGAGTGTCGATCCCACTAGAATAGTTAAATGAAGGGAAAGTTTGTGTAAACTTTATATAAAAGTAATAAAAATGTTGTAGCAATAGAAGGGACAGTTAATAGGGAGTGAATGAAAAGTAAATGACTGAAAGTGAGTAAATAAATGTAAAATGAATGAAGTAAATGTAAATGAAAATAAGACAAAAAGCTGTAAGAAGTCAGTGGCAACAGTTAGAAGTTAGAGTCAGTTTTGAATGCTATAGCAATAATGAGCGATTTCATGTAATATCTTATATGAATCTATTCGTAATATAAATGTAGGAGATGTAGTGTGTCTAGACCACATTTGTATGGTAATCTCCCCAACAATTCTGTAATGCTGTAGGATCGCTCACCAGTGATATAAAGTGTCCTTATCTCTGCTAGGTAATAGAATGCTGTAGCAATAAGTCATTCAAGGCTGAGAGATTGTTATTCCTTTAACCCATAGCAAATTTTTTGCAGATTTCACTTCGTACACAAACCATATGTCTATGACTATGATACTTAGTTATTTTCCTTATTAATATTGAGTTCCAAAAATGATTAGGTTTAGCTTTTGGGTTCCTATACCTTAAATGGACCCCCTTAATATTTCAAGGGAGTTTGCTCAATAAAAACTTGGACAACCCCTAATCTTGGGCAGTTAGCTTTGTCAAACTTTCTACCCTTGAATTAGATGAACAAACCACATCCCTCTGCAAGAATGAAGAATTCAGAATCATGAAAAACCTTTACTGTTCTACCAAAGCTTGGAACTAATTGCATTGAAATGAAAGAAAGCTTTTGATTAGAGATGAAAGAGGTTATACTAAGAGATAGGTGACTTTCGTCTGTTTCTTCTAATCTACACTACAAACTAAAATAAAGCTAACTAAGATGGTTCCTTTTGTCGAATAGAACCCTAATAATTAAATTCTAGTGTAAAAATCTAATCCTAACTGTTTATCCCGTTGAAGACTTGTTCCTTATATAGGCTTGAAATGTTGTTGAGTTGACAATTACTATAGCATTTCTCTTTGACAATTAAGTGTTGACTCAGTATACATTCATCTTGTAGTGTCTATTTTGGCTAATATGGTCCTCAGTACTTTTCCTCTGTTTGGCCATTTCAGCTAATGTTCTAAAGTCAACTCAGACACTTTCCTTGATGTCATTCTCACTCAGATTCTTCAATAAATGCAAGGGATTTGGGCTGCTTTATTGAAAGATGCTGCTAAGACCTGTTCCTGGAAATCTTGCAAAAATTTCTTAAAGATCGACACTCTTTAGACTCAATAAATTACTTTTCAAGCAATTTGCATTCTTAAATATATCGTTGAAAGAGATATCAAAGTTGAGGTCACAAACCACTACTAAGAACATAAAACCATAAGGAAGTAGTCAAAATTGAGCAAAAATAGGGGCCAAAATAGGGATATTATCTATGGTTATTAGGCATTCTTCAAAATGTTAAAGTTCCATAAGGACAAATGAATGTGGTTTCTCTTGGTCGTCAAATGCTATAGAAATTTGGTTGTACCCAGAATAGCTATCAGGAAAGCAAGATTAATCTTTTTTTGAGAGTCTCTCCAGCATCTAATCAATAAAGGATAGAGAGAAATGATCCTTCCTTGTAGTTTTGTTCAGGCTTTTGTAGTCCAWCCAAACCCTCCAACTGATTACGGTCCTTGTTGGGATGAACTCATTGTTCTCATTTCTCACTACTGTTACCCCTCCTTTCTTTAGAACACACTGAACTGGACTCACCCATTGGCTGTCGAAGATTGGATAAATTATTTAAGCATCCAACCATTTGATGATTTGCTTTTCAACAAATTCCCTCATGATGGGATTGAGTATTCTCTGTGGCTCCACAAAATTGCTACAACGTTCTTCCAGTATGATCTTGTGCATGCATGTTGTAGGTTGATTCCTTTTATGTCTGCCATTGTCTATCCGAAAGCTTTGTGACTTCTCAAAACACAAAAGTGTTGATTCTCCTTTTGTTCTCCTAATTCTACAGAAATAATTACTGGTAATTTCTTGTCTTCACCTAAGTAAGCATACTTAAGGTGTAATGGTAATGCTTTTTCCTCCAATATTGGTGGGCCTTCAATTGATGGTTTGAGGGGTTGAACACTCCTTTGAGATAAATCCAATGATTCAAATATTCGACCTAATCCTTCAAATGTTTGCTGAGAGTTCACCCATGCCAATGCTACATCATTATCTGAACATTCACTCTCGGCATAATTGTCTTCTTTTTTGTATGAGTGTATAACATTGTAACATTCTTCAATGTGCTGGGCATCCATTAGCTCAACATCCTTTGGTGTGGAATAATATTCGGATTCATCAGGAAAATTTAGTGCATTGAAAATGTTGAAGGTGACCTGTTGGTCATCAATACATATCGTCAATTCCTCTTTGTGGACATTAATGACTGTTCTTCCAATAGCAAGAAAGGGTCGTCCCAAAATGATGGGGACATCTTTGTCAGCTTCATAGTTTAAGATTAGCAGTRGAAGATTGGATACATTATTTAAGCATCCAACCATTTGATGATTTYCTTTTCAGCAACTTCCCTCATGATGGGATTGAGTCTTCTCTGTGGCTCCATAGAATTGCTACAACTTTCTTCCAGTATGGCCTTGTGCGTGCATGTTGGAGGGTTGATTCCTTTTATGTCTACTAATGTCTATCCGAAAGCTTTGTGACTTCTCAAAACACAAGGGTGTTAATTCTCCTGTTGTTCTCCCAATTCTACAGAAATAATTACTGGCAATTTCTTGTCTTTACCCAAGTAAGCATACTTAAGGTGTGATGTAATGCTTTCTCCTCCAATGTTGGTGGGCCTTCAATTGATGGTTTGAGGGGTTGAACACTCCTTTGAGATAAATCCAATGATTCAAATCTTCAACCTAATCCTTCAAATATTTGCTGAGAGTTCACCCATTCCAATGCTGCATCATTATCTGAACATTCACTCTCGGCACAATCGTCTTTTTCTTTGTCTAAGTGTATAACATTGTAACATTCTTCAATCTGCTGGGCATTCATTGGCTCAACATCCTTCGATGTGGAATAATATTCTGATTCATTAGGAAAATTTAGTGCATTGAAAATGTTGAAGGTGACCTGTTGGTCATCAATTCACATCGTCAATTCTCTTTTGTGGACATCAATGACTGTTCTTCCAGTAGCAAGGAAGGGTCGTCCCAAAATGATGGAGATATATTTGTAAGCTTCATAGTCTAAGATATTGAGGTCAACTGGAAATATGAACTTTTCGATCTGTACAAAAACATCAGCAATCTTTTCTTTATGTTATGCGTAGGTGCTATTTGCAGGCTGTAGGGTGACAGTGGTTGGTCTTGCCTCTCCTATTCTAAGTTGCTTGAAGATGGACATGAGCATGAGGTTAATGCTTGCCCCTTGGTTGCACAATACTTTGCCACAATATGAATTCTAATCAAACATGGTATGGTGAAACTTCCAGAATCCTTCAGTTTTGGAGGTAGCTTACTTTTAAAAATTGATGTACGCTCTTTAGTCAATGCCACCGTTTGAAAATCTCATAATCTTCTTTTATTTGATAAAATTTCCTTCATGAATTTGACATAATTGGCKTTTGCTCTAATGCTTCAACCAACAATATGTTGATGTGTAACTATTTCAGAATCTCCAAAATTTTGTTTAACTACTTGTCTTGCTGTTTCATGATAAGTCTCTATGGAAATGGAGGTGGTGGTTTATTAGCAATGCTYCTTGCTCTGGTCGCTACAAAATCAGGCTTCTTTGCTGCTAAGAGAACATCCTCCTAACTAACTTCTTGACAACTGTTTTCTTGAGTGGATATTAACTCATTTTTTGATATCTATGCAACCACTGAATATTTCAACTCCTTTCCACTTTTTAGGGTTATGGTTTTGTAGTGCTCTTTTTCATCTCTTTTGTGATTCACTGTATCACTGGGCAGAGTGTCTCGTTGTTTGGTGGTTAATGATGAAGTAAGCTTTCCTATTTGATTCTCCAAGTTTCTCAATGATGTGGCTTGCTTCTGAATGATTGCATCATTTCTCGCCATGTACTTTTTTAGAAGTGTTGTCATAGAGTTTGGTTGTATGGTATACTGGCTTTTCACGTTGGTTTTGTTGTAAACATCCAGGAGAATGAAGCTGTCTTGTGTTAAGTTCCTATAACATTTCCCCCCTTGTTTACTCCACGAAAAATTTGGGTGCTGCCTCCATCCAATGTTGTAGGTATTCGAGAAAGGATTATTTCCTTTGTTGAAATTCCTAATGTAGCACACAAACTCTGGATTAGATAGGAAGTTATCAAAAGTGTGTGGATCCCCATAATGCACATAGTCAACAGTAGAGTATTGTGACATTTGTTGCATAATGGGTAGCTTCATGTTTTTAAGCATACTGGTCAAATATGCTACTTCTGCTGAGAGTGTTGTGATAGCATAAACTTCATGGACTTCTTGGACTCTTTTTGTCATCACCGTTCTAGTTGTTGTCAACTGATAGTTCTTACTTGCTATGGTCTACAAGATGCTGAATGTCTCGTTGTATGATTTTAACAATAATACTCCATTTGCTGAAGCATCAACCGCAATCTTTGTGTGACCATTGGGTCTATTATAGAAGGTTTCTGTATGGATCCAATGTTGGATGTCATGGTGTGGGCATTTTCTAAGCAGGTCATTGAATCTTTCCAATGCTTCACACGATGTTTCATCTCCATGTTACTGGAATGAGGTGATCTTATTTCTTAGCTTCGCATTCTTTATTGGTAGGAAGTATTTCATCAAAAAAATTTCTGCAAATCAATCCAAGACATTATTGAATTTGGGGGCAAAGAGGTCAGCCATTCCTTTGCTCTATCTCTGAAGGAAAATGGGAATAAATTCATTATAAGTGCTTCCATTGAATGTTTTGAAGTTAGAAAGAATCAATCACTTCCATGAATAATCATAGATGTATGTGTGGATCTTTGGTGGTCATTCCACTAAACTATCCTACTATCTGTAGCATATGGAACATGACTGGTTTGAGTTCAAATCGATGGGCTTGAATTTTATGTTTGACAATGCTAGGATTTAGATGATGTAAGACTGGTACAGCAAATTCTTGTATAACACGGTCTCTATCATCTGAAAATGTTACAGCATTAACCCTAGGAGAGTTATTATTGCGATGTTTTGCTCCATTTACTAGCTAAGCTTCCGTTCTTACTTTCTTCTTTTTCTGATAATTTTCTTAGGTTCTCTTTCAAGGATAGATGCTTCAAGGGTTTGCAACTTAGCTTGTTGGTTCTCATACACTAGCATTCGTCAATGCAAATGAAAGCTGAAAAATATTAAGAAATGTTAAAACAAGAAAGTTTACACATTTTGGTTTTATTAATGCCTATCCTAGGCAACAACGACAAAAACTTATTTGGATCTAATATGATTCAGTTGAACTAACACACACATAAGTATATGCGGCTCGAAAGTAGTAAGAATGAGTAGAGCGCTGATCCGACGAGGATAGTGTAATAAAAAGCACAATGTGTTAAGGTCTCATTAAAGAAACAGTTATGATGTAGATTAGTAATATTAAAAACAATAAGCAATATAAAGTAAATGTTGTAAGTAAATGACTGAAATAAAGACAATAAGCCTAAATTAAAGAAAAGATTGAAAGTTGTAAAAGTTAGGTTAGTGACAAGAAAGTAAAAGTTAGAGTCAGTGTTGAATGCAATAGCACAGGCAAACAAGTTTCGAGTGATGTCTCACATAAAGCCTCCTATTGTGAGATTGTTGGACAAGTAAGATGACTACACCATATGTCTATGAGAATCCTCGTTACAAAGTCTCGCTGCTGTTCACTATTTCCATAGCGGAATAAATCTCTTTATCCTTACCGAGTACTAGAATGCTGTCTCAAAGAGCTTTATAGTTTTCAAATATTGTTGTTCTTTAAACTCTTAAATTAAACTCTTGCATATTTCACTTAGAGTATTAACCATATATCTATGGCTTCTTAGCTATTTTCAAGTTGCTATTGAGTTCCAAAAATGGTGAGTTAAGCTTGTGGCTTCCTTYACATAAATAGATTCCTTTGATGTCTCAAAGGAGTTTACTCAATCACATACGCTCCTCACTATTGACATTGAACTTTGTCAAACTTTGTCTCTAGCTAAGAATTTTGAGAAAATAGAAATGAAGATAAACACGAACTGATTTAAACCCTTAATGACTTGAAATAACTTAGAAACTTTGTAGATTACAATGCTTGAAAGATTACAACAAAACAAGGAGGACTTTCTTATTATAATTTTCTAATCTAGCTAAAGCAAAATAATCATAACTAAATCTGGTTCCTTCAGTCGAACAGAACATTAACTGCCTAAACTCTAAGAACTATAACTTATGAACTACAGAAAAGACTAACTGACTAACTCATTTGCTCTGTTGATCAATTGCTTCTTATATAGAGTCTAGATGTTGTTGAGTTGGCGATGTTGTGACTTTCAGCTTCTGACAGTTGACTGCTGATTCAGCCAATGTTCGGTCTATAGTGTTCATTTCTGGTAATGTGCTCATACTACTTTTTTCTTGCTTCAATTTTTTGGTAAATAAACTAGAATAAACACCGACACTTTTCTTTATGTAGTCTTCCTTGATTCTTCATTAAACGCCAGAGATTTGGATTTCTTCTTTGTTCTTTACTTTTCCTTCGCATGCTCATAGGCTTGAATGCGCTTAGCAATCTTCTTTATTCTGTAGACTTTCTCAAGGATCAAACTTTTTAGACTTATCTAAGTGCGTTTTTAGTTAAAATGCAGTCTTGAATGCACTAATCCTTAATATTTTGAAAATGAGATCACATACCATATTTAAGAACATAAAAGAATAAGGAACTTGTAAAAATTGAGCAAAAATTATGGGTAAAAGATGGATATGTTCTATGGTTATCAAGGCTCTTGACTTGTTGATAGCATAGGTTGCATGAAGAACTTTTTCTGTGGAGTCAGTCAAAGGGTGTTTCAGTCTTAGAAAAGACAAAAAGAAGTTAACTAAGATAGAGTGGAGAGGGAGAGACGAGAGATAGAGTAGGTAAGTTCCAAATTTCAATCTTGTCTTCTAGCCTTAATAGGACATACTTAATTTATTTATTTGCTTTCAAGATGATAGTTTAGGAATAAATTAAGAAAGCCAATCTTTCCCTGAAAATGACCGTCAGTAATAAAGTGACTAAAGTCTTATATGCATAGATTTATGAAGTGAAGGGTATTAAAGTAATTTTTGTCAAGATTAAGGTTTTCTTGGTGCCAATCTATGATTTACCCATCTATTTAGATTCGTTTTGCCTAATATTCATCTTATGGCTAAATTTTGTACAATCTTACTAGATCAAGCAACAATAGGCTTCACGAATTTCTAAAATCGGTAATTATATGATGATCGGGTTTAGGGTTTTAGAATTCCTCCTCAGTAAAAAAAAAAAAAAAAAATTGCCCTTGAAATTTCGTACGTACCTTGAAACAATTTAGGATGTTTTTTTTGCATGTGCTCTTTCGTCTCCTGAGTTGATTCTTCTACTCTATGATGTCTCAATTGAACTTTGACGAGATGGATTTCCTTATTACTTAATGTCTTGGTGCCTTTTCTGAGCATCCGGATTGGTTGTTCTTCATATGATAGATTAGTATGTAACTTCAACACCGCATCTGGTGCAGGATGGTATTGCTTTAGTTGTGAAACGTGGAACACGTCATACAATCCTTCCAGTTCAGTGGGTAATGCTAGTCGATATGATACATTTCCTATTCTTTCTAGGATTATAAAGGGTACAATATACCTCGGACTTAGCTTACCTCCCTTCGGGTGTTTAATATTCTGCGATGCGGTCTCAATTTCAAGAATACTACATCTCATACTCCAAACTCCAAATCCCGCCTCTGGTAGTCCCTGTAGTTTTTCTATTGACTTTGGCATCRTTTAAGTGTTCCGAAATCAATTTGACCTTTTTCACCATCTCATCTCTATCAGGAAAATGATTTTCTTTCCAAATTACTCTTTCTCCGATTTCATCCCAATAGAGTGGCAATCGACAGTTGCTTGCATATAATGCTTTATATAGTGCCATTCCAATAGAGGACTGACAACTGCTATTATATGTTAATTCTACATATGCTAGATTGTGCACTCACTAATTATAGAAATTCAGGACATATGCTCGAAGCATATATTCTAGGACCTGTATAATTCTTTCAAACTGTCCATTCGTTTAAGGGCGAGCTGCGGCACTGAAACTTAATGTGGTACCTAAAGCATCTTGGAATCTTGGCCAAAATCGAGAGGTGAATTTGGGGTCTCGTTCTGACACTATACTGATCGGTACTCCGTGAAGTCAAACTATACTATTGAGCTAATTTTCTAGGGAATCAATTTGATTTGTTGGAATGAAGTGGCTGATTTCGTTAATCGATTCACGACTACCCAAATTGCATCCCCTTTTCCTCTAGCCATTGGGAGTCCAATGATGAAATCCATTGTAATACACTCCTATTCCCATTCTATTATTGGAAAAAAGTTGCATTAYCCTTCTTGGTCTCTGTTGCTCGACTTTAACCTTCTGGCAGGTTAAGCAGGTGGGTACATTCTAAATGKTTTATTTTTTTCATGTTTCAAATCTTGGTACATCTTGTTTCCTCTCGAATGTATCATAAACCTGCTTTTATGAGCTTTGTCAAGTACTTGTTGTCACAGTTCCACGTAGTTTGGAAGATATACTCGATTTGTGTAACAGATAATCCTGTCATTGCAGACCCAACACTCTTTCACTTTCCTGTTCTCAATTTTTGCCTTCAATGTTTGCATTCTTCCATCTCGATCTTGAGCCTCTGTTATTCGCTATCTCAAATCAGGTCCCCACTTGGATGTTAAACACTTCTATTCTTCCTGCTCCTATTTTCGTTATTAATGCAAGCTCCTCAGCTAGTATTTCTACCTCATGGACTTGAAGCCTAGCTAATTTCACCTTGCTATTTAACACATCTACCACAATGTTGGCTTTACGAGGGTGATACTTAATCAGGCATTTATATTCCTCTAGGAACTTCGTCCATCTTCTTTATGTCATGTTAAGGTCCTTTTGGGTGAATATGTACACCTCTTATGGTTCGCATAAATCTCATATTCTACTCCATATATGTAATGCCTCCATTTCTTTAAAGCAAACACAATAGCTTCTAGCTCTAGGTGATGGTTGGGGGTACTTGAATTTGCATGACGCATAGGCCACAACCCTTCCTTCTTGCTTCAAGACTGCCCCTAAACCTTCTTCTAAGGCACTAGTGTACATGGCATACATCTTTCCAAGTTTTGGAAAGTATTAAAACCGGCGTTGTTGATAACTTTTCATTTAGCACCCTTCTATGTCACTGAGGGGAGTAACTACATTATTCAAATATGAGTTGAATGTGATGTAGATAATTTAGAGAATAAAAGTTCTCAATAGGCTATCTAATGTGTATATCCTTTAATAAACTTCGTAACAATTAAATGCTCCATTACCTTAAGCTTTATTCTCAATATTACTCTTTTTCGACACTTTAGACATGGACACAATATTGTTCCATTTYGACTTGTATTATTCATTGCAAAATCTAATAATCTTTCAACTCCGATATGGTAAGCTAGGCTATTCCTTGAAAGATTCCTCCAACTTACACATATTAATATATCTAATAAATCAAAGAAGAAGTAAAAAGGCATTCTTATGAAGAATAGTTTGGTATTAATGGAGATAGTGTCCATATTGGGCCTAGGCCCGCATGACATTGCTCTTGGATTCTACCCCAAAAGTCTCATATCAATGGAGATATTATCCCTATACTTATATATCCAGATCAACCCCACTTCTAGCCAATGTGAAATTTAGTTCGCCTACCTGACAGGTTGTTTAAACTTTCCATGGTGGTGGACCCCCATTTGCCCTCAAGAATTTTCCTCCATTTGTTTGCAATTTTAAATGGAATCCTTCATTTATAGGTTCCCATTCTTGTGAAGTGTTCATTATTTTAGCCAAAAGATTTTGGAGGAATAAATGCCTCATATGTTGTTGTGAGGTACAGATCATGGCATGTCTCGAGTTTGATTGCTTCGCATTTGTTGTCCATGAACTTTTCATCATGCCTCGTGTTGAAGACCCATGTCGTCTTTGATGAATTATTGCTTCGTCATCTGCCATTTGGTACTTCCCAAGATGGCTTTGAAATCTAATTGATATAACCTTGTCAAAGAACTCCATGCTCAGTTAACATATAAAGAATTAATGATCAAAGTCTGTCCCTATAGATTCTATAGTTGATTAAGGAAAAGGAAAACCAAAATTCGATACTYGAATGAAGGGGTTTCACAGCTCTATAATTTCGCATAATTAGTCTCTAATGCACAAGTGTCCAACACATCAACTTCCTAAAATTCAGGTTGTGACTATTTGAGTATCACGTGCTATTTTCTAGAGGGAAAATGACTTGAAGTGGCTATGTTATCCCCAGCTAATTATCACCTGAGGGCCATGCAAGTTGCTCCGTCGAATATCATGGTATTTAGTGATGGTGGGTAAGAAATAAACAATCATAAATAATTGAGTATTAGAATAAGTTAAAAATAAAGAATAAGGATACAAATTGAGAAACATAAATGGTTCGGTCGCATTTTGTGCCTTGTTTCCTTTTAATATTGACGGAGGAACCATTTCCTTTTTTTCCCTTTTTGTTTGCTATGTTTTTTGGGATTACATAGAAAGAAGTGGTTATAAATCAGTCTTACCCACATACCAACTTATGTAATGTCTTTTTTTTTTTTTTTTTAACTCCCAGCAAAACTATGTCATGAAATCACCTCTCTCATTAGGGATTTCTGTTGGAAAATGGATTAGAGGTGTAAGAGGATTTTCAGGAGAAAATGGGAGAATCTGTAAACCGAAGGCGGAGGACTTTGGTTCAAGACATAGAGGCTTTCAACTTTGCCCTCCTTGCTAAGCAAGGATGGCGCTTATTTAAGAAACTTGATGCTCATGTCAGCAAGGTTTTGAAGCCAAAGTATTATCCAAATTTGGAGTTTTTACATAAGAAGATAGGAAGCTAAGGGGCCATTGACCTATGATCTAGGATGGAGGATGGGGGATGGAAGGAATGAAAATAAGCATTTGTGAACACCCTTGGTTACCTACGCTATTTACTTTCCAAATTATTTCTTCTAATATTTTCCTTCTGCAAGACTTGTTGGTAGAAAATGTCATCCTCAAAGATCCACTGGGATGGAAACTTTAGTTACTGGAAGGTTTGTTTATTTTGGTATATAAAGAAATTCAGAAAATCCTTTTACCCAAAGAATCTCAGGAGGACACTCTCATTTGGCACTATGAGGCCATGGAATCTTCTCAGTCCGATTGACTTACAAAATGGGCATGACATATACGGACAATATGGAGAAATTAGTGAGGGAGAGACATCTGCAGCTAAATCCTCTTTCTGAAAAAAGCTGTGGAGGGTGGATAGCCTTCCAGACATTTGGACTTGGGTCTGGCTCTTATGCCAAAAAATTGTGCCGATTAGAGAAAATCTAATGAAGAGATTTAAGGTGGAGAATGATTTATGCCCCTTCTGCAAGGGAGCAGTGGAGATAGAAATCCATACTTTCTTGGTCTATGGTTACGTTGAAGAGGTGCTGAAATTTGCCAGAATAATTATCACACGGGCTTTAAGGGATGTATAATGCATGCATGCTTTGGTAGTCAACATTCTCATGAATGGTCAGTTAATGGAGATGAGTGAGCTGAAACTGGCTTTTGTCATGTTGTGGGTGATCTGGTCAGCATGCAACAAATTATTTTTGAGGAAAGATGCATGCCTTTGAGGACAAGACTGAAAGAATATTTTTGCTTGCTTTTCATTTGATTTGAATGAGTTTAAATATACATCATAGAGACTAATATTATGCCTACATATTAGCTATGCTATAACTACAATAATTACAAGAGTTTATCTAGCCTTAACATAAGCTATGAAATAATATCAAATTATATACTTTCCTATTCTGAGATATAATGTCTGATTCTAATACACCCCCTTAGTCGGAATGGGAGGAGGATGAACGTTAAGACTATCACGAAAATCATTGAAGAGCTGCAACGGAAGACCTTTAGTAAATATGTCAGCTATTTGATAGCGGGAAGGAACATGAAGAACACGTACTTGTCCTCGAGCTACTTTCTCACGAACAAAGTGAATATCCATCTCAATATGTTTGGTACATTGATGTTGCACCGGGTTGCCAGTCATATAAATGGCACTTACATTATCACAATAAACCAAAGTAGCTGTTTGAACAGGAAAGTGAAACTCCAAGAGTAAATTTCTAATCCAACATGACTCAGAGATAACGTTAGCCACACCTCGATATTCAGCCTCTACACTAGACCGAGATAATGTAGGTTGTCGCTTAGCTGACCAAGAGATTATATTATCGCCAAGATATACACAAAAACTAGAAGTAGATTGCCTTATGTTAGGACATCCCCTCCAATCTGCATCAGTGTAAGATAAGAGCTTTGAAATAGGTGAAGGATATAGGTAAAACCCAAAATGAAGTGTCCCCTGAAGATATCGAACAATGCGTTTCAAGGTGGACATATGTTGAGTCCGCGGATCATGCATGAATAAACATATTTGTTGAACCGCATATGAGAGATCCAGTCTAGTAAGAGTGAGGAATTGAAGTGCACCTGCAAGACTACAATATTCAGTAGGATTATGATATGGGTTACCAGATGAGGCACTCAATTTGCCCTTCAAGTCATCAGGTGTAAAGGATGGTTTACAAGAAGACATGCCAGCTTTGGCAATAATTTCTTCTGCATACTGTCTTCGAGAAAGAAATAAATATTCAGACTTTCGAATATCCAATATACCCAAGAAATAGCTGAGAGGTCCCAAATCCTTCATAGCAAACTCAGAGCTGTGATTAGTCATAATAGATTGGCGGAGTGCATCAGAAGAAGCAACTACGATTATATCATCAACATAGAGAAGTATATAAGCTATATCATTTCCTAGACGATAAATGAAGAGAGAATGATCAGATATACTATGAGAAAAATCCTAAACCAGCCACATAGTCAGAAAAATGCCTATACAGCTCAAGGTGCTTGTTTAAGGCCATAGAGTGACTTTTTCAGAAGACATACATGATCCGGGTAACGAAGGTCCCTAAAACCCAATAGTTGATACATATAAACCGTCTCATCAATTTTTCCGTGTAAAAATGTATTTTTGACATCTAATTGATGGAGACTCCAAGATTTAGAAATAGCAATAGTAAGGACAGCARGAATAGTGGCCGATTTGACCACTGGACTGAATGTCTCACCACAATCATTCCCTGGTTGTTGGCTCGCACCATCACCAACAAGACGTGCTTTGTACCTTTCAAAAGTACCATCCGAAAAGTTTCTTATGCTTGAAAATCCATAAACTTCTAATAATATTAGCATCAGATGGACGGGGCACTAATTCCCATGTCTTATTTTCAATAAGAGCATCATACTCGTCTTTCATAGCCATTTTCCAATTGGAGTCATTTAATGCATTAAGAGGATTGGTGGGTAAAGGAGATATAATAGTTGGGGTGGTGCTGGAATTAAGATTAAAGATTTTTTGGAGTTTAAAAATTCCATGTTGGGCCCTTGTAGTCATTTGTGGTGAAACAGTGATAGATGGGGAAGTAAGGGGACTAACTTGTGAATTGATCGAATTTGGTAAGGGGGATAGCAACTGGACAGATTGAGAGTTACCTGGGGTATTTAAAGGAACTGGGCTATAGGGAGAAATGGGGTTGTTATGGGAGTTGCTTGGATTAATGGGGCTATGGGGTGATGTGGGTTTGGTGGGTACTAAACCGGGATTTATTGGGCTAGGTAGATTAAGAGGGGCTGTAATGGAGACAGGGGGTGGGGCATTTATATGGGGGGATGTAACAGGGGCTTAGGGTGAGGTATTCAGATGAGTAGTTGTTACAGGGGCTAAGGGTTGGGTATGCATGTGGGTAGTTGGTATGGGGGCAGGAGGTTGGGAATTTATGGGAGTAGCTAAAAAATCTAAAAAATCATAAGAGGGTATAGGAGAAGTATGAATTTTGGAGTATGGAAATTCTTGTTCATTAAAAATAACATGCCTAGCAATGACAATTTTATGACTCGTTAAATCATAACACTTATAACCTCTATGATTTTGAGGATATCCCAAAAAATTACACGGAGTAGAACGTGCTTGCAATTTATTTCTAGAAGTAGAAGGAGTTAAGGGAAAGCACAAACAACCAAAAGCATGAATATAAGAGTCAGATGGATTACGCTTATAGAGAGTTTGTGTTGGGGACTGAAATGCAAGCTTTTTAGAGGGTAAGATATTAAGAATATAAGTGGCCATTTGAAGTGCATGATGCCAAAATTTTGGTGGTAATGAGGCATGAATAAGAATTGTGCGGATTAAATTATTTATAGTCCGAATTTTTCATTCAGCCTTACCATCTTGAGGGGAAGTGTGAGGGCAAGAAAATCTAAAAACCATGCTAGTAGAGTTGCATAATTTATGAAAAGAGTGATTATTATATTCAGTTCTATTATCACACTCGAAGCATTTTATATTATGAACAAATTGAGTTTTAATGTGAGTATGAAAAGTGTGGAATATCTCATATACTTAAGATTTTGTGGCTAAGGGAAACGTTCAAAAAAATCCATATATCATCCAAAAATAGCACATAATATCGATGACCTCCGAAACTTATAATGGGGGAGGTCCAAATGTCGCTATGAATAATATCAAAAGGCAATAAAGTATTTGACAACGAGTCATAAAAAGGTAATTTAAGTTGTTTTCCCATAGAACAAGAATTGCAAAAGAAATCACTCCTCAATTTATTACAATCAATAAATTGTTTATTTTTAAGAGAGCTTAAAATAATAGCTCCCGGATGGCCTAAACGGCTATGCCAAATATCAGAATCAAAAGCAGTAAAAGCAGTAGGTGCAGCAAAGGTGCCAGAGATAGGATAGAGGTCGCCTACACTATTGCATCTCATTAAATGTGTGCCGGTCCGAAAATCCTTCATAGAAAAACCGAATGGTCAAATTTAATGGAAGCATTACTGTCAGCGGTGAATTTTCTAACAGAGATAAGATTTTTTATAATTTGAGGTACATATAAAACATTTTTAAGGTGAAAAGGATGAGAAGAAGTAGGCAATAATGCATGTCTAATACCAACAATTGGAATTTTATGGCCATTACCAACAGTAATAGTATGATTGTTACTRAAATTTAAATAAGAAGTGAGGGTACCTRCGTTAGTAGTCATATGCGAGGTGGCCCCGGTGTCCATGTACCACTGCTCATCTGGCTGAGCAATTGACAAAGTTTGTATTGTTGATTGGACATCAATAGGGGCGAAATGGGCTGGACCAGAACTGGAAGAGACATTTTAGCTGTTATTGAACTTTGGATCGAAGTTGATAGCTGCTAAGTGGGCTTGGTGTGATTCTGGTCTGGAACCAAGCAGTCCATTACTTCTGGGGTTCGGTGGCCTGGTCCAACCTGATGTGGGATATAGACATGGAGGAGTCTGTGTCTAGTGTCTAATAGCGAGCTGAATCCATGGCTGATTAGCCCAATTCTTGTATCCTGATCCATTTTCAAAACCAGGAGAATAATTGTTAGGAGACGATCGCTGAAAACTTCTGCCAAAGTTTGGAGGGTGCTAAAAATTTCGACCATTATTAGTCCCAGAATAATTTCCATGGCCTTGGTTCCGGCCACCTTTGTTATGATTCTGGCCACCACGATTGGACTGGATGTGATGATTCAAGCGATTAGTTTAACTGTTATCAGAAGAAATCAAAGCAGATTCATTAATAGATTTGGCAGAGTCATAAGTTGATTTCTTTGCCCTAGAAGTCTCTTCAAGTACTAACATCGATCTAGCTTTGTAGAAGGGAGGAAGAACATCACCATGATGGATTTGGGATCCAATGGTAGCATATGCATCAATAAGCCCATCAACCAATCGCAACACTAACCGATCATTAGTTACTAGAGAACCAACGTTCAATAGTTGATCGGCGACAGATTTCATTTGTTGGCAATAGGAGGAGGCATCAGTATAGTGTTCCATTTGAATGCTGGTGAATTCTTGTTCGAGATACAGGGACCTGGAATTTTTGTTATCAGAGAATATATCACAGAGCCTATCCCACACCGTGAGGGCGGTACAACCAGATTCAATGATGTTATGAAGAAGGTCTGCGGAAATAGCGGCATAGATCCACTGGAGAACAATGGCATCGACGCGATTCCATAGTATTAGAATCAGACATTATATCTCAAAATAGGAAAGTATATAATTTGATTGTATTTCATAGCTCATGTTAAGGCTAGATAAACTCTTGTAATTATTGTAGTTATAGCATAGCTAATACATAGGCATAATATTAGTCTCTATTATGTATATTTAAACTCATTCAAATCAAATGAAAAGCAAGCAAAAATATTCTTTCATGGTATCAGAGCCAAACCTAGAAATCCCTACACCAATTTTTTCTTTTTCTTAGACATCCCTCCACAGCACAAAGCCAGCATATACAGTAGCCTTATCCCTTCCCTGTCAAACATACAGTAGCATCCTTTCTCTAATATAGCTCTACACCTCTCTTCACCATGGCCCAAACTAATACTACACCACTCACCACCACCACCAACAACAATAATTCTCACCCAGCCCTTACTGTCCAAAATATTAATTCCTTCATCAAAATCACCCTCYAAGTTGCAAAGGGTCATTACACTACGTGGGCTGAAACTTTTCCAAATTCATGCCCGTGCATATCTTGTGCTTGACCATATTATTACACCTATTGCTGCTGCTGACCAGGCCACTGCTGAAACAACCAAACAGGCAGATCTACCTCTATGTATTAGAATCAGACATTATATCTCAGAATAGGAAAGTACATAATTTGATAGTAATAGTTATAGAGACTGATATTATGCCAATATAGTAGCTATGTTATAACTACAATAATTACAACAGTTTATCTAGCCTTAACATAAGCTTTGAAATAATATCAAATTATATACTTTCCTATTCTAAGATATAATGTCTGATTCTAATAGAGACAGTATGTTCTACGAGGAATTATCTATAGGAATTTACATGTATCATGGCTGGTGATATGGTTGAAGATCATATCTCGTCCATTGCTACACAAAGATGGATGCCATCGACGGTTGGGCTAAAAATGAACGTGTACAAAACATGGAGGCCGAATAGGGTCTGGCATTGGGGTGATCATTACGGAGTCGAGTAGAGAAGTTACGGCTGCAATGGCAGCTCCAATCACAAGCGGCACTGAACTAAAGCATGTAGAGTTGCTTGCCGTTGAGGCGGGGCTGCACCTAGCTGAAGACTTAGAATTGGATCGTTTCACTTTGGAGACAGATTGCCCGAATACGTTTCGTAAGATTGAGAAAGAAGTGGAGGATTTCTAGTATTTAGAAACGGTTGTGCAAGATATTAAAAGGATGGCTCTTACAGGTACGTGCCAAGGTTAGCTAATTTCTCAGCACATCTTCTAGCTCAAAACAGGTGCTTGCTAGATAATGAAGCTGTTTGACTATTAGACATCCTAAATGACATAACATGTATGGCATTTACTTCAAGGTTAATGAATTTCACGTGTTTTACTTGAAGGAAAAAAGATAAAAGTTTGGCCCATTAGATCTAGTAATGTGGGTTCAGACTGAAAAGAACATCCTCCAATGCTATTAATTTTCAGATCGAAGAAAGAATTCACTTCTCACATTATAAAAGGAAAAAGAATAATGAAATGTGGGGGAAGAAGAAAAGGTTCAAGCAAAATTTTGTGAGTTTTTTCTCTCTTTCTTTTTTGAAGCCATTATCATTTTTCTCCAACATAACAAACATATTTTTTATTTTGTCAATTTTGAATATGCAATTTTTCTTAAAAAAAGAAAAAAACATTTCATATCTAACATAAAACTTCTAGCAGGTTTAGTTGACACTTTTTTAATTGAAAATAAAATACCCTTTCCCAAATATTGACAAATAAAAAAAATATTTCTCTAAATTTTGTATTATATATCTCCTTAGAGAGGGTTACGAAAAAGGAGCATTTCACATCAAATAACCTCATATTTGTCATATTACATTGTGAATATATGTGAGGCATTTTCATAGGAAAATTTAAAATTAACACTGGTTAGTTAAAATGATCAATTGATAACTAATATCTTTTGTTTATTTGTATTATTTTTCCTATTCCTTCCTTTTCTCCTTCTTCTTAACACATTTTTTCATTTCTTTGTAATAATTTTCTGAAGCACAATAAAAAATGTTACTACATGTTGGTGTGCTAAAATTTGCCTAACCGAATTGAATATCCTGGTCGTGACGAGCTAAGCTTTTCAATACAATGAGACTCGAGTCTTGACTAGCTAGCCTTTTAATCAGTTCATGAGATCTTCAGCAACCTCTTTTTGTATGTAGGCTATTTGAGTTAGCTTAAGTAAACCTTCGCAAAATGTACACGTCAATCGACTAACAATATATAGTTAGGTTTTGCATATCGATTGAGGAAGTGATAACAAAAATGAAAATCAACCTGTGCAAGGAAAAAAGGAATAAAACATATTAAACTAAGATAATATGTGGCTAGTTGAAATGGCTAAAAAGAATCATAAATTGTTAAATGAAGACAAATAAACTAATTTCGGCTAAGAGACTGGATAGAACTAACAAAAGAAAACTTTTAGAAACTCTAGAATCACCTAAGCACAACTGAAAAATAAACCCATGTTGTAACTAAGCAAATTGACAAACTTTAAAGTAGATAAATGAATGTGACTTAAGTAAATCAATAATTCGGTTAAGCTAAGGAAAACTACAAGTAGGTAAAAGTAAGTAAGAAAACTGATAAACTAAAACAGTTTAACAGATTATACTAATGAAAATTGTAATAAAGCATATTAAAGAGCTAAAATAACTTAAGAAATAACGAAAAAAGAACCTCAAATATCATAAAACATTGCAAAAACATAACATTACCTAGCCATAGAGTAAAACGCTAGAATGAATTGAGAAATTACTCATAAAGCTAGCTATAACACCCCCAGATTAGGAACATTATCCGAACCTGAGAATGTTACATCACTTCACTCGTAAATAATCAACTATTATTTAAACTCAACATTTATTCAAAAATGAAGATAGTGGAAGCCTCAAGAATTTAAACCATTCAAAAATATTTAATCATCTTATTACATAAAATAAGTAGAAATAAGTTCCCCGGTATCATAACTCGCCCACAAGCGACCTCCTCGCCCTATCTGGAGTTATAGCTGGAGTAGCCATCCATGAAGCTGAGGAACCTATTTTCTGCCGGCTTAATCAACTAGCATATTTGCAATGGGCAAGGCATACTCATTTTTGGGTGTGGCTAGGTTTAGATTTCTGAAGTCAATACCTACCTTGACTTGTCCAATTTTCTTCATGACCGGCACAATATTTGACACCCATTCAGCAAATTTGACAATCTGAATGAATCCCACCACAGGAGTCATTCCACCTCCTTCTTAATCTTTGGGAAAGGAGCTTAGTTGAATCTCCTAGCCAGTTATTTGTAAGGCTTGAATCCTTCCTTAATCGACAAATGATGCTCGAATACAATTCATATGATTGAGAAGGAAAAGGAGGATTTCTAGGATGTAGGAACGGTTTTGCAAGATATTAAAAGGATGGCTAGTACGCCTACATGCCAAGGTTAACTAATTTCTTAGCACATCTCCTAGCTCAAAAGAGGTGCTTGCTAGATAATGGAGCTGTTTGGATGTCAAACATCCCAAATGATATGAGATGTATGGCTCAGATCGATTTGCTTCAAGGTAAATGAATTTCGCATGTTTTACTTAAAGAAAAAAAAAGGTTTGGTCTATTAGATCTAGTAATATAGGTTAAGATTGAAAAGAACATCCTCCAATGCTATTTTTCAAATCGAAGAAAGAGCTCACTTCTCACATTATAAAAAGAAAAAGGAATAATGAAGTGTGGGGGAAGAATAGAAACACAAAAGGTTCKAGCAAAATGTTTAAAATTTTTTCTCTATTTCTTTTCTAAAGCCATTAATCATTTTTCTCCAACATAACAAACATACTCTTTCTTTATTTTGCCAATTTTGAATCTGCAATTTTTTTTTCAAGAAAAGAAAAACATTTCATATCTAACATAAACTTTCTAACAGGTTTAGTTGATATTTTTTTTAATTGAAAATAAAATACCCTTTCAAAAAAATTGACAAAGAAAAAGATATCTCTAAATTTGGTATTATATTTGTCATATTACATTGTGAATATGTGAGGCATTTTGATAGAAAAATTTAAACTTAACACTGATTAGTTAAATCACCAATTGATAACTAATATCTTTTATTTATTTGTATTAATTTTTTCTAGTCCTTCGTTTGCTGCTTCCTTTGAGTATATTTTTACGTTTCTTTGCAATATATTTTGACTCAGTAAAAAAATGTTACTACGTATTGTTGTGCTAAAATTTGCCTAGCCAAATCAGCTATCCAGGTTGTGACGAGCTAAACTTTTCAACACAACGAGACGAGGCCTGAGTCCTGAATAGCTAGCCTTTTGATCTACTCGTCAGATCTGTAGCAACCTCTTTTTGTATGTAAAGTCCTTAAGTTAGCTTAAGTGAGCCCTCAGCAAAATGTGCAAGTCAATCGACTAACAATATATATCTGGGTTTTGGATATTGACTGAGGATGTGAGAACAAAAATGCAAACCAAAACATGCAAGGAAAAACGAAATAAAACAGATTAACTAGGATGATAGGTGGCTAGCTAAAATGGCTAAAACAAATAATAAATAGTTAAACAAAGACAAATAAACTAACTGTTGATAAACTCGGCAGAACTGACAAAAGAAAGCTTTTAAGAAACTCTATAATCACCAAAGCACAGTTGAAAAACAAACTCGTGGTGTAACTAAGCAAATTGACAAACTTCAAAGTAGATAAACGAATGTGACTTAAGTAAAGCAACAATTCGGTTAAAGCTAACCTAAAACTAGGAAAAGTAAGTAAGAAAACTGATAAATTAAAACATTTTAACAAATTATAATAATGAAAACTGTAAGAAACTATATTAAAGAGTTAAAATGACTAAGAAATAATGAAAGAAAAAACTCAAACATTATAAACATTTCAGAAAAACATAACATTACGCAGCCACAGAGCAAAAGCTAGAAAGAACTGAGAAATTACTCATAGGGCTAGCTCAAAGTTGCTAAAAACATGACTTAAAAAAGATATAAATATGAAGACAATATGCTTGATTTATGGATTGATGACTGTGTCTTTTGTCCCTTTCATCTTCTCTTATTTATACTGAGTTGAGATGCTCCTGTCGGCTTGGGGTCCAATAAAGCTGAGACTACTAATCCATTTTGTAGAATTGGTACCTTGCAAATAACATTGACTTCTTTTGGCAGCAAGTAGTATTCTAATTTGGTACAGGCATGAAAGAGCGAGAGGCATAATTTCTCAATGGGAGAGTACCTGGATTTTGCATCATTTAGGGATCAACTGAGGTAATACACGACTTTCTTGATCCCTTCATCATTGAGCTGAATAAAGTGCAAACAGTTGATACATAAAGTTTCAGCAACTTATCATTCCATAGTGGGACCAGAACTAGTGGCTTCGCAAAACTTCGTTTGATCTGGTTAAAGGCTTTCGATTGTTTGCCCCCCATATGAATGTCTCAGTTAGTCGTAACTTCAGCACGGATGAAAAAACTTTGAGTTTCCCAACTGAATTTGCAGGAAAATGCCTCAGAGAATTTATTTTACCAATTAGGCTATGCAATTCCGTCTTATTTCCCAAGGGTCTTGCCTCTAATATCGCCTTGGCCTTGTTGGAGTTTATCTCAATCCCTCTCTAATGTACCAAAAAATTGAGAAAATGCCCAATCAATATTTCAAAGACACGGTTCATTGGATTCATCTTCAATTGTGTTGGCGCATCCTTAGGAAGGATTTCTCCAAATCGGTTAGATGCTACGACAAGTAACCGATCTAACTAACTAGGTCATCGACATAAACCTCCATGCTTTGGCGATCAAGTCATGCAAAATCATGATCATGGACCTCTGSAARGTAGCTCCACATTCTTCAGTCCYAATTGCATCACCACTCATTCGAACAAATTGATAGCTCCAGGACATCTTAAGGCTATTTTCTATAAGTCATTCTCGGCTATAAATAATTGGTTATAGCTGGAGTAGCCATCCATGAAGCTGAGGAACCTATTTCATGTGGCTGAATTGATGAGCATATCTGCCATGGATAAGGCATACTCGTCTTTAGGTGTGGCTAGATYTAGATTTTTGAAGTCAAAACATAACCTGACTTGTTCGTTTTTCTTTATGACCGACACAATGTTTGACACATATTCAGCGTATTTGACCATTTGAATGAATCCGCACCATAAGATCCGTTCTACCTCCTTCTTAACCTTTGGGAAAAGAGCTGGGTTGAATCTCCTAGTTGGCTATTTGTGAGGCTTGAATCCTTCCTTAATTGGCAGATGATGCTCGACCTCCCTCCGGTTCAAACCGGGCATTTCATGGTAATAGGAAAAATAGTCCCTATACTATTTGATCAATCCAATCAGCTACTTTTGTTGTCCTTCTTCCAAAAGGGCGCTCAACTGAATTAACTTGGTTTCTCTATGGTCTTCTAGGTTGATGTCTATGAGTGGATCTCAGGATATAAATCCAAGCACCTGTTTGAGGTTCTATTCGGCTTCAAAGGCGTATTATGTATCTTCTGGCTTCAACAAATTGGCCATCTTTGTCTGAAGTTTATAGATAGCCAAATAAGCTTTCWACCTATTGAAGTTCCTGATAGTTGCTCCTGCAAAAGAGTGTTCTTTGGTAGCCAGGGCTTTACTGACTTCATGCTCCTATGCATAGTTGAACTTGTGTCCTAAAGATAGCTTGGAAAAGCATGATGGCTCAAACTCTGGAGAGTAGAAGATAGCCCCACTTATCTAGACATCGACTGAGAATAGATCGGGACTAGCTAGAACAATCTCCACTTGATCGCCATCCCACAACATAAGTTGCTCATGCAAGGTGAACGATACACATTGGATAGCATATATCTAATCTCGTGATAGTAATATTGTATAGGTTGGCGTAGCCGATACCACAAAAAAAGCAGTTGCTCTGGTCTTTGAGCCTACGGTGATGCTCATAATCAGTACTCCTTTTGCTTCTGTAGATTATCCTGTAAAATGAGTCATATGAATATCAGTACTCATAAGATCAGTTGGCATCTTACCCAGACGCTTCAAGGTGGCACCTGGCATGACCTTGAGAACAGCCCCATTGTAAAACCCCCATATCAGAAACTACTTTAATCCAGGAATGTCACCGACTTAATTCTCATATATTTAAAATTACAGCGAAATCTTTTGACAAAAAAGGAATAAATTTTAAACTTTCAACAAGTTCATAAATAAATAAAAAATTTAATTAACATAACAATTCTTGGGTATCAAAGCCTGCTCCCAAATGATCTCCATGCACCATCTGGTTAATCATCACATGAAACTTAAAATAAGGAAATATGGGGTGAGCTTCTAAGCTCAGTAAGCAAATCTCATGCATGAATGCATGAATAATGTCCTACATGTCATGAATTATAAAATTTCACTTTCTCAATGAAAACTTTCTAAACATTTCCATTTCATAAACTTTCTCATAGAAACTTTCCTTTGAAAATGTAAGAACTTTTCAAACATTTACATTCCTTTAAAGTCGTGAGTTCACTTGGTGTAATGCCTAGCCATTAAGCTTTGTAGTGGGCCATTTGTTCTTTGGAATCCGATTATATTTCTACCGGTAGAACTGCAAAGCGGCTAACATTCCTTTACTTTTCCTTTCATCTTTTCACCTGCAAAGAGGTGAACATTACATTTCCCTACCCTCCCAGAGGGTCGGTTCGAGAGTACCTGTCCCCCACGCCCCATTTCCCACTCACATCTTTCATGGCTAGGTTTTACACCCCTTTTCAAAATCCTTAACGTTTGGAAATCATTCATCATAAAACTAACATCTTTAAAAACTTCATTCCTTAAAAAACATTTACTTTTCCAAATTTCATTCTTTAAAAACATTTCCTTTCTTGAATGTATGATTATGTACATACAAGAAATATGCAACTACTGCAATTTACGCGCTCATGGACCACATGAACCCTTAACTTAAAATTTCTAACATGTTAATGAGTAATAAAATTTACATACTGGAAATGATATCACATTATAACACATAAGAGCAATTATCAATTCACATAAGAAGATTCAATCATAATAACAACACAATTGCATCATCACTAAATGAGAATGTCGAAATTTACTTACATAGAACTCAAATTTAATACACATTCAATTCACCTAAAAGCAATTTAATTATAACAACAACACATATACGTTAATGAGAATGTGAGAATTTACTTACATAGAACTCAGATTCAATACACATTCAATTCACCTANGCAATTTAATTATAACAACAACACATATACGTTAATGAGAATGTGAGAATTTACTTACATAGAACTCAGATTCAATACACATTCAATTCACCTAAAGGAATTTAGATAAATCAATACATATGCGTTAATGAAATGTGAGAATTTACTTATTTGTAGTCCTTGGTAAAATTTTACTTTAAGTCGTTAGCGGGGTGCCTTAGTTGCCCACAACATTAATGTGCCAGAATATCCTAATATTATTACACAAAGAATATTCATCTAAACTTGTTTAACCAAACACTTTCATTTAACACAAGTGTTTATCGTTAATACCTTCATCGTTTTTCCTATGTTAACCTTAACTAATAATTTCTCAAGATGAATTTTCATGTCAATAAAAATCGAACTACTAATAGTATAATTTAATTTCATGACTCCTAATTTGTTCTTAAAATAACAATAATTATCGTAATCACAATATACATTATTTTATCATACAGACCCTAATTTCACCCTAAATTATATTGAATATATTTCTAGAATTATATCCTCCTTTCGACTTTATCATACTAAGTCAAATTTCCTATTAAACGTACTCCATATTTTTTCTTAATTACTATTACATAATACAAAACCTAGGCTATTCGGTTAATTTAAATAAAGAAACTAAGGATTCACCTCGAATCCCGAACCTTAGGTGTGGTATCGAGTCTAAGATGTAATGACGTCAATTATGCTCGGGAAAGAAATACGCTCCGCCATGCGAACGGCGGTCATGGTCGCGCACGTTCTGTGCATGCTATGGGCTTGAGCGGACGGCACACGGTGCCTGGTCGCTTGGCACCTGGTCTTCTGGGCATCTGGGCGCTTGGTCTCCTAGGCATCTGGGCTCCTGGTCTCCTTGGCGTCTGGGAGCCAGGTCGCTGGCATGTGGGCGCCTGGTCGCCGGGCATCGGGGCATCTAGTCGCTGGGCATCGGGGCGCCTGATTACCTGAGCGCCTGGTCGCATGACGAGAACAGAGGAGATGGAGTGGCATTCGGCATCGGTAAAGAAAAGGGAAGAGAGAAAGAGAGAGAGAAAGAGGGTGGGAAGGCTAGTATTGGTGAGGGCAAAGGGAGGAGGCGCCGGTTGGTGGCAGCTATGGTTAGGAGATTTAGGTTTAGGGTTTTCTTTGGGAAAAAGATGAATAGTAATCTTCATCTTTAAATAGTTTTTTTTTCTTTGGAAATCTAACTTAACCCTAACTAAAATTTCTTCATGGGCCATTTTTATTACTTAACCACTGAGCCCAACTAAATTAAAATCTATTAATTTTTTTGGCCCAAAATTGAACTCCAAATTTGGTTTTAGATTTGAATAAGAAGAGGATGGGCTCTAACATGTCAAGTCTAAGTTAATTAACTAAGACTTCTAATTAAAGTAAAGTGATAATATTTCATCTTTAAATAATCATACTCACACATTAACGTATAACAAATAATAAATCAAGGAAATAATTYTTTATTTCTGATTAGCACATCGAATGTTACGGCCTCCAAGTCCTTTCGCCGTAAATTAATCAATTTACTAACAATCATGAATACATTCTAATTAGTGAATTAGAACATAAATTGTCTATATATATATATATATATAAAGTTCGAAAGGAAAAACAGAAACTAAATCTCGAGTATTACACCCATCATCCACAAATACTTAGCTGACTGGATGACCATCCAAGTGAGACTTGATATACAAAGGCTTGAGATGATTTAGCATCTTCTTGGTCGGCTGGGGAAGATTATGAATTGCTCGGCTAAGAGAATATGGGTTACCAGAGTGACGAATTCAGCCATGGTTGCTTCTGTCGTGAGGATGTCGCTAGTTAGAGAGCTCTGTCGTTTAACATTTTTGAATTCAACAYGGAGTAGACTAAGGATACTGAAACCAAAGCTAACCTTTCCTGAGTGGCTAGGACTTCCACTGTCATAGTCTCATTTTTCAGATGGAATTTAATTGTGTTCATTTTCTCCAAGAAGATCAATCTCCTGAAAATGGATGGCTTGCCATCCAATCGGATGAATGCAAATCTTCCATCTTTCTTTTGCAATGCTGGCTTGACAAACTCCTGGTGAGCCTGGATCGGCTGCTTCAAACTTTTAGGATCAATTGGTAGCAAACCTTCCCTTAGCAAAATTACTTCTGCACTTTTAGAATTCCGAAAGCATTTGATCCGTCATTGCTTTGAGGTGCTGGAGGCTATCATCACGCTAGCGTCGACTGATCGAAAAGGGTCAATATCCACTAACGATTCTTGAGACTTCTTATCCAAGAAACTAAAACGACCTTCTTGAAAAGCTTTTTGAATGATATTTCGAAACACCACGCAGTAATTAGTATTGTGGCTGAATGTGTTGTGCCATTTACAGTACCTCTTGCCTTTCAATTCATCCGGGAGAGGTATCTTTTGTCCAACAAGAGCTAAATCTACTGATCCTTCATGAGCTAGTCAAAGATTTGATCTACTTTGGATATGTCAAAGGAGTAGCTYGGCTGGTCGATTGGCTTAGCTTCATCCTTTCTTCATACTAGCTATAGCATGGGCCAAGTATATGATGTCCCCTTGCTTATCTTTTTTGGGAATCGGCTATATTGTTGATGACTGAAATCATAGCTTATCTCTGCTGAATTTGCAATTTTTGGACTTCTCTTTGTCTTTGATAAATTCTTTTGCTCATATAGCATGAGAGAATAGCCTTGAAATGTCTAAGAATTTCTAGAAGATGAGCTTCTACTTCAACTACTAATTCATTTGCCCAATTGTGATTCTAGTATACTCGATTTTTGGAAGCAAGGTAGGGCACTTTCCTCTCATTCGCCTGAATCTTTCCAAGAAATCAGCAATATCTTCATAGTAACCCTAAGAAGAGCAATTGCACGGTCTATCCACTCTGGATATGACTTTCTATAAACTAGTCATTCGTTGCCAACAATGTTTAAGCCAGACTGCCTTCTCAGTGCGTCAGCAATTGTTTTGGCATCAATTGGTGGTGGAGTTGGAATCGAGAAATTTACTAGTTAGAAACCAGAGTTCAGGCTGGTTGTCTCCCAACTTGAAAAAGACGGTTGACCTAAGGGTATCTCTCTTGATAAACCCTCTCAAAAGAGATATCCACTCTTGTGCATAAGGCATTTGGTTTCCCCAATTCTGTGTCGTATGTCAAGTGGGGTTGGTGTGAGCTTGTCCATGGGTATATTGGACGCATTATTCTTGCCCGCCAGTTAGATGATGATAGTATTGTCCTGTTGAAATGGGGTAGTTTTGAAGTCTGGGGCTAAAAAGAATTTACAGTCTTTGGGAAAGTAAAGGTGGATGACTGACTCCCAAGCTGCGGCTGTCCTTGTGAGTAGGGTTGCCCCTCGAATAGAATATGACCTATTGGCTGAGAGGTGTTCCTTCGGGCAATTGAAATCGGTCCCTGGGAAATTATGGCATGGGTTGTGCCCATAATTTGAGCAACTTCTAAGCTTTCCATCAAAGGTGCCATGATCGAAACGGAATGATAGACTAGCTGGGTTGGAGTGGAATATCTCGGACCTTCGCGTTTTGTCAACCCTTGGATTTTATTCTACAACATGGGTCTAAAGATGTGAGTTTAAGTAAGCCCTCAGAAAAATGGCAAGTCAACCGGCTAACTTTATATAGTTGGGTTTTGGATAATAGCTGAGGATGTGAGAACAAAAATGCCAAACAAAATATGCAAGGAAAACTGAATAAAACAGATTTAACTAAGATGATATGCAGCTGGCTAAAATGGCTAAAACAAATCATAAACAATTAAAAAAAGATAAATAAACTAACTTCAACTAAGAGACTCGGTAGAACTGATAAAAGAAAGCTTTTAAGAAACTTTATAATCACCTAAGCACAACTGAAAAATCAACATGTGTTGTAATTGAGCAAATTGACAAACTTTCAAATAGATAAATAAATATAACTTAAGTAGAGCAACAATTCGGCTAAGGCTAAGGAAAATTACAGCTAGGTAAAGCAAATAAGAAAGCTGATAAATTAAAGTAGTTTAATATATTATACTAATAAAAACTGTAAGAAACCCTATTAAGGAGCTAAAATGACTTACAAAATAACAAAAGATAAACCTCAAATATCATAAAACATTACAAAAAAACACACAGCATTACATAGCCACGAAGTAAAAAGCTAGAAAGAACTGAGAAATAACTCATAAAGTTAGCTAAAAATTGCTAGAATTATGACTTAAAGAAGTAAATATGAAAATAATATGCTTGATTTATAAATTGATGAGTGTGTCTTTTGTCTCTTCATCTTCTCTTAGTTATACTTGGCTGAGTGCTCTTGTCGGCTTAGGGCCAAAGGAAGCTGAGACAACTAACTCATTTTCTACCTTGTGCGCATCTCTCTTGGCGCATGTCCTCCTTCTTCGGCTGGTCAGTAAAACGTGTCTTGGATTTTTGGCCAAGTGGTTTTGTCCCATTCAGCTAATAGTTGATTCACTCGTTGCTTTTGTCTCTTTTGTCGCTTCGGTTTTTTGTCCTCTTTGATCGTCGACTGATCATGGCTTTGCCTGACCATTTAATTCTAAACCGAATAACTTTCAGAACTCACTTCATCGATCCAGATGTGGCTCTTTCCTCATTTGTTGACATCGGTTATCTTAAGATGTCAAAACTAAGCATACCACAAGTTTTTATGTGAAATATGTGCTAGGAGACCTTTGCTTAATATGATCAAATACAGTAATTTCCCTCTGAACAAAAGCTTTTTCTTTGAGGTCTTTCGTGTAAAGTATCAAATGCATGTGTTCTTTTTATTTTTATTTTTATTTTTTGGAGTGGAGAAAGTAACAACCGAGTAAGGCGGAAGATATTTTATATAAATTAATTACAATTGTATAATAAAAATATAATTATTTTCCTCTAAAGAGATACTTTCTTTGAGATTTTTAATATGCACTACCACTACTCTATATTTTACTGAGGGGTCGAGAGAAGTCGGTGAAATATTTAATATTAGATCAATATCTCATATTATGTTTAATAGATATGTTTCTTTCTATTTTAATATTAATTATAAAGCAAATGTGGATGTATAGGTTTGTGGTCTTCTGTTGAGGTTTGGGGAGGCATCAAGTAAGGGTAGAGGTAATTAACATASTATCCTTTGCTTCATGGACTCTAATAGAAACTTGGCTGAGGTATTCATTATGAAATATTAATTTTATTTATTTTTGTGTTCCCTTTTTCATTATCTTCTTGTGGGAGGGTCCAAGGAAAGATGAAGGGTATTCTAGTGAATCATCTCATATTACATCGGACAAAGATGCTTCTTTTTCTTTTAACATAATTAAGCTTCCTTTGAAGATTTTTATTTCGCAAACTATCTAAAGAAGAAATTAGGATATTGAGCATAAAGTTACTTCATATTACATTCGACACGTGTACTTCTTTTTTTTCTTTTTGCCCCCCCGGTCAAGCAAGAAGGAGGGACATTTGATATAAAATGACCTCATATTATATAGAAAATCTTTATCTCTTAAAAAATAAAAATTTAAATTCCTTTGCATTTTGGGAGGAGGTAAGGAGCGACCTGGTTAAGGGGCTGGCATTTCACATAAAATTGATACATCATATACATATAAGAAATATAATTATTTATCTTTTAAGAGAAACTTTCTTTGAGGTTTTTAATGTATATATGGTCTATCAATGTTATTTATTTTGTGAGGAGGGTCTAGGGAAGTGGTGACATATTCAACATAAATTATCACTGTCTRATATATATATACACTTTTCTCTTAATATTAGTTATAAAATAATTTATATATATACAGAAATATTTAATCTTAAAATACATCTTCGTCCCTTCAATGTTTTTTGAAGCCATATAATAAATAAAAGACAATTTCTTCTAATTCGATTTTCTTGTTTTCTTATTATCAATATTGATATTTAATCAGACGTAATATTGATACCTGATACTCCAAACAAGGAATTGCTGCCCTTCACTCCTCATCTCATTTTCCTGTTTTACCCTTCACAATCTTCACTTCTTCTGCTACTATAGTGGGTCTGCAAATCTCTTGTTAGCCTKTCTATGACAGAGAAATTTTAAGATGCGAAGCCCATTAACATATAGGAGGGCTACCTGTAGGCCCATTTGTATTCTTTAATAAATTGTTCATTTTCTCAGCCCAATGATCCCATGTAATTACACTAGTCCAAAGATGCAAGACCCAAGCAAATCCCAGGAAATGTTCTTCTTACTTATTGGTAAATTTTATCATATATCTATGTATATTCTTTTTCCTTTTGATTAATATGTTCTATCAATTCATACCTAAACACTATATACTGCATGATCATTAGAATCTCCGAGGAGTAGATTTGTACCCCTATTAATATTGCCAATCAAATAGTAGTATGTTGTTGGTATATTTGACTTTATTTGTGAAATGTATCTAACATTGAATAATGTAAAGCATCGATTACGTTTAATATTGCAATTATAGTATTAGGTATATCGTACGAGTTAGATTTTACTAACTCCTCACATTAGTGGTCCCAAATCACATCTTGCTGGAAAATTTGATCTTTGACTCCATTCCTAATCTGTAAATAAAATCGTGTTCTATATGATGACTCAAATGAAATTGCGAGATTGAAACACAAAGTTTAATTGTTTCAAACCAAAACTTTTGCTACGAAGAAGTCAAGCAAAACATCATTTTTGAGTGTGTTTCTTTAGCATCCCTAGATCCTATCTCCAAGACTCCAACTATGGATTTCAGGAATGGATAATGCACTTCACCACTAGCCTTCCATATATAGTATCATGAAATGGTTTTACCCTTTTTTTTTTTTTTTTTTTGGGGTCAAGAGATTATGTCAATATAGTCATTGCATAACTCCATTACTCATGAAAAAGCTTTTACTATGTATAATGATTGCTATTTAGATTATACAAGTTAACATTGCATAATTACTACAGTATGGAATAATCTCTGAGTAGAGGGGAAAAAAATACATTCTCT
Organism: Rhazya stricta; assembly: GCA_001752375.1. NCBI lineage: Eukaryota > Viridiplantae > Streptophyta > Magnoliopsida > Gentianales > Apocynaceae > Rhazya > Rhazya stricta. Next base: position 5,860,855 of record MEJB01000004.1, on the reverse strand, counting down.
GTGATGAAATATGAATAGTTTTTGTCATTAGTTGCCATTCTATGTACCCATGCGTTATCACTTAAACTTGACAAGACTTTTCGAAAACAAACAGCTTGTCGTTTCTATGTGGTTTGGACCATAAAACGACTTTGTGAACTATTTGATTGCATATTTTTGGAAATAAGAACGACAATTACTTTTCTAACATAACATTTCTGGTAATCTGACAGCCATTGCCTTTGCTTGTGGTACTACCTTTTTTGCATTTTTTGTGTTACAAATGTATTTCAATTTTACTGTTCACAAAAAATCACTTTGTTTATTTATTTCTCCTTCTATATATATATGTATACATATATATAATAGTTGATATAGTCTTTTCCGTCCGATAAACATTTACTATTACTTTAATGTTTAAACACGTGCTAGTTGCTACTCTTTATTCAGAATAATTATTGGTAGTTCAAAGTGCTAGCGATATGTTAATATTGCTATTTTCATTTTCATACATTTCCGCGACGAGGGATTTGGAGTATAGAATTTAATAATTTTATAAATTGAAAAAGTTGGTGATATGAGTAATTTCTCCCATTACAAATCTTTTGCATTAATCTTCCCTTTAGAAAATTTTAATTAATTAAACGAGTCTARTTTAATTATTACTATGTAATCTCGTCTAGGTACGATTTTCGAAAGATCAATTTATATATGTGACATGAATATAAATATGCTCATATAAACCTTTTCATCTAGAGAACTATGCATGAAAGGTAAATTAAAAAAAACTCTCGGGCTGCAAAACTCATGCTCAAGTTTCCTAAATGTCCCTAAAAAGTGGAATTAGGTATTGAATAATTAAGGGACATGAAAGCCATCTGTTAGGTTTTTTGTAGGAAACTTCATATCCAATGTAAAGGAACATGAAAGGAAAGGCAAGGAAAGTAAATATTTGTACATCCACATTCAAAATAGTGAATTTGGTCAACTTCCATTAGCTAGGGGTTTTTAATATAGATACTACTTCAGTTTACAAACTTCTATATCCCAGACAAAAAAATGTAACTCAGTTATGGTGAAATAGTCTCTAAGCAAAAGAAAAAGATATATGACCATAAATATTATTTGAAATTTCTCTACGCAGATTTAACTTGTGATCTTTTGTCTAGTATGAAATACTTTCTTTAGACACATATATGTGGTTCTCGGCTACCGAAGAACAACACATATATACTATCGATAGCTTCAATTTATTTAYTTAACCAGTTTGGTATGCTTCTTTTGATGAAAATCGAGTTTAAGATATATTATATTTTTACCTAATGAGCACCGTATATGTTTCGAGGAAAAACACATATTAAAAAAGAAACCTTAATGATGAAGAGGCATATAGAAAAAATAGTGGAAATGAGAACCAAGAAAAGGAAGAGGATGAACACGTTGAAGGTTACACCATATCTATAAGATGACGAGATATAAGGGTGCGTTTTACCAGGTTTCTTTCCATCCTGAAGCATCGGAAAAAGACTAAAGAGAATTGTACAGCTATGGCATTATTCATTAGGGCTTCTCCCGTAAGCAACTTGCAAAATCTTTTCTAATCAAAACTCCTTTTTTGTCTTTTTCTTCTTTTCCAACTCATTTTATTAGTTATGAGTAGAAGGAAAATCTTCGGGTAAAGTAAACAAAATTAACTCTTGGTTAAATGCGTGATAATTTTTTCGTAATACAAAAAAAAAAAAGAAAAAAGGAAGAAGTCATTTTTTTTTTAAGAAGGAAAAAAATTAAGGTCGAAAATCGAGCATATATTAAATTTACTTTTTTGTCAACTTAAGTAGAAAAGAAAAATGTTAAATTTTCTTTTAAAAAAATTATCAAAAACAAATTTAGATTATCAACTTAAGTCAAAAAGAAAGGATAACATGTCAGGTGAAGGCTGCCATATCTTGAACAATTTATTAGCAGCTACACATATGGTGTCATGTCTGTACATTTGATTTCTTTGTGGTTGCCCTGCCTGCTTCTTCCCTCACATTTTGACTTATCATCACAGACAGTTTAGGTTGATTTAAAAGGTAAATACAATAATGTCCCTTGTGCTCTCATCATACTCATAGTCAAGCTATGTAGCTTTTTACTCATATATATATACAATGCGAAAATTAACTCAAACAAAAAATAAATCAATAAAAAGAAGAAGAAAGAGACATTGATAAAAATATGCATAGTACAATATCGTCTAGTGCAATATATATAATTATAAAATTATCTTTAAGAAGTCGAGTTAACATTACATGATTTTTTTAAAATAATCATTCGCAATTAAAGTGACTTTCAACATTTACATGTTCAAAATGACTATTACATGCAATTTATACAAGAAAATTACTTTATAAWTTTCATCATGAACGTATATAAGATTAATCTAAAACTAATTAAATATGTTCTTTTTTGGCGATGAATTATTAATTAATTACTATATAAAAATGATGTAGTGAGAGGACAGAAATGTGGATAAAGAGACTTGCCATCTCCCTCTCACTATTCCCTCTCTTTTAGGGCTAAAGCATTCCCTTCCTTCATTCCCATCTCTCTCTCTCTCTCTCTCTCTCTCTCTCTTCCTCTTTGTATATCTCTAATCCCTAAACATTCCAAAGCATTAATATCTCAACCCCTCTTCTCTCTCCCTCCTCGTCCGCTTCTAAAATGCTAGTATTGTTAGGAAACCAGTGATTCCCACCCACTCATTCCCTCAATCATAACACACCCTTCCCCACACACTCATAAAATCATAAATCTCAAGAATTCACATCCCAATCTCTTTCCTCACAAATACCACCTTTTCCAACATTTTCTTCAATATTTATACCCAATTCCACTATACAAATACCACTTTCTAAATCCGTACTCCCACTTTCAATGATCCCTCTCTTTGCCCCATCACCTACAAGACCAGTCCCATCCTCACCTTTGAGTTTGTACACTTCTTTCTTTTACACATATATACATACTATATCTATCTATATACTACCACACCCCCATACCCAACCAAAGGAAGAACCCCCTCCWTCTATCATCTCCTGCTTTTCTTTCTTTTCCACTGAATTGGCTTTTCACTGCTCTATTTCTTTTTATTCTGCTTTGTCTTTGTMCTAAATTGTTGTTGTTGATACATATATCTTGATTTGCACACTCTTTCTTGCTGCTTCACCTTCTTTAGTGAAAGTTGTTCTCTTGCCTTTGATCCGGCGATCCGCGATTCTCGGCTAAAAATGTCTCTGGACATCACATCTGAACGTGTTTGCTATGTCCACTGCAATTTCTGCAACACTATACTAGCGGTATACTTGCTGATTCTTGAAATTCTTTTGCTTTTTTGCATTTGCTAAGGTCTCATATGTATAGGCTCTTAGACATCTTACTATAATTCATCATCTCATTTAGGTTGACACCACAGTTCACATGAAATCATGCTTAATTAATCTTTGTCGATCGATCTTTGAGCTTTTACAGGTGATCAATGGTGAGTGGTATTGAGCTAACATGTAAGAAGAGAAATTTTCGAAAATTTTCATCCTGAGATAGACGATTTTTCAAAATTCAAAACTGATAAGGTTAGAGGTTTCCACTTTCCCATGAATATGTTCATGTGATCGATGGCGTCGGTAGAATTCGGACCCTTCTTCTACTACATGCTATATTTTATGCTCATCCATCAACCAAAATTTCTATCCAAAGCAAGATTTCCTGATCAAATATGGCAGTTGAAGCCTTGAGGATTATTTGTGCGCTAATATATAAGCTGGTAAAGCTGCAGCTTAGAACATGACGTCTTCGGCTCAAGGAAGGGAAAGATATTCAGAATTTAGTTTCTTTAGACCTTAATGGTCATGAGTTAGTAGCGTGAGACTTTCAGTTTAATGTCTTCTTCTTGAACTAATATGATAAATGTAGAGAAGGACAAAAGCACAACCATTCAGATATGGTTTTAGGGTTCTTATTTCATGAACCATTAGAAATGAACATTTCTTTTCCCACCTTTCAACAGTATGCCAACTTAAGGTTTTTTCCGTGTCAAAATTAAATTTGATCTTCTATACTTGTGTGCGATTCATTTAATTCAGGCAATTTATTACTCTACAACGCCTTTTCTGATATTTCTTGATCGTACTTCTGCGGTCACAAATAATTGTACTAATTTGAATTCAGTCTTTGTATTTTCTCGAATCAAAAACTCTTCTACTCTTCTTACTCTTCTCTCTCTAAGAGTGGATGCGAGTTTTTGTTTGTCTTTTCGTTGTGCGAAGGTGGCTGCTTCTGTTCACACCCAACCTGAGCAGAAATTACAACACCTTACCTAGTTAAGACTAATATTTTTCACTGTTCAAGATCTTCACACTGTTCTCCTTCTCCAGCCAAGAACTTCAGAAAATCATGGCCACACCAAGTGCTTTTGCTTCCTTTTCAGCTCTTTTTGAAGAACCCATTGAGAGAAATAGTCTATATATGGTGTGTGTATGGCCTGAAAAGGATCAAAAACGAGTTTCAGAAAATACTTTATTTTGCAAAAAAAAAAAAAGATCATAATGTTTTGCAGAAAGAAGCAGCCGAAAAATGGAGCATTGTACAGTATGATCTCATTCTCTCTCTCTTTTTCATGGCTAATCTTCGTCATGGCCTTCATGATTTTCGCTCCAGTCATGTCATTTTCGTTACTTCTCTCTCTTCTCTTTCACCAGTGTCAGAAAAAGTCAGGAGCACCAAAGGAAAGGGGAAGAGAATACTGCATTACTAAGTTCTTTTAACATAAGGGACTTCCTTATAGTTATTACCATGTGAGGTCTGTGATTAATGTAGCAAAGAAGTGGCCTCGATTTCTACATTGTCATATTTACACTAACGAATTCCATGATATCCCCACACAGAAAGAGAGACGTTGTTGCAGAAGTCTGTGTACACTTGTACACGTATATTGCTGTAAAATATGCTACTAAAATTTTATCTTCTTCTTCTTCTTCTCCTCCTCGTCCTTGGTCGTCATTTTCTGTCCAATGATGTTCTGGTTCTTAAACATGGGCTTAAAAGAACTAATTGAAACTCTTTCAGTCTCTTTCGGGCTTCTCTGGGTTGAGTATAGAAAGAAAATGCAGTTCTGTAACCTAATTCATATCCGCATTCACATTCTCGAAAGCGATCAGAACGGCGGGATTCTCATATAATTACTGAATGTAAAATGGGATCTTTTAGATTTTGTGAAATGATGGTAAAACTTGAAACGAGCTCTGCAAGAAATCAGTGAGAAAATATCGGACTAACAGAAGAGATTGGCAGTTGTTTCTTGAGGAAGAGAAATAGAAATATAGTTTAGTTTCTGGTTTCTTGCATATTCATAATGCTTACGGAGTTTCCTTTTGCAACTACAAATGCGGGTTGGCAGGTAAGTGTTCCATGCAGTAGTATGTTGGCCATTGTGACAGTCCGATGTGGCCATTGTGCAAATTTGCTGTCGGTAAATGTTGGAGCTTTACTTCAGCATCTTCCCCTTCAAGATCTCCAGGTAAAATATTGCAGAGATTCTCTTTGTCTTCTAGTTCACCCAGAAACCATGAAATTAATTATATAACGGATCTAATAATAGTAGTACTTTTGTATGAACAACATGCATAAGATTCAGTGACCAAGATTCCTTAGCACATATATTAATTAGTTCTTTTCATGTTCAAGGTTCCTGGGAAAATGTTAATTAGAGCACTCCTGATATTTCACCACTCAATACTAGGCTTCAGTATGTCATGCATGCTTTTATGACCTTCATGTTCTTCTTGAAGCTAGCCTTGAAGTTTCCTGCTTCAAATACTGATTCGCACTTCTTCTCAATCTTCTTTCCAAACCTTGTTTCGGGATGTTATTTCTTAGTGTTTTTATTTATTTATTTGGGTTTACCCGAAGAGTTTTATTTATGTTGATTGAGTTGGACTCGTTTTTCTGTTTTAGAATATTGTGCTTGGGAAAAGGAACACACACACACAATAATGTGAATAGAGTTTGGAGATTTTCCTTTTCATCCCTACCTGGATAGCCTCTTAATAATCAATAGGTTCGAGACTAGCTATGGCCTGATGGTCGAATATCCTTACACTTGTTCCAACGATGAAGGGRTTAGCTAAACTTTTAATTGTGGTTTTTTTCATTTTTAATTTTTTATAACTAATGGCATGGAGTTTCTGGGTTGTCCTTGGGGTTCGGAAAGAGGGTTGAGGAGCAAAAGAGAGATAATTTGAGAACCAAAAGTGTCTGTTTAACACTACTGTGCTTCATTTTCTTGCAAGAAAATGCAGAAACAACAGTCGAGCCCTGAAGACGCTAGCAAAGACTCTGGGTCATCTTCAAGATGCAACAAATTTACTGCATTCGAGTCTGCCGATCAGCATGACCAACCTAGAATGACTCCTATCCGCCGTGAGTTCTCTCTCTCTCTCTCTCTCTCTCTCTCTCTCTCTCTCTTTCTCTTTCTTCATAACTCTGCTGCATCTTTTGGCTCCAAATGAATCACCAAAGCGGACACTCTTCTAAAGAGGTACATAACAAAGTATTGGAAAATATTTCCACATGCGGAAGACATATTTTCGATTGGAAACCAATGGTACAATCTCATCATATCAAGAGAGGCCAGTGGCCACATGTCATCAAGTGATAATTTATGATGAATACCATTACCGGGCAAAGCGCAAAAAGGAGCCGTGGAGAAAAAATATTTTACTTCGCTCAAATGACCTCTGTTGCCGATTGTGACATTACACTTCCATCCAACTCATCAGTTACACTGGTTTCTTGAAACATAGGCTAAGTACTTTATATCCGAGGACTATGTATTTTTTGCTCTAAAACCGTCAGTCATAACTCATAAGGCCATCTAGCATGACAGGTTTGCCGCATCTGGGTTGGGGTGGGGATAAGAGAGTTTTTATGGGCTTTGTCCAAAGAACATAGGTAATATGCTATGGGTTTGCGTAGAAACCAATGTCATAAATAGATAGTATAAAGATTCACATGCCAGTCTCTGCTGCCTTCTCACTTTTGCTGTTTTGGAGGGTAGGGCCTTTTTTTTCTTTTTTTTTCTCCTCTAAATCATATTTGGCACAATAGGCTACTAATGTATTGGCATTTGTGAATTTTAACTCATGTCAAGCTCATTATAATTGAACTCTCTAACATATTGAGTGATAATTTTGATAGGTTTTTCCAACCCTTGTAAGGTGTTACGAGTTCGGACAGCAAGAATTAAATCTTTCAATAACTTCACTCTTTATACAAAGAATGATCATAAGTAGAACTTCATGAAATTTTCTCTTTCCTATCAGATATGCTGATGGTGGTATCTAAATCTATTAGAAACAGGCAATCGAGAACACTGAAGACGATAATGAGAGCAATCAAAATAATGTTCAAATTCTCCAAAATGACTTGACGAAAAAAGAGAGTACAGAAACAAAAACTAAATACTCAATCCTGCCATTCATTTGCTAGAGTCCGACTAGTATTAAGAGGAAAATATCCTTCCTTTTATGTAATAACTTTGCTTATTGCTTTTCAAGAATGCAGATTTATGCTTGTAACCTAATCCTTGGTATGTAAATATGTGCGGTAATCCGAATCCTTTTGCAATTCCATGATTCATGCAGCCCCTGAGAAGAGACAACGCGTTCCATCTGCGTATAACAGATTTATCAAGTAAGTTAGGCAATACATGTGTAAACCAATTTATGCATTCCTGAAAATTTTCTTCCCTTGATAAGCAAAAATGGGTGACAACTGAAAAATAATCATGACATTCTTAATTTAATAGGGAGGAGATACAAAGGATAAAGGCTAGCAACCCAGAAATTAGCCATCGGGAAGCTTTCAGCACTGCAGCCAAAAATGTAAGTCATGGCATACTCTTTTTGCTAAATTCATATGATTTCCTTGACTGAGCATATTAAAACAATAAATATGAAAAAGTAAAGATGTTTTAATCACAATCCTTTTTATCATTTTCATTTCTTGTTTGATTGCAATTGATCAGTACATTCTTCAAATAATTGACAAGACATTACTCAACGATATAATGGACTCGATTATAGAGGTAGAAATACATTCAACAACCAAAGTGGCTAAAAATGAAGAACGTGCATATCATTTTTGGATTCTATATGGTAATAAAGACCTGCAAATTTGCATTCTTGTACAATGTTTTGGCTACAATAAGTTAATATTCATGCAAAAGGACATTGAAATTCGTAAGTGATAATGAGAGTATCTTCAAGAAACAACTTAAGAAACACCTTAAAAACCTATATTAACAAATTCCTACCTTACTAAAGACAATGTTCTATATATTGTCTGTCATGAAATAGTAAAATTCWTTTTGATTGCAGTGCATTGTCTTGTTAGGTCAGAAAGAGTGCAACAATGGCTGACAAAGTTTCCCAAATAGTGTTAAGTAATTGTATATTTGTGAAAAATCATTAGAAGAGAAAAATGTCGAAAACATATTCAGAATAAAACCTTACAAGTTGAAGAATCAAATCATAGGACAACGGTTAGTTAAGGTTGGATGTCCAATATTCTAGGTTTGTAACTTTTACAATGAAAAATTTATCAAGTGACCTTAGTAAAACTTTATCAGTAAACTATTTCTATGTAACATAACATTCATAATTGTTATTAATAAAAGTACTCCATAAGATCTAGTCCCTTTTGTTCAACTTTTAGTTTTTGGCTATGGCTATAAATGTTTTCCTGGTCTTCATATTCGACTCAAATATAAATACACATGCAACATTGCCAATGATTATCTTGTCTAGCGAAGAAGTATCATAGAGCTTTCTTGTCAGAAAAGATAACAGCTTTCGATTTCATTCATCTTAGTTATCAAATTCTGAAATATTAAGATTTGGCTACTCTAGTTTCATAAAATCCAGTTATCAAATCCAGTTATTATGTATGAAATAAGAGTTAGTCTTTGCCCAACTACTAGAAATGATCAATATTATGAGTTTCTTTTGGTGGAATAATGTGAAAATAATCTTGTTTGAGAATGACATACTACTCGAATTTCTATTGCTGAAAACAGTAAGTAATTATTCGTACATTAGGATCATTAGCTTAAAGACTAATCGAAGTAATGGTTCCTTAGAACTTATAGACTCGTAATCGCGAGTATGAACATGGTTAATTACATGAGAATCAATCCTTTTTCACATGCTACTTTGCAACTAATGTTGGATAACATAAGACATTCAAGCCTCCAGATGATGCATTATGGGAAAGTATTTCATCTTTTATAACCATTTAGGATTACACAATATGTTGATTAATCTGGATAAGTAGTTTGAGAAAAGGAATATTAACCTTAATCTTATAAATTATGTTTATGCACTGAATAATCTGCTGAAGCATCATAGATAATAATGATGGATTTGAAGGTCTCGAGATTGTTGATGTGTGCGTTTTAGATAACATGATTTGTTAGCCAACAAAAAACACACTTTGCACCGTTCCTTAAGGGCATAGAAAAGGGTTCAATGAACAAATTAACCTTTTCGTTACTCACCTACTTCTCTAATTTTTTTTCAAGTATTGAACAAATTTACATTCAGAAATAAAAGGAAAAGACAAGAAAAGTAATGACGAATATAATAGTGCTAAAAATGTGTAAAAAGCTTGGTTGATATGCCGGAAGAGAAAAGAAAAGGTCATCAACCATACACTATCATTTGTGAGCAGAACAAGGTTGGACTCTTAGTTGAAATGATCAATCAACATGCATCAATTGAGGTGTAAAATGCACTGTAGTTGCTTTGTAATACTAGATATTCTTAGTCCTGTATTGTTTCCCTACTTCTCAAGAAATTTCAACCTAAATCTTTCTTCCCACTAACCTAGTAAAATCTCCAACCAAAGCTAGGAGATTCAACAATCGCTAGCCCATAATTTGGTTGTGTTTTGTCGAATATAGACTTTCTTCGATGTTTTTTGTATCTTGATCTTATCCCCATTCTTTACGAAATCAATATCGCATACTCTTTTAGACTATTGTAATGCTCATCTAGAACATGAATGATTAGTACTATATGTATATTTTTTTTGACGTATTGTAATTATTAGAAAGCTTTTTCCTAGATAAATCTATCTTGATTTTTTCTTTTGTAGTAAAAGATTAAAAAGACAATGAATAAAATAAAAAATAAATTAAAACAGAAGTCCAAAATGGATTAGATTCTTTCCCTGTCAATGAGGAAAAACATGGTAGGGACAAAATAGAAGTGGGACTGCAGTATCGAAGAAGACTGATCATGATCAAGAACAAATTGGTTTTTCTTGCAGTGGGCACATTTCCCTCACATCCACTTTGGACTCAAGCTGGAGGGCAACAAACAAGCCAAATTGGACCATGCAGTTGCTGGAGAACAGGGAGCTCAGAAATCTCGTGGTTTCTACTAAGACTATCCTACCTGGGAATTGGGAATACATAAACGGTTGCGAGTTCTCTTCTTTTTTCCTTCCCCCCCTCCCCCCCCCCCCCCCCCCCAACCGAATCTTCTTAAAATTTGCATACTTGAGTTTGTGAAGTCTTCCAAATTGAAGAGGAAGGTCCTCACATATACTATATCAGCATCCTTGTACTGTTGTTGTTGCTTCATCAAGTATGATGAATATCCCACATGATTTGTATTGTGATTTATATATATGTACGTTTAAATTTAAGAGCTGATCCTACATGTTTAATTTAATCAAATGCATCTTTCTTGTAGAAACTATGTATAAAAAGGAAGAAAAAAGCATGTATAGGTCTCAAGAACCGTATAAACTAGAGTTACAGACTCCCGAGGTTAGCTGCGTCTCCTTACGTACTTGCAGTGGTATTGGAAAGACTGCAATTAGACAATATCACACTTCATATGATCTTGCATTCATAGACAAAACTTGAGACAAATCATTGGACTCCATGAAAAGTGACTTGTAAATGCGTAAACAGTGCCCATATGATCTTAGCGGAATTAGGGGGGGTGGGGGGGGGAAAAAAAAAAAAACCTGTAAGTGTACTCTAAATGCAAGCAGAACATCGGGTAATTTGTCTTCTAGCTTCAAGTCTACCTCATCTCCCAAGGGTTTTGAACACAGAGAGAGAGAGGGTTGTGGTTGATTGCATTAATAATATGTGCATGTGATAGTTGATGGTTGATAGGTATAGTTCAATTGTTCATCTGTCACAATCAGTGAAGAAGAGGCCATCAGACATCAGTCTCATAATATCGAGTTGAGAAACTCAAACTCAAACGCACACCGAATTTCATGGCGCGACAAAGAAATGAATACCAGAAAACCACCTTCAAGTGCACAAGAAAATGACACTTTTCAACATTCTCCTAATTACTGCTCTRACAGAGAGAGAGAGAGAGCATATACCCCTATAGTTTCGATCTGCAGACATTCTCTGAAAGAAAGAAGGAAGAAAAATAAAGTTAAAAAGCAATACTGAACTTGAACATCCGAAACATACAAGGAAACTTACATACTCAAAATGCTCAAGATATAACTAAGGGGAAATGTGCTTGCATGTTAGGTTAGGAATGACAATGAGTTGGTAAACTATATACTCAGCGTTATTTGAAAATTAAACACATCAAGTGATACTTATCTATATATCAAGCTTACTAGCCAGATAGGAACGAAAACTTGCATTCGAAACCTAACCCAAAATCCTTTAGGAGACAAGAGTTACAATGCTTGGTCAACTGAGGTCTCTTTCTAAAAGCGTCCAAGTAATTATATAATTTACAATTTCTGGTGTAAAAGGATATCTGGAGATACAGTAGTAATAGGAGGAGGGGGAGGCGGTGGGGGTTAGGGTACGGCTTACAGAATCTGTAATGTCAAATCATGCTTGTTGGCATTTTGAAAAATATAGTGAAGAGCGGGCAGTCTCTGATTGTTTTGTAAAAGGTACATATTTATGTCGTTGAATTCACTTTACCTTTTTATAAAATGTCCGACTCACCTGTCTTATCAATATGACACCATATACATACAAACTACTTTAGGGGTCTATATTACATGGATTCTTTCCGAGACATTTTGTACATTTCTATAATCCCCAAACCGCCATTATTTCATAAAATGCACTTTATATATATATGGTTGAGAAATAGGTACGCCAGCGTTGTCCTCTGCCTCGGTCCCGGCTGGACATGATTAACCCGGATCTTTTTGAGAGTCTTGTCTGCTTGTTAATTAACATCGGTATGGCTTCTTTTAATAAAATATAAAATTTGAAGAATAAATTTTTTAACATATTTTGTTGATTAAGAGCATGACTGACGAGATGAAACTTGGCCAATGAGAAAATCCATTTTCTTCCAGTTGAAGTGTTTAAAATTGCCAGATCTAAAGTGGAAACCAAGGAACACCATCATAAAAGACAGAGCTCTTTATTCTTAGAATATCAATCTTAAACTGCATTACCCACTGGGCTCTCTCTCATTATCACATTTGGGTATTTATTCATTCCCACTTCTTTGTGCCCAATCCAGCACATAATGCTTTGCTTTAGGGGACTGAAATATCTACTTTAAATCCTCTTTCAACGAGAGCGAGAGGGAGAAATACCTTTCTTCGGGACACCAAATGGCACGTTATTACTAACTACCCATTAAACCAAGTCGAAACCATATATCACTCGCTGATTCAATAGGGTACCTGCATCACCATTGCGGAAGCCAGTGGAAAGGAAACCTAGAGGAAACACAAGAGGAGAATGCAAATCAAAGTGGAAGTGGTCCAAATGGTTGGCACAATGACATTGTACAAAACTTGAGAGGGGCAGCGCACATGTTGTGCACATTAGCGAATATCACACAGTGGTCCTTCCCATCCTAATAAAGAGCTGAGATAGATCTTTCAAGCCTATCCCATATTTGGCAAGACAGAGTGCGGGAAAAATCTAAAATCTCTTGCAATGGCATCGACGCTACAAGGGAATTTCAAAAATCCCAGAGAAAAAGGGATTTGAAGTAGCAGCAAAAGTGTCCTCCTTTTGCTTCACTTGGATATATGCCTAAGACCATATATCAACAATGCATAAACTAAAGAAAGGAATATATACCACTGTAAATAGATTGCAGGGCTGTGGCCTTTACTGGCTGCGTGATGTCCCTTCCCCTTCACCCTTATGGTAGAATTAACATTGTCATAGGTTTCATTAGGTCAAGGTCAACCAAGTAAAATTAAGCCACATTCAAGAAAACCCTTTATGAACCTAATTAAGAATAAACTGCTAGGTGGTCTTGACTACTAATTGTGCCCCATTTATGTACAGGTCTTCGGAGCCTTTTTTATCCTTACTAAGTCAAAAAGTGGATCTTGACCATGCTCCAGAAACTCGAGAGAGATGTCAAATTGATCCCACGTAGTCTCTGTGTTACCTTGAGATAAGGCTAAAGGGTCTATAACACTTGCCATACTTACACACAGGAAATGAATGTCAAAGAGCAGGTAAGTAATGTAACATAACTAAACAGAGAACCTAAACAAACCACAATGAACACCAAAATTGCAAACGTCAAATATATGATTGCCTATACCTTAAACAAGTAACCGTTAATTGGTCAAATACATCTTAGTTCCTATAAAAGGATTATAGCAAAATTTTGCTGAATGCAATAATTAGTAATACTGTTACCTGTTTGTCCTAAACAAAAAAGAAAAAGAATAACTGATCTACCAAAGAAGTTTGTATCTGCAAAAACTGTTCCTAGTATGAACCTCTCTCACATCAGTTGTCACTATGTTTAGTGGTCCTTCGGTGCATCTAAAACCTTCTCTGTTGTCAAATCCCCAGGTTACTAATTTAAAAGCAAAATAATGCTGCAAGCCAAAAATATCTATCTCTAATGTTAGGCCTTCCAATGAGAGGATAAATCAGGCCTCAGCAATTAGTAACTATTCCCTAATGTTAGGCTTCTCCCACTCTTCTATAAAACAGAACATAAGCAGCCGAAGATTTTATCTTGTCCTCAGCAATGGGATACACATGACTGTCATCAAAGTCGTACCATTGACCACCACCATGCTGCATCAGATAAGTAAGAGTTAGTGCAAATAAAATAAGAGACAAGCATAAATATGCATTAATAAATAATTGCAATACCATTTAAACTTAGAAATATTAGTGAAGAAGTCCCTAGTTGCAGAAACAAGAACACAATCAGGACTACACTGTTAATGGATGTCAAGGCATGGGCATGAGATTCACTTCTATTGAGTTGTAAACATGAACCAAACTTATGACCAAATCGATCAAGTCAATTTATGACTCAGGAAATTGAAAAAAACAAGAGATAAATGGATACATGTAATCTCTAGAATGCTTGTACAGACAATTTACAAACTGATTTCTTGAATCCATACACTTGTGTCAACTGGCAATGTTAAGACCCTACTGATACAGGGGAAGTGAGAGTAGGTTCGTTCAGGAAACCACTACTGTGCCAAACAAGAAATTTTTGGAATTCTTTTTTTTTTAAAAAAATACTATTGTAATCGATGTTATCAGAAGAACAGAAAGTGCCCTGGCCAAACAGAATCAGAAGGTAAGGATAGGCAGTTACAATAAAGTTAAGATCAGCTTGTATGGATAGGGCAAGCAGAAAAGATCTTACCCAGAACGGTTGGTATCTAATTTCTCTCCATCTCTCTCTCTCGGTCCTGAGTATCAAGAGGGAGTGTCTTCTCTTATTTTTTTTCTTTTCTTTTTTTTTTTTTTTTTTTTTTTTTTTTTTTTTCCCGGGGGGGGGGGGGGGGGGGGGAATTCAGCAAGTTATAATAATAATTCCATGCCCCCTTGTCAATTCTCTGTTTCGTAAAGATACCAAAAGTACAATTCTTTGCTAAAATTTAACTAATAGATCAAATATACCACCTGGACCATTTATACAATGAACCAAGCCAAAACATGCCAAAATGAGGTTTATTATGACCACTTACTGTCAACTAGCAGCTGTGAAGATGCAGGTTTAAATTGCTATTATTACCAAGCTTAACTAAACTTGCATAATCCTTCTTATGTAGACTCCAACAATTGAAGCATAAAAAGCAGATCTAAAAACGATAAGAGAGCTGCAGTTTTTTGTGAGTAACCCAAAAGAAAGAAACACATTCACCAAACAAGCTTAAGGAACTGCTACACTTCAAGAAGATCATGAAATGATTTGCCTAAACAATCATCAGACATCAAAGAGGAACTGTACATTCTAAACAATTCATTGCTAAGTTGCCCTATCCCAATTGCTTAACGTAACGGCAATATACTTTATTTTGTATGAATAGGAAAGAGAACCTGTTCTCAGTATTTCTCCCCCAGAAAAGAAAGAAAAGGACAAAAGGACAGRAAGTAGAAGAACAAAGTACACAAGAATGGAGTTATGTAAGACAAAGGGCTACTTACATGAACAAATGCAGTGTAGTGACCACCTCCCATGCTTCCATAGTGATTACTAATCGCATAAAGCATGTAACGATGAGAAATTTGTCCCTCTTTGTGAGCTATATATGTAGATAAATCAAGATCATGGATAGGGAAGTCCACATAAGTCTCCAATTTGTTTTTCCAAAAGCGGTTGTATGAGAATCTTTTTAAATGTATGACCAAAACCTCTGGTAGTCTCCAAAGATCTAATTTTTTACTAGCTTGACAATGTTTCTTGCAGACAGGACAGTACCTGACAGAGAATACAACATGCAGCACACAAGAATATGTTTAGAGGGCAAACTTTGTATTTCATGGCTTAGAAAACTTGAAACATGAACGCAAGAAAGACAAAACACTGAAGAAATCTTTAACTTAACAGCCTAAAATTCTCTTCCAATCCCTGAAATTAAACGTTCTACATAAACGATAGAGAAAGGCTAGTAGAAGTATCTATCAAAGTGTTCAGGTAAATAAGTTCAGCACACCACGACTTGATAAAGGGAAGTTCCTGACATATTCAGAAGGGAGCTCCTAGGTGTGGGCAAGTTATAAATTAACAGGGCAAGAATTTCATGTCAAACATATGGTGAGTGGTCAATAAACAAGCAATACCCATCTTTGAACCCTCCAGCAGTAAAAGTGCTTGGTTTGAAATCCGAAATCAAGAAACAATTAAAAGAAATTTGATTAACCAATTTCATTTTACTGCTTACTAATTGTGTTTGGCATCTTAGAAAATGCAATGTCTACCATACTATACCAAATCATATGCGTGGCAATACTTGGTGAAAGCATTGAGAATTAGCAAAATCCCACTAATAATGTGCAAAAGAATACAAAGAAAGATTTAGAATTAGCAAACTGACCACATATCTTCAGGCCCAAGAGGCTCCTCCTTAAGGAATGCTCCAAGGCATTTATATAAAGAAGCAGATTCCTGTGGTCTTTTTACTGAGAAACCCAACTTGAAAACTTCAGGCAATGAGCAAAGCAGCCACGTATTTGATTGTACAACCATCTTATCAGGCCAATGTACAAACACGTTCAACTTTCCAGGCAGAGCCACAGAGCTCACCAGCTCATCCATAAGAATTTGAGAGGCTTCGGCACTTCCTTTTTCATCAGCTACGTAAAATAGAAATTCAGAAATAGAATAGGCTTCAGCCTCTTCTGCATCAGCATCTGCTTCAAGTCCACTTGATCCAGAAGTAGTAGCATCCTCGGGTCCCTTCTTTTCTTCAGTCACCAAATCAGTTAAGCTATAAGACTTGTCAACAGAATCCTCTTTGATCATGAAAAATGGAAACATTAATTTTAAGTACAAGTCGCGGATATCAGATCCATTAGCAAATTTACTATATGCAACTAGAGGAATTCCAAACGCCCTCCAAACCTCACTTTTCGCTCCAGAATAATAATGCCTGCCAATACAACTTTATCAGAAATCAAGAGTGAAAGAGGAAAACAAGTAGAAGCAACCAATCAACTCATAAGTTAAAAAAAGATTCAGAAACACATTGAGGGGCATTGAAAGCACCACCATAACTAGAGTGGCATGGAGCACAATCTATTATCATTGAAACTCAAAAGTTATCAGCAAATACAAGGAATCAAATTCACAAACAAAAATCGATATTTACTTATAATCAAGAAGATAATAATAGTTGCCGACCTCCATCATCCCTGGCCCCTTTTTTTTTTTTTTTTTTTGACAATTGGTATAGCATAAAATATGATAGACTCCCAAACAACATAATCAATGTGAGTAAACCCAGACTATCAATTCCTTGAAACAGCTCATTCGCGAAGAATAACGTTAACTTTTACCAAAACTTTTTAACTGCTTGATTTGACACCCTTTAGTTATAATATTAGTACTGCTTTACCAGCCACAGTTTATGCCTAGCCTATTGGAAAACTATGGGGCAAGCTTAGGCTTGTATATGATTCATTTCCATTGGAGAAATAAAAATTTAGAGAAGGGTGCAGCTTTAGTAAGTTAACTTGATCTTATGTATACCCAAACTGGATTCTTTTMTCGAATTGTTCACTTAATTTAGTTTACAGTGTCATGTTTGCGTCTATCTTAATTGACTTTCCTAAGTTAAATGAAAAGAAGGTTCTTGAAGCTGCATCTGTTTTTCTGTTTTTCCTTCTTTTTTTAGGGTAGGGAAAATTTTTGGAAATATCATTAGAAGAAAATTGATTTTTATGGTAATTCTACTACATGGAAACCTTGTAGCTTCAAAAAGATAAGATATGTGCTCAAAATGATTCTCCAGTTAATTTACAGTTTCCTTTAAAATAATCAACTAAGATACTCAGTTAATTTACAGTTTCCCTTAAAATAATCAACTAAGATACTCATTTTAGAAATGTCCAACTATTCTTAGATTTAAACCCCTAATATTACATTTCAAACAAAATTTCCTACTTTTATTGTATGATAGTTCTCTGCTAAGAATTTGTAACGAAGTTTACTTGGATAGATTCTCAATACCAAGGTACCCAAATCAAAATGTAAAAGTTTCAAATAAAACAAAATAGAAGAAACGAAATCCGGATACTCCGAACGCATGGGAATCTGCATATAACTTCATCTGAATATCCATACTAGTGTAAATATGAAAAGGCTGATGGTGTTCAAATTCTAAAGCAACTTGACTTACTCTTCCATCTGTTGGTGAGTAAACACAACCAGAGGAACTTCCTTGACATCTTTTGGCACCCGATAAGCAACCAGTCGATCCTCATCTCTGATTAGGGATAATGTATTAGCTGACTCCTCCAGAAAACGGATGATGCGATTGTTAAATATCTGTGCATGACTAAAGGTTATAAATGCTCAAAATGAAACTAGTAGGAATAGTTGAAACTAGCAAATTTGCAAAATGTTATAACGTAAGGAATTTCTGCAGCATACCTCAGCGACTAAAAGAGTCTCATCAACCCTTAAACAACATGCGGTGCTTAAAGCCTTAACAAGATCATCAAGCTTTCCATTTTTGGGAACATGTATGGTATATGCGGATGGTTCAGCACTGCCATCAGTGGTCATAACTGTCAGAGTCATTGTCCTCATTGATGTTGATGGCAGGGGCAGTGATAAGTACATAAATGGATCAAAAGTAACGGAGACCTTGCTGCAAACAGGGCAAACTAATGTGGACCGGTACTGACCCTGCAATTTCATTGAACCATGAAACTTTGGTTAATGACACTTAAGTAACTGACAACCATCAACTCATTGGCAAAGAAAGTATCCATTATGGAGGAATATCAGAAGTTTTTGTACAATATGATAAGCGTTCCATGCTACATAAACTCTTCGTTTCACACGTCATGAAACTCAATTTGCTAATAGGTCATCGCCATTTTAGTATATGATTCCTTATTGAAAAGGCATAAATACACATCGACTTAGAAGACTAACTATGAAGAGAAAAATAGTCTATTAAACAAAACTTTGGATTCTCAAATACACAATTAATCGTTGAAATGTTTGTCTGATCCCGCAAATGCCTGAAAATTTTAGGCATCTGGATTATGAAATTAAAGTGATGATTTTGCAGGTTGCTTGTCTAACATTAACCATCAAAGGAAGCTTAGTAAGGATATTTACTTGGCAGATATCAACAATAATAGAATCATTGCGAGCTAAATGATTCTTCCAATATTCATCAGCTACTTCTTTATCTGGCCGGTTATCATCATCCTTAACTTCAACATACGGTTTGCACTTCACACGATTCAAATCTTCATGAAGTCCATCCAACAAAAATGCAAGGAGTTCCTGCATAAAAAAAAAGGTGATTTCTTCAAGGTCCATTACAATGGATAGCTTATGCAACCTTGGACTGCCTCTACTTCATCTCATGTCTATAAACTATTAAAAGATACAGATATACAAAGCACATAAAAATACATAGAAGGAGAGAGAATGCGGATTACATAAACAGAAATAAATACTTGAAATTAGAAAACAAAGAAAGARGACATACTTGTGAATCATGCTGATTAAAGCCACTGAATTGAGGAGCAAAATGGGCCAGTTTTGACTTGAATGCTCTTGGTGCTACTGGGGTAGCTCCAGGTGCCCATAACTTCTTTAACAAATCTCCAAAAGCAGAAGCAATCTCACCCTACCACACAAAGAACATTTTGGGAATATGGCAAAAAAAGATCTAAAACAGAAAAAAATATGGCAAAACCTAATCCTTCTTTCCTTTGCAAAGGAACGCATGCTGTTGAATGACATTGAGGATTTCAGATTCCTTAACAAAGATAGTACCATACTGGCAAACAACAATGAAAGTGAAAACTGGAAAGGTATCTGCAACTGTAAAGGATCTAAGAGCTAGGCATATATATCCTTACTCCCTGCAAGCCAATAAGTTATATCTGACTATATCCTTCCCATCCAAATAGGAAGATTTTAATTCTGAGCCAAGGCTGAGAAAAAGATGAAGAAGCAAATACAGAATACAAAAAAAGAACCAGATACAGCGAAGTGATGAGATAAGAATGACAAGAAAACCTAACATACATTCATGCCCAATGGATTGTCATGATTTATTTCTCTCCTGTAATCGCCAAGAAAATAATCAACCATCTTTGGAGTGTGTGCTAGACACTGAAGGGCACTGTTCATGAAACAAGTATTGCCAAGGTTCTGCAATCCAGTCAGGCCCAAGGTACCAGCTTCACCTGAACTACCAAGAGAGGCACTGGAATTGCTTCTAAAGAAATTAGAGGACGTATTCCCAGCAAATCCATTCATCCCAAGTGAGGCCCCATTAGGATTTTGAGGTCCTTTATTCCTAACAGGATCTGATAACCCATAAACCTGCAATTCCAGCAGCACCTGCAGCACAAATAAAAGAGAAACCCTTAAGTATAAGACAAACAATGAAACTAGCTAACTATTCCAATGTGAAAATAGTCCATCATTTGAGTCAAAACTAACTGATCAAGTGAGCAAAGCATTGTATTAGAAAGTTATGTGAAACTCGATACAATAATGCCTGGACGGACATCAGTTACTACTGCCATTCTCCTAAAAGGAAAATTAATTGCCAGTCCAAATGCATAATTGCTTATGCTCACAAAATAACTAAAATATTATATTCCTTTGCAAACCCTAGAGCATGGTATAACCTAATCAAGCTTTCGGAAGTAAAGCTAATTTACATAGAAATTGCTGTCCACTCCAGAATGTGGAACTTTCATTTTCTCTAGATTTCTAATAAGTCCAAAATAAACTTAGACAACATGGTCATGAAACAATATAGTAGGCCATGGTCCTGTATGGAAAATCCAAAGTAATTTGATATGTGATCCAGAACAAAGGGCAGTTTCCCAATAGATTATACATATAGATATGGAGCATTTAAGAATATTGCCTCAGTATGTGGTTTGTATGTGTGCCAAGAATTCTTTAAATACATTCTTAGTATTCTTTTACTTTACGTCAGTAGCTTGAGAGATTAAGTGGCAAAAGATACTACTAAATAGGGAAACTAAACATACATCCTGCTCTGATTGCCGTTCAAAGTCTTTCATTGTCTTATTCTGGTCATTCAAACAATAAAGAGCAGTCTGTCCCGAAAAATCCCAAATCCTTAGCTGCAAAGACAATCAAGTGTCAAATTCCAAAAGAAATTAATAATAAATAGCTAAAGGGTTCAAAACATGGCAACGACAGAATCCTTACAGTCTCACTGTCAACACTAAAAATTTTGAGGGCTCTCTTAAAGCACTCCACGCTATTTTCCTGAGATTAAAAAAAATAGAAAAAAGGTGAAATGAAACTAAAAAACAACCACAAAAACAGTGCAGAACAAGAAAGATAAACAGGGTTAGTAAACAAATAGAAGATAAATTAAATGAAGCATGCTCCTTTTTTCCTTTTTGCAACAATGAAACTGAAAACAAGAAATTCCAAAACAAGCAAAATCATGACACAGAGATCACTGGGAAGAAAAGTTTGCTCTCTCTTGTGCACCAGCATGAACTGAAACCGAGATGACCATCTGACATACCGGCCATAGAACTGTCTTCTACTATTTCAACTTTCAGCACATACTGTGAACTACTATGTTGGAACCACCCTTCCCGAAGAAAATCTTCCTCGAAACTGAATCTCCTTTTTCCCATATTTTCTTCTACTTAAAGAGTACTAGCAGCAACTCTGACATATCTTATCTTTTGCAAAGGAAAAAGAAGTCACTTTCTAGCTATATAGTTATTGCTGAAGAAGGACTTCATAATACAAACTTTGGACTAAAAATAAGTAGCAATAAAAGAGAAGGCAAATCCACCCCTTCCAATAAATACTGCTTTTCCACCATCCAATAAATACTGCCTTTCCACCATCCAATAAATACTGCCATTTCCATTCAGCAAGTAATTCCCCTAGAAATTTCAGGAACAGTATCTCACAAGCAAAACTTTAGGATGAGGAGGGTTTCATTGAAAAGAATGTGTCAATAGCTAAATCCTCCATGCTAGTTAAGTGGACAACAATTAGAACCAATTCACTTCCAATTCAGGCTACATGTCCTTAGACACTACAAATTTCTAAATTATCATCGTCCAACAAAACAGAACGCAATACTATACTAGCATTGGGTGAAAAAAAACATATTTAAATCCCACAGCTTTCAGAGGAGATATGATGTAAAATAACCCATTACAACTTTGAAAACTATATGTTAGAATAACTGCATAAAAGGCAAAATATCCTAAAAGGAAATGATAGTTTCTCCAGAGAGAGAAAGAGAGCCTTCCCTTCAAGTCACATTAAAGAAATTAAGCTGAAGAATATCCACTTCCTTAAGGCTCCGTCTTTGTCATTATATATAAAGGAAAAGAAGAAAGGAAACGAAAATGAGTACTTCCAGATGCATTTTACGAGAAAAAGCATGATTCCGTGTGTTCAGTAATTCTTCAAGTTTTCCCTGGAAAGTACTTTCTTTGCATCACTTCCTCTATATATCTAGGCAATCTGTAGTGCTTCTGCTGACTTATAGGTTGTTAGACTATGTAAACATCTCTAGCTTTACAGGTTACAGAATATAAAAACTACTAATTCATGATGATATCCATCACCAAAATGTAAAGAAGATTCCTTAATAGGATGTCTAGGAAGCACAGGTAGGGTGAAGAATACGYGTATTACATTCTGGTCATAGCATAAGCAACCCAAAAGAGCCTCAGCATAAGTATTTGAATCCAAGATACAAATGAAGAATATGGATAAAAGGTGATAGACAGGTTTTGTTTGATGTTAAATGCGTATAAACTGAACTACATATGGACTCTTTACTCTCTGAAGTAAAAAAGAATTCAAAGGAGCATCTAATTTATGTTGCAATGTCTTGTAAGAGTTGCCAGTCATGGCACATTCAATGAAACACATCGTCTTCTTGTTAATTTCCACAATGGTCAGGCACAGATAATGAAATAAAAGACTGCTATTATTTCTTGACCAAGCACTCACCAGTTACCACTAGCAATAAAGTGATTCCTTTTACCTCTAATGGTACTTCATTAAATAATTGTTAATTACTACTTTTTAGGAAATTTAAAGAAAAAGAAAACTGAAAGCAGACAAAATCCTAAACCTGGAACCTTTTGCTTGCTATAGCAGTTAGGGAAGTTGAATATCATATCAATGATTTTCCTCTTTGGCATACTAATAAATAGAACTGCACATCTGAGGAAAAGAATTGGAGAAATCAAATTTATGCTTGCGAAGTAAAACTTCACTCCTTAGTGCTATTAGACTATCCTAAGAATCAGTTAACAACATTATTGCTTAACTTCCGGAAAATGCAGGACTTGAAATGCTGTGTACCAAGCTATCCAAATTAATTACAACAACTGCATTTCCCAGAAAAGGAAAAAGAGAAAAAGGAATTGTTAAAGAAAATTAAGCACTCAGCTTCCAAACAACACAGGCTT
This sequence comes from Rhazya stricta, assembly GCA_001752375.1. Lineage (NCBI taxonomy): Eukaryota > Viridiplantae > Streptophyta > Magnoliopsida > Gentianales > Apocynaceae > Rhazya > Rhazya stricta. Next base: position 5,837,400 of record MEJB01000004.1, on the reverse strand, counting down.
CATTTCTATAATGAGATTCATTTCTATCGTGAGACGCATGCTTTAAAACTTAAGCAGTATGTTGTTCATGATTAAAAGCATTTGCATGCACCATTAAATCAAGCTCTTTTGAAATGGGCAACGCTAGAAAGTCTCAACAATATCTATTCCTAACAGGATATTTCAAGTGCAACTGCCATTAAAAAGTAAACACAAGACCACCTTAATATCCAAAAAGTGAAGATGAATCATTATTTCATGCATAAAAAATGAGAATCTAAAGTTCCACAAACCACAAGGAAGATAACGATGCATAAAACTGGAAAACTATATAGTAACCTTTTTCATTATCTTCACCCCAAGTGAGCTGCTTTCACGTAAAACAGAAAGCCTCAGCTGCAAAGGATAAACATCTGACATATCTTCTTCTGCAGCAGAAACATTTCTACCATCCTTCGCAGTGTTTTTTGAAACACTGTGCCTGCAGTTAAACAGCAAATTTTCAGCTAATATAGCATCAGCTGATGCCATTTAACATAAAGAGCAGACTAACAAAACCAAGATAAATAGTAGTGCAACAGCAGTCCATGGAAAATCCTCATTCACGATATTGACACATCAAGCACAAAGGTGATATCATTAACATAAGCAACATGCCATCTTCAAAGAAATGAATACAGACAGGCTCAATTAAACTCCAATGGACTGAATGTGACAGCTTCCAAGTTATTTAGGGGGAAAAAAACTAAAGAAAGTAAAAGGAAAAAACAGGTGTGCATATTAATAAAAATGCACTAGCAACCAATAAAAAGTCAAAATAACCAAGTTCAGATAAGCTGGTGCTCTTTCAATTCGGTTCAAAGTTAAAAGTGAGGAATCAGATTAAAGCAAGTAAAAATGGCATTTCAAGCAGAGAACCACAGTTATGACAAAACTTTCATTATGACAAAAAAGGGATGTATCTGCCAAACAGCAAATTAAACAGTGAAGACAAGTGTCCAGTGTGAATAGGTAGCTGAACTTCATCATCACAAAACTGTTTTGAAAAACATAACCCATTTTGCAATCTTTTGTCAGTACCCTAATGGTAAAAATAACTTGCAAAGATGGCAAAAGTTTAGGTAAACATCACAGATTAATAACCCATCTAACCATTTTAGAGCGTGAAGCCACATATCTCCAGATACCAAAGCATAGTCACGTCCTGATACACCAACTTCGCCATTCTCACAATTCAGTGACAGAGAGTCATCCTCTTTCCTGAGGTTAAAAGAAAGATCTGGACTGAAGAAATTGTTAATAAGCTTCATTGGCCCCCCATATGATGGCACAGGAGATGCTGCGTATAATATCCCTCTCTTTTCATCTGATGATGATGAAGAGTCTCGTGCYTCCTTCCACCACCTACAACATGATTGATTAACACAGTCAAATTAGTCGGTTATATCTGCAAAAATTAAGGGACACTCTAGACTTCTACGACACCACACTGATAACTAATAAGGGAAATGAACCAAAAGAGAAATTCAATCATGCTTCACATGCACAGTTACTGACACGCATAAATTCATCTCCAGAGAAGWGCATGACACCGTTGTAAATAGTAGTCTAATCAAGTCAAACAAATGGAATATACATATATATCAGAGACAAAGTGATTTTTGTACTTCTATTGAAGAGCACATTGATGTAAGATATTTGCTGCCACCAGCCCCTGCTCACATAGTTATGCTATCACTACAAAATACTGCAATCTATGTCCCCTAAAATGAAAATAATAATATATATAACTAATCAAAAAACTTAAAGTCCCGTCCACAAGATTAAAATATTAAATTTTAAAAAGAAAAACTAAAGTTAAATGGCTGCTACCTTCTTTCATTTCTGCTTTAGCCTACAGATGCATACGCTTCTAAAATAAAACCAATTATCTCCAATTCAATATCGGTTGAGGAATCAAATCATGAACCAAAATTATTCAAAATTTCAGAATCAAAATTGAATTGATATTTCATGATGTCAGATTTAGATTTTTCTTATCAATTTTCGCCATAGGATTGAGATTGAAACCCATGCCTCCCCCACAAGAAAAATTGAAAGCCAACAACTGCATTCCTTTTTCTCCTCAATTTTATAAAATGCCACATCTCATCAAATACCAAAAAAAAAAAAGAAAAAAAAATAAATCTAGCAAACCCCTTTACCTGCTCTTAGGTTATCCCTTCTGGGTTCTATTCACAAAACAAAAAGGAATAAACGCAAGCCATGATTGAATTGAGTGTGTACATGTACCTGAATGGAACCAAGTAAACTCGCTGGCCATCATTCACAAAGTTGGGCTGTTGTTCCTGTTCTTCAAAATTTGGAGAAATGTTCGAGGACTCTCCGGTGCTATTACAACTACTTTCCATTCTGTATCTCTATATATCTATATATCTATCTATGTATATAGACAGAGAGAGAAAAAAAAAAACACAGAAAAAAGAGGGGGAGAGAGAGAAATACACGGGCTCAAAAATGGCGGAAGAGATTTGCAGCGAAAATGCACATCATTTTCACAGAGAGAGAGAGAGAGAGAGAGAGAGAGAGAGAATGGCGGATTTGCAGAGAAACAGGTGGAGTTTTTTTTCTGTGAAGAGGATTCAAGGGAGGGAAAAAACGATGCTCCCCATTTCCGCTCCTTTAAGCACTCGTTACTATTTACCACTGTACAAAATATTTTTGCCACCCTTGGAGGAATATAGGCGAGGTAAAATTACGCCTCAAAAAGATATAAATATATACTCACCCTATTTGCTACTATAGTCACTATTATTTCCTTTTCTCATTATGCTAATAAGTGCAATAAGTGTTTTATTTATTACCATTTGTACATAATATTTTTTATATATCGAAAAATAATTACGTCGTAAAAAAATATACTAAGAAAATACAATGTGCTTTACAAATTTTTTTAACAATTTACAAATACAATGTGCTTTACAATGTGCTTTACAAATATACTAAGCAAATACAATGTGCTTTACCAATATACTACGAATAAAAAATGAGATTAGAAACCAAGAAATATGTTAGTAGGTTTGTATAAGATTATTTAAAGTTGAATATATTTGATTAAGAAATGTTTTTTTACTAATATATAAACTTATATGCATTTACATATTTAGCACTATCTAAACTTTTTAGTGCAAATTTATTCTCCTTAATTAAAAATAATTTTCTCTATATTAGTATTCTTTTKTTTTTTAAAAATATGTTACGATAGGGTAAAAGATACGTACTAATGAGATTATAGATTGATATAAAATTATTATGAAAGTGATATATTTAACGAGAATATAGATTGATTTAAAATTATTATGAAAATGATATATTTATCCTTATTTTTTTAAGAGAAAATATATTGACGTATGGGATAGACTTGAAAACTAAATAAGGGTGAAGATAAAAAATAATATTTAATGATGTCTCGTTGGATTCTAACATACTACCCAAAATAAGGAAAAAAATTCTATAATAATATATTTTAAAAAGTAAAAGAATACTACATAACATTATAAATTATTACCTATTTATTTCTCAATAGGTAATAACATTATAATAATATATCGATAGCAAGTGAAAGCTCCTCTTTATTATTTAACAATCTAAGTTTTGTTAATAAATATACTTTATATCTTACGTTAGCATATGAGATATTTTATTAGATTATTACATGATATATTATCATATTACTACAAGAATAAAATAGTATAATAGAAATATATTTTATGACTATTAAAATATGATCAAAAGACTATAAAAAAGTTAATTTAATAATATAAGAGTATATAATTTAAATAATATAATGTGCTCATTACTTGATATGATAATATAATATATTTTATGTCTTGAGAGAAAGAAAATGTGTCTTGCATGCTCAATCATTTTGTGTTTGTCCAATCTTACGTGCTACCTCTCCTTAGTCAAAATTGAAGTTTCTAATTCAAGTTAATGAAGGGTTCAAGACATAGTCCCAGAGTTAGGTAAACCTAGTCTTAACACACCATATTTAAGGAAGGGGGGGTGGGGGGAATACAAGAGAATGAGCTTATTTTCATCTTTGCTCTCCTCCTTCTCATTCACCACCTTTCTCTCTAGACTCTAAAGTTCATCTTTTCTCTCCTTCATGCACTCTTCTTGCAATCCTCAACTTTCCCTCAACCAAGAACATACACACCTCATTTTCACACTCTATTTCCAGTGATCCTAAGYCCTGTCAAAACTTAAAAGGATGACTTTTGGGCGGTAAAAGCTTAAGAACATCAAGACATTGATTTGTTTTTACCAACAAGTGCAACTCCTCCTCGTCTTGATCAGTTTAAGGTTCTAATCTTTGGAAAACAGGCATGAAAATGAATTGATCTACATGTTCCTTTTTTTAAAAGGAAAGATATAAAGAAACTTAGTAATCTTGCATATCTACATGAGCAGCTGCTAATACATCAGAAGGACCATTAGAAACAAGTCATTTGGTGATGTAAAGTTGTTTCCAAAAACCAACTGATTGGGGCCTTCCATATACTCCACGGTAATGGAATTATTAGTTCCTTCTTAGTGTTAATATCAAGCTCTTACTCCGGCAAATTGCTACTGGTCACCTCTTGAAAGCTCGAAACCTTACATTTTCATCCATTGTTTATTAATTGCAAGGTGTTTCCGAACTTTTTGGGCATAGGAACAATGGAGGAATAGGTGGATTTGTTTCACTAGTTTGATGACAAAATGGACATATGAGCATATAATTAATTTGAACATGATGACTAGCATTTATCCACGTAGGCACCATGTGTTGGAATAATCTCCATGGTCCACACTCTAATTTTTGGTTATACCTATACAGACCAAATGACAGGCCATAAGGAACCACATGATCCAATCGTAGTTTAGGGAAGATCACACTTTGAACTTGTAAGTACATAAGTTTTTATTCTTATAGGAATATTTAAATTTTTAATTAATTCATACATTATGACTGAATATCATGATCTCAAAGTATTTGGTCATTAATTTTTGATTATCAATACTTATGAGTTATCTTTCGAATGAGTTATCATAATTATCTTTTTAGATAAGGATTTTCAAACCCTTTTAAAATTGATTATTGTTTATCTCTTATTCAAATACTTGAATTCCTACAAGATCATCTATATATCTTGGCTCATCAGTTTAGAGTTAGTTTAACAAATATAGAGGGAAGAACATCAAGGTACGAGTGTCATATTTAATTGTATTTATTCATAGATTAATACTGAATAATGTTTACTCAATATTGATTATTGTTGTATTCTAGGCTTCTGCTTTGTTGTTCATTGAATCGGAGTTTACAAAGAACAGATTTTTCGAGGGATTTAGAAATCAGAGCAGAGGATTTTCCAGAACAATCAACGAGAGGGAGTTCTGCCAATTGAAATCAAGCAAAGCTCATGAAATCAACTCAACGACTACAATATTCGATATAGTAAAAGGGAGTTTTACTTTATTATGATTGATTGATGTATAAGTCCCTTGAATATTATTTGACCTATTGGATTTGTGTTGATGCCTGGACTTGATCCCATGAATGTAGGCATTTATGCCGAACCATGTTAATTTATATCTCTATTATCTTGCTTATTATGTAATATGTTTATATTCAATTCATTAACCTTAAAGTTGTGAATGAAATTACTAATACAAGTAGTTATCAACACCTTCAAGTGGTATCAGAGCTAATTGCTTGTTCATCAAGATTAGGTCCAAATTGTATAATTGTTTGGCTTCTATGTAACACCCAGGATATTATTTTTTATTTTTATAAATTTTGTATGATCGTATTTAATTGTTTGGTAGTTAGGGTTTGATAAATTTTCTATGTGATCATTATTTAATTATGCGTTTATTCAATTATAAAATTATCGTGTTAATGAAATTAGAGTTTTTGGTTAGTTAATGTAGGCTCGACTCCCATTCATTCCTTATTCGGAAACTAAAAACTAATTTAATGCTAATTATGACCGAAAAGAAATCCAGTAGAATTTAATTTATTGGGCTAGGTTGGTTATGGGATGAGAAGGTCCAAAAAATTTTGGTTAGGACCCATATGTTTAAAAAAAAAAAAAAAAAAAAGAGAGAGAGAAAGAAAGAATTAGGGTTTCAGCCTAACACTTCCTCTACAGACCCTTCTGCCCCCCACCACCCCTCACCAAAAAATAAGAAAAAAAACACTCCCGCCAATGCTGCCCTTCTATCCCCGTGTCGTCGCTGCATAGTTGTCCTCTACACTGGGATTGGTCGCCGACCATCCCTACACGCTCCTCGCAACTAGGGATCAGTTTGCCGACTGGAGCCGCTAGATTTTGCAGCTCCTCTACCCGCCGCCACTTGTCGTGCTCAAACACGCATCATCGGCCCGCTTATTCTTGCTTTTGCCTAGATCCAAGCTCATCTCGTCCAGATCCGCTCGAGATCCGTGCTCGCGGGTTGCCCACACCGTTCATTCACTGCAAGCTGCGCTCGATCAGAGCCGATCGGATCTACTTTCGCCTTGAACGCGATCGGAGCTTGTTAACCGCAACCCTCCCTACCCGCTAGTTTGCTGCTTGCTGCACTCGACCTGTCGGATCCGTGGCCCCAGCGCATCTATAGCTTGCGCGCTGCTCGTCGGCCCTTTTCGTTGCCGATCAAGAGCTGTCCTCTTAGAGTCGCGCGACCCATTACCTTCCAGATTAGCTTTCGCYTAGCCTGGACAGAGATGTTGTTCTCCTACTGGATTGGAGCTGCTGGAGTCATTCCAGATCAACCGTCGTGATGCGTTTGCCATTGCCGCTACCAGTGTTGTCCGATCGCTTTTTTGCAATCCATGCTGATCTATAGTGGATCGTCAAAAGCTCAATCGGAAACAGAGTGCCGATTTCTCTTTTGGTCAGGTGAGTTTAGCRAGGAGCAAGAATTTTCCAAGCCCATTAGGCACCCAGGCAACCAAGCGCCCAGGCGCCTAGGCTACCAGACACCCAAGCGACCAAGCACCGTGCGCGACCAGGGTTGTTGTGAACACGCTGCCTGAGCGCACATCCGGGGCACAACACAACTTCATACACAACACTTAGGATTTGCAGGATTAGAGGTGAAACCATTGTTTCTTTGATTTCATTGATCAAACGAATTACTTAATTGTATTCGATATTGATGATTTTATGAAAACACAGATTTTATTTATACATGATTTAAGGTTGTATTTAAATTAATATGGGGAATGTATTTTAAGAATATAAAGTGATTATGATTGACACTACCTTTGTTAGAGGAAGTTTTAAAATATGAAATAACTTATATGTTTTGTATGTTATTGTTGTTAAATTCGAAATATAGATACGGATTTATAGGGATAAGTGACATTCATAGGATAAGTGTAAAATGCTTTAAAGTTGGACAATCATGTTAAATGGATTTCTTTTTTTTTTTTTTGGTAATAATAATTAGGCTACTTTTGGACACATTGACATCGGGGCACGCCAAGGGACTATTTTTTACATTAAAGTAGAATTCTAACGTTAAGGACTTCATGCAAGTAAACTCTATTCTTTTCATTTGGACTTCTGTTTTGAATGTAATGTGATGTATGATAATTGTTCTAGTATGTTTACTATGTGATCATGTTAAACTAAATTTGTGAGAATGTTATCTGTTACACATTAGAACATTATTTCATGTTCATGTTCATTATCATGATGTATTTTTCTTGGGAAAGTTTGCATGTTCATGGTTTTGATAAGAGAAATGAGTTAAGGGATAAGGTTTGGAAATGGAAATTTGTAAACGGTAATGAATTTTGAAAGTTAGGAAATGGAAAGGAGAATGTAAGCCGAAGCCATGAAAGATGTGAGTGGAAAATGGGGCACAGGGGATCGACGCACCTGATCTAATCCTATTTGTAAGATGGAAATAGAAGTAAGATGTACATCTGATGAGGTGAAAGTAAAAGGAAAAGTTAATGAATTGTTAACCGCGTATCGGTTCTACTGGTAGAATTTATCTGATTCCAAAGAATAATGGCCCACTGCAAGCTAGGCAATACACTAAGTAAGTTCATGTTAGAAAGGAAAAACTTTAAAGAATTTAGATGAAACAAATTTTGAAATTTATAACATATAGGGAATGTCATATGAATTCATGCATTTGGAATTTACTTACCGAGCTTTGTAGCTCACCTCTTTTTCCCCATCATTTTGCATTTCAGGTCATGGGTAGCCAGATGGTGCATGGAGGTCGCTTGCATGCATACTTGATAAACTCGAGTGCATTGACTTGAAATAAATTCTTGTTGAATAATGTGAGTCATTTCATATGAAAATCTTTGAACGTGTACTCACACATTTATTGTTTATTCGCCATTAATTTATTCTTTTAAATTATCTTTGGGTTGTAATTTGAAGGAGTATTCTCTTGGTTGATGAGTTTTCGAGGTTGTTAGATTTCGAGTTATTTATATATGTGAGTATTGAAAATGTTTGTGGAATTTTCTGATTTGTTTACAAGGGGTAAATGTTAATATTGCAGAGGAAACTTTGCCAAAATTTTTATAGACCTTTTAAAATAAATATATTCAAATTTTATTTTTCGTAGTAGTTAACATAGGTATGAGTAAAGTCAGTAACGTTCCCGGGTTAGGATAGTATATCTTACTTATTATTTTGGATTGAATTGAATTTAATATATCATACTTGTTATTTTATTGTGATTGTGTTCACACTCATTTTTGCGTGCAGACATTGACATTACTATTTTTTTGTTATGGATGATCTTCATGACTTTCATGAAGGAGGTTCCACTCATAGACCTCCTTTGTTAAATGGAGCTAATTACCCTATATGGAAAGTCAGAATGAGGACTTTCTTGAAAGCTATACATGACCGTGCTTGGGATTGTGTAGTTACAGGTTATAGTCCCCCTTTAATCACTAATGATGGTAGTACCACTTTAAATTAGTATGTGAATAGGATATAATGAACTTGATAAAGCTAATTGGAACTCTAAAGCACTGCATGCTATATTTAATGTTATTACTGTAAAACAAATTCAAGTGATTACTATCTGTGAAATTGCTCATGAAGCATGGGATAAATTGGAGACAAAAAATAAAGGGACTAATCAAGTAAAAGGGTCAAGGTTGAGGAGTCTAACAACTGAGTTTGAGAACATGTCTATGTCTAAAAATGAACCTATGCTGATTTTCATGAAAAATTGTGTAATTTATCAAATGAATGCTTTGCTCTTGATGAATCATATTCTAATACTAAACTTGTCAGGAAAGTTCTATGTTCACTTCCAAAGAGATTTAAAGCTAAGGTTACTTCCATTGAAGAATGTAGAGATATCGACAAAATTGACTTAGATGGATTGATTGGCTCATTTCAAATGTATGAACAAAATCTGAAGAGGTGGGATAAAGATAACTATTCCATGGACTCCAAAAGCATTGATGAGGATACAAGTGCATTGCTAACCAAGACTTCAACAAATACCTAAGGAGGAATATCAAAAAATATATATATATGGTATGTGAGAAGGTAACAAAAAGGATAAGGGCATTCAATGTCTTGAATGCGAATGATTTGGTCATATTTAGACAGAATGTGCAAACACCCTTAAAAAGAAGGGGCATGTAATGACTGTTTCTTAGAGTGACAGTGATGATGAATCACATGGAAATAACAATGGTGTAAGTAACTAAAATTACCTAGCTTTCATGGTGACAAAGACTAAGGAAGTATAAAATAATTCCACAATGGAGTCTGAGGAAAACAATCTGATATTAATATGGAAGATCTTCAATTTGTATATGAAGACATGTTCACACAATTGCTGAAAGTTGTAAAGCAAATTAAAATCACAGAAATGGACAATCTCCAACTAGTAAAGGAAAATCATGAGTTGGAAGAGAAAGTCAAAACCTGGCAAGAGGAGCTCAATTGTTCACAATGGAAACCAATTCAGACCTTGCGAGCACTAGAAAATGCTAATAGTATCTTGAGTAAATTCCAAATGAGTACCATAAAGCTTGAGCAAGCCTTACTTATGGGGAAACTAATGGGTGACAAATATGAAATTGGTTTATAGAGTGACCACACAGAACCTGATGTGGCCACAATGACTGTAGACAGAAAGATTTAATAAGGAAAAGAAACTTATAAGGTACCCAACTTTATTCTTACTTGTCAATTTTGTGGTAAAAAGGGATATCAGGCCAAAATATTTTAAGCTACGTTTCTATGTGCATAGGATGTTTAATGAATCAAAAATTGCATTTACTTAGAGGGAAAGAAATGGCTAAAATGAAATGGATTCCTAAAAATTCTATTTTTGGTGATGAAATTATAAAAACACTTTTCACTCAAACCTTTCTGGATTTAAGGAGACCTGTTAGAGTTTGTTTACTATATAGTGAGTCATATTTCATTGAGGATAATCATGTGATCAAGTGTTTAATTTTTTGATTTCTAGTTCAAAATTTATTCCAGTGTGTGGCCACACTGAACTGAGTGTGCTTTATACTCTTTTACGTAAGACTTGTATTACATCTAGGATGTCTTGCAGTTTTTTTGTGCTTATTAGTTTCTATAGAACTTTCTGTCGAGACCCATATTAGATGGCTACCACCTATTGATGAGTGAAAGCCACTTTGAGTAAGTGGTTTTGAAATTGCATCATCTATGTCATTTTTTTTTCTTGTTAATAATCCATGATTTGCTTTATCATTGATTTATCCTTTATATAATTTGATCTCATTGAATGAATGTTGTATCTGGATTTTCTTAATCTAGGGCTTAAATGTGGTTAGGATATTTGAAATTATCACTATTTTCCTTCTTTATTTCTGAATTTCCTTCCCTAGGATTTATGTGTGGWTTCTTTGGTGCAGACTTTTTGAATAATGATGACAAATTAATACTTAGAAATTTAACCTTCATGTTATTGCTCAAGTGCCATATGCAATTCCCATGAGGTGCAAACTAGCAGACATTTCTAAATGCATTTGGATGCTTTTTCTACGGTTCAAGATATGGCCAATTTCTACATATCACCCATCATTTCCTGCAAATGAAGAAAGAACTAAGTCCATGAGGCTTCACTCTCCGAGTCAACCACGCCTTATACAAGTGGATATATTTGACTGTTCGCATCTTAGCAAGTGGCAACAAGTAGAGTATCTCAATATCTACTTGTCATGAATGCACCATCTATGCAAATGACGGGTCTCATTGACTGATATCCATGTATACTTTATCTTAGTGCCACAAAAGGTACCCGAATTGAAAATATATGTCAGTTTCAATGAATAAGATTTTTGCAAAACATAGTTGATTACAAATATGACAATACAAGAAATGTACGTGAAATGCATGTTATCATCAGCTTCAATGGACGTCATTATTCCAGGATTAGCTTGCTTTAAAACATGATAGTAGATGATAATTTGGCATAACTATCCTCTGGTGTTCCTCAGACGAGTCCATAACCAAAATACTTAGCATAATATGTCTTACTGTAAGTTATAGTTATGCCAAACTCTTCACGAACATTATTGGTAATGTTTCTCCATTTGTAAATCCTTGTAGCATCTTCAAATTTAGAGGCAATGTGAGTAACGATTAGTGAATAGGTAGCATGTATATGATTTTGGCAGTTAACACTCATGGAGTATGTGTGCTGACTATGGTGAATACGAACTTCAAACATTTTTTATTGGTTCAACTTTGTAGCCTACAAATGCCACTTACAGCTCTTCTCAAGATAAACAACTATATAAACAGACTTATTTGACTTCTTAACTTTAAACTCAAAGTGACACCTCATTGCAAGCCAATATAACCTTGATATCAGAGCTTTTTTATTGGGAAACTATTGTTTCCTTTGCAAATCTTCACATTTTGATATCCTCGATGATAGCCTAGAGGGAGTTGAACCTAAATTAGCCGTTAAATCCTCTATGTTCCAACCCGCCACACGAGCATATTTAGGAAAATACTCTGAGTCCATACCATCACAATCTGTTTGCATCTCAAACATTATTGTGATAGATATTTCATTCAAACTCTATTCAGGAATAGGTGTTGTTTGTGTTTTACTCTCTCCTAAACCATTCTCTTCTTCAATCTCCTCAAATTCTTTCTCCAAAAGAGTAACACAAAGAGAAAATTATTTACTAATCGAGAGATACTATTTCAATTTGTAGTTACGATCAATCTTCATTGATGGTATCAGAAAGTTAGAATTTCRTGGAACTATACTTGTATCTCTATATCATTTATCCCAGAATCTATCGCTACTACCCCTCGAACTGCTTCACATAACTCGACATAGGTAATGTGTTTCGAAATAAGAATCGGAGCCACATTTGTTGAACCATTATACTTCCATGTCCAGCCACCACTGCCCTATTTCTTAACAAATTCACCAAGGTAACAAATAGATATTCAAAAATTATCCAAGGCAGCCAAACTGCAATTCAACAACCTAATATTAGCATTTACAAAACATTGTTAAACTGATTCCTTCATCACAACAGCCCACCGTGGTAGGCAGTGTATCATGGTGACCTGCTGTGATGCAAAATATTTAATGAAATTGTACTAGTTTTAGTTTTTCTTAATTCTAAAACAGCTGAGTAATAAACTAAAATGAAAATTGTATATCTCATCACAATATCTAGCCTTGTCATGCAATTTATCATGTTGGCATACTGTGATAAGAAGTATTTCATGTTAATCATCACAGGAGGCAACCGTAACAGACATTCTATCACGGTTATCCGCCGTGATGAGAATATTTTATATTACTCCTCACAGCAGGCCACTGTGGCAGACATTCTATCACGGTGACCTATTATGATGAGAAATATGAAATATTTACCATCACAAAAGGTACTACGGCAGACATTCTATAATGGTAACATGCTGTAATGCATACAATATGAAAATATTGGCCATCACAGAGGGGCGTCGTGACAAAATATCTGCTATGGTGGGCTATTTGTTACGTATGCTGATAGACTAACTTAATAATTTCTTTACATATATTGTTTACCCATACTTATAGACGAGAATGGAATTTATGCAATGTAGTATATGGAAGAAACAGATCATCATGAATACAAGTCTAGAAATTCGACTTACATATAGTGGTAGAGATAAGATTACCTTTTTCTCTTGAAAATGGTTTGACATCTTCTTGCTTTGGTCTTCAACAGTTAAATGACAAAAAAAACTCTTACTTCAGAATTGTCAAATGAGTCAAATAGAGAAGAAATGAAGAAGATCTTGTGAGTTTTGGTGAGATTTATGTGAGGAAGAGAAAGAAAAATATTTGGCACCTTCTTTATTGGTTATAGGCAATTAGAATAACAAGAGGGTATTTTTATCATTTAAAAAATTATTGAAATGAGATAATTTAATAATTTAATATATTTGAGTATTTTAGTAATTCAATAATACATTTTAGAGTTTCTTTAACAGATAAGGCTTTTTAATAAAGATCATTTAAATGAGGTCCTTTTTTCCAAATAGATTGGTTAATTAGGCTCTTTAATAGAGAATGCCTACTCTTTTTTACTTGTTTTGGTGAAGAAAAAAATATTTTGGCTACAAGATAATAGAAAATTAGCCACACTTAAACAGATCATATAATAGAACAAATATTTTGGGTACTCGATTTGTTTTTCAAATACAATTAAGATTGATCTTTCATCAAAATTAATCGCGATTATATATTTTGTAACCAAACTTATAAAAATAAATAAATATAAAGGGAATTCCACGAGMGCCTAAACTTGATATGCATGTGAAAATCTATGTCCAAGCACCCCTGCCAAATCCTAGGTTAGTTTGCCATTCCTTGAATAACCCCAACATTTCAACCAAGAAAAACTCTTCTCTATTTAAATAATTCATAGTAGTATTAAATATGACTAAATAATTAATCTTGCAGTAACAAATTTAAATATCAACAAATATATAAAATTCTATTTATAAAAATGAAAACATTTTCGATATTTAAGCCATCTGGGAAAATAAATAACTTAGATAACAGAAAATAAAGAATTAAACGTGATTGCATAGAGAAGATAGGTGAACAAAATAACATTTGTCATTGAAAATTTTTCACAAAGAAAAGAAAAAATTAAAACAACGAAATTTTGAAATGAAAATTCCATGGCTACCTTCTTGAATATCATTCAACTTCCCATGGCTACCTTCTTGAATATCATTCAACTTCTTTCCTTACTTTTTTTTTTTCCCCCCTCAAAATATCATTCAGTTGTCTTCCTTCGAACTGATGTGTATATTAAGCAGCTCATGTCTCGTTCACAGAGAGATGAGTATGGTATCCATATATTATCCATATGCAGAAAAATAAAACTAAACCTTCAAAGGGAAACTCCTATAATCATGTCAAGAAAGAACTCCCTTTCATCAACCGATGGAATGGAAGGTCTATTAACTATCAAAAGAAGAAAACATAGCAACAAAACCTTAATTTATTATAAAGTTAAAAGCAACCAGTCTCTGAAGATCTTAAGCCAGAAGAGGATGTTAGAAACACGAATCCTCACATGGACTCCAGAAATGAAAGAAAGAGTGGAGCATAGCATGTTGGTACAAGGTTACAAAGAACCGTAAAGTGAGATATCCTAAGCTATTGCACCTCAGTAATAGCGTGAGCCAGTATCATATACGCGTCCCCCAGGATATTGAACTCGAGGCTCAGGTTCATGGTTCCTTGAAGTACCAAGAAAACGTCCTCGTTCTCTGTAGGAATCGTAATTAACAGTGTTATAGGATCGGCCCGGTTCTCTAGAGGGAGCAGCAACTTCATTGTATCCTTGAGGATCACTAGGGCCTATGCCACCGCTTGGATAGTGGTCAACTGTAGCTTGCTGGTACTGTTGTTGTCTTGCATGAGATTCCCTTCTGAGGAAGTCATCTCTACGAGTAGCATGTCTAGCTCGAAGTGCTATTAGTTGTTCTTGGTATTGGGCATTGATTGCATTTATTCTCTGACAACAGAAGCATACAGAATCTCAGGAACAAATAAAATTGCTTGCAATTAAAATAACAAAAGCAGAACCAAAAGACATTAAGAAAACATGGAAAATTAAAATCAGCACCCATGGTGTCTTGGGAACATTAAATCAAATGACCCATCTGAGAAGAAGAAAAACAGTATTACATTACGTGAATACCAGAAGTATTCCACAGAAAACACATAAAGAAACTGCACACAGAAGGGGTGAAGTGGCTTGTTCTTAACTGATCTCAGATTTCCACTGGGTTTTACAACAGTATAATCCATTTGTTTATAGATAGAAGTCCAGATCAATAATGAAACATTACAATAAATAACATCTTCAGAAATCTGCCAAGGTTGTTACCATGCACCACATGTCACATCCCTGTTTAGAACTTTCTTGACTATTTGCAGCCATATCACACAGAAAAACCATGCTTACCTTCTCCTTCTCGCTCCATTTTATTGTATTCACAAATGGACTATGAAGAATATCTAGTTGTTCAGAACTCTAGTGATTTAAATGAAGAATTGTAACAATCAGGGAATAGATTTACACTTCACCTAATGATTATGCGATCATGACACCTGATGACTTTTGAAAGTGAAAGCCTCTATGTATATTTTTTGGGTACATTGAAGGAGGGGGATGTGGATCAAAACCTGGACCATAGGGAAGCTTTTACCAGCTAAGCTACTTTCGTACCACGTGGTATAATAATAAACTGCTTTGCAGCATCTGTATGAACTAATTGAATCCAGCATTTAGGTCACACAGAGTTATCTGTACTTCCCTGACCTCAATCTCCCCTGAACCCCAAGCAAAAGAAGAAACGTCCTTCTTCAATCTTTTAGGGGAAATCTAAAATGAAACCTCGTAACGTTGGAATATGGAAACATAATAGAAAACTAAAATGTAGAGAGAACAGTTAGTATTTCTTTGACAGTCAAACAGTTTGACCATCTATTAATCAAAATTGATTTCTGCCAAACAAAGCTGCTTTGATAAGACTGATAGCAATAGTGCTCATGACAAAAATTTGAAATGAAATTTTAACCCACTATATGACAGTCCAAAACCAATGATTAAAGAAAATTTATGAGGGCTATTTCCCTGCTTGGAGGGGCGGGGGGGTGTGTTTTTCACACACGTGAAGATGATAATAGTGCTCAAGAATATCCTGCTGCACCAGCAAAAATGCAGAATGGAAAATATTACAGTGAAAATAATTATGAGAAAATTCATGAGAAAATAAAACATTTGCATAGGTTCCCGTTTGTTTGGATTAATTCTTGGAAAATTTTCAGACTTTAGTTTGTTGGTATAGGCTGTTTCTACATCGTAAAAGTTTGAAAAGATTTTTGCCTATTTTAAAAGTCATTTGCTTTCCAGATTTTTGCCTATTTTGAAAGTCATTTGCTTTCCACAGTTTTCGGAAATAGCTTCAACTCTTATCAAAAACTTTGACTAGACCAATCAGCTGGAAAATAAGATTTCCATGAAATGCGTGCCAAGTTTGCTTCTGAAAGAATCACATTGCAATGAAGAGTTTTCAGAAGAACTTTAGTTGAACTAACCTCCCGATGTCTAGCAATTTCTGCATCCTCTGCATCATTTTGCTCCTTGCTAAGTTTCATGATGTCATCAAGGAACTTCTGTTCAAGACCTTCAAAAGTGTGTGATAGAGGATTCTCTTCATATTGGGTATCCATTTCATCTCCACGAGGCTGAGAACGTGTATCATAACCACCTGGTTTCTCCATTGCCATCCTTGGGTCTGGCCTCTGGCCTTGGTAGTATGATCTAGATGCTTCATTCCCTTGACCTGTAACATGAAGAATCTGAGTCAAAATCACTAACAATTGATAGAAACTGTAAACTAAGCTTCTGGACCACTCCAATTTATAAACAAATGACAAGATGCAGAATCATAGCTACGACCGTGGCATATAAGGAAGCATTGGTTTCATAAAACTACTAGAAGGTACAAACCAAGCTTTAGTTTCTAAAGGTGAAAATGTGAAGTTGCCCGATCAAAAAGATATGCTGGATTACTTGAGGGATTTGTCAATCAGAAAACCACATCCATTTTGAAACCAAACAGTTTTAGCCAACCAGAGCAATCTGCTGGATTACTTCAGGATTTTCTACGGAGCCTCTTCTCCAAAGCTTAAAATAAGCTACTTTCAGCTTTTCTTTTAACCCAACAGCTGTTCTGAGTTGTTCTCGGTTATTTTTCAAAACAGCTTTAAGCTTTAGAAAAGCTGAAAAAAAGCTGTTTTGCAAAGCAACTTGAGATTGCTCTCCACAAAACAGCTCTTCCCCCCCCATCTCTCTCCCCCCCCCCCCCTTCTTAAGCAGCTTAAAAAACTGCACCAACTTTGAGAAAAGGCATTTATACATAATATTTAACTTCTCTCAACTAAAATTTCTATACCTCAAGAGGATAATTTCCTGAGGGCAAGAGAGAGATTGACGCACGGATGGGAAAAAAAAAAAAAAGGATTGTGAGGAAAGATGCTATAACAGTCATAAGGATATTATAAGAACACCTGTACAGATCGTCCTTGAAGTATTAAAAAATTTTCTCGTAAGAAAAAACACATTTCAATATACTATGGGAAACCTTCTTACTAGCAACCAAGAATGGAATAATATAATATGATATGCCTAAAGCACAAAAAAAGAACTACAGAAACTATCACGGTAATAGAAATAGGGAACTAGTGACATGAGAAACATGTCTAGCATCTATGGCTGTTGGGTTTATTTCCTCAAATTTAATAAAACATTGCGTCAAGTAGCCTTATAAATTTTCACTATCGGATACAGTTCTCAGCTCAAAATACTCCTTGATGCACAACAAAAATGCAATCTTAACACGCTATTATGATTTGACGGAAAAATTAACTTAAAGAGCAAAAGACACAACAAATTTACTCATCAATAGAGTTTTAATAATCGGCTCAAAATATAGAAATGGTCTCCTATGCTTTTTAACTTTTTGGAGCAAGATTGTGACTTCATTATATTTTTTTTCTTTTTTTTTTTTTTTTTTTTTTTTTTTTTTTTTTTTTTTTTTTTTTTTTTTTTTTGGGGGGGGGAGGTGGTGGTTCAGAAGATGCTGCAGAACAAGTGCAGTTAGCTCAAGGGAAAGGAATTCTAATAATATATGAGAGGAGGAGAAATTTTATACTAATCAGCACACATATTAGTTTCAACCAGTATGAAGATCAAACTCATACCTCATTCACCTGAACTTGAGAAGAACTAAGGATTATTTTCATCAGGCTAACAAAAAGAGAACTTCCAGTACTATGGCAAATCACTATACAGAAGCTAATCTACAAACTCATTCACAATTAACTTCTAGTTCGGTCAATATCTCTCAAATAAGGATCTCTTATCATGAAAGAACTGTGCCAGGAAAGCTCGAGCAAGAATCTTAGACCAAGTTGACCGCTCCCAGTAAAGCTCATTTTGACATTTGGATTTTCACATATAGGATAAACACTCCCACATTACCATTTCCTTTTGTTATGGAAAAAGAAATTTCCATCCAAGATTCAACAGTTGATCCATTCTCACCCTGGTAAAGTCCATTGAGCAGCTCAAGTAAGATATGTAATATGAATACCCTTACATTTTGCAGAGATATAAGGTCCCATTTTAGGATTCCATTTCCTAGTACCATGGCCAATCACTCTCATTGACTGCTTAATCATTGCGGCTATGAAAGGATTCACAGAATTTTGTTTGGAAGAATTCAAGGATGAAGAAAAAACAGTGATCCTTCCTAATCGTGTTAGTGTGAGAAAATGTACGAGACTTTGGTCTCAGAGAGGAGAACAGTTCTCGAGAATATAGTGTTTTTGAAGCGTCAGATGCTTGAGATTAAATAAAAAGTAAATCGACCTATACTACAAATTCAATGTTTACCACCTTGGCCACAGACAATCACTAACCTTCAAAGAAACCATATATCCATCTATTATTAGGAACAAATTACAGTTCCAATACTCTACTTGTTTTTCCTAAGACCCATAGCCCTTGATTTGGCAAATTATTCATTTAACCGATCCAATGGTAATCAAAACCCAATTCATAAAACATCCAAGGACAAAAATAGTTGAATTTAGATAATCTAGTCTCAAACTGCAGGAAAATTTTGAAGGACAATATGAGTCCAGGGTTAAAGTTAAAACACAAGTAACTAAACTTGTACAAGGGAAGAAATCTACAAATACTTCAACTTTGTTCTAGCTATGTTGGGTTTCAAAACCACTTACGAAGAACCCAATATCAATATAATATAATGCTAATGCTAGAGCATTTCATTTCATTTCTGTTATGTGCAATGTCATGAAGAAACAAAATTAACAGTTGCAACGAATAATGCTTCTCTAGCATTTCAAGATCATTTGCCTTGTTTGCCTATAGTTGAATGAAAGAAAGTAATCAGCAACACTAATTAAAATTCAACATTATTTGCAAAAAATTCACAGGCCTTATATCATTTAAGAGAACAATTAACTTCCATTCTATCAGGCTTCCCTTATACCTTCTAATCCACTTAATATTGAGGCAATTCAGGATGCTAGCAAATCAGCATATCAAAAAATAGACAGGTGATCAATTTAACAAATTCACAAGTGGCTGGCAACTTTCTTAATGAAAATTTTAACAAATATATTCAGTACATTGGTTTCCAGTAAGGGTGACTTACCCTCCCCATCCCCAGCTCTACACTCCCAAGGAAAATACAACCCTTCGAAAATACGAAAGATCTCCATAAAGCAACAAGAAAAATATAAAATTTTAGGAACCCATAAAACATATAGAGATGTTGGGCAAATAAAATGACAATCCTAAAAATAGCAAAAAGAAAAATACTGAATGTGCTAGAAATCTTCAAGAACCCACAAAAGAAAATTAGAGAAATTTTGAGGCAAATGAATAATAATCCCACAAAAATAGTAGAGAAGGAAAAAGAAATTGCCTTCATTGAACATATGGGGAGACATTGGGCTTTGTACTTTAGACCCATCTCTTTCCCATCTCCACTGATTATGATGATGGTCAGACTTGCTTTTTTGTTGATGGTGGTGTTGTTGCTGTTGCATATGAGGCGGTGGTGGCGCTGCCGCATAGCCATGTGGTGGGTTGCTATCACCGCCGTAATGCCCTCCTCCTCCTCCTCCCCCTCCCCCACCCCCACCTCCTTGCCTCCTCATCTCTTTCTGCTGCCTGGGACAGCGATACAGTGGTGATAAATTATGACTTTCACTTTGAATTTTAATGCTGTTAGGCTAATGGGTAAAAGAGAACAGCACCCCAAACAGGAAAAATAGAAAGCAGAAAGGGGCAAAAATATTATGCAGCAGAAGTCACAGCAAGGGTTTTAAGATATTTTCTTTAAGCATACGTGTTTTTTTATTACTAAGTGCAACACCTCAATTTTCTAAAAATAATCTATTATTTTGGTAAAAAAAAGTTAATAATGTCCATCTTATTTTCATATACTTTATCTTCTATAAATGTCTTCGAATTTTAATTACATACTTTATAAAATTAATAATAATTGACAATTAAAATTAAAATATTAATTTTCGAATTTAAAACTCATCAAAATATTTTTTACTTTTTTCAAAATTTGCATGTGAAACAGGACTTTATGTGCCCCGCTTAATTCATTTGCTTGTACACTATGTATATGGCGAAGCAACATGGCACACAACCTTTTTTTGCTCTTCCATTTTTTTACTAATGGAGTGAAACATTTTTTAAAAAAATAAAAATAAACCATACAAAAAGTAAGTTAATTATAAACTAATTCATGTTTTAATAATTCTCTATTTAGAATATATCATCTTTCATGCAAACTATTTTAAATTTTAATTCATCCCATTATCATTTTTGGTGATTGAATAAATGATAACGATATTCTCGCAAAAGTGAACACGAATACATTTATTATTATACATAATAAGAATATAAATCCAGGTAAAAACATACTCAATCATTACGATAACCCAACATAAATTAATTCTTCAATAATTACAATTTATGTTCTAAAGTATGTAGAATTTAGATAAGTATTTAAAATACTCTATTCTTCCCATTGATTGGGCTACTGGTACCACCATGAAAATTTAGATATTGAACTTTATCTAAAGTGTAAATACTAAAAAGTTACGTATTGAATATACTTATACATTGGTCTTAAAATAAATCATTAATTCAGTTTCTAATCCTATGAAATAAAGATTTAAATTTATACAATATTATTAATATATGATTTTTTCCATGCTTATGTAAAATTGTTAAAAGTTTAAGGCTTGAAATGAGAATGCCAAGACTTATCTATTGAACATAGTGTATCCCACTGACAAGTTCGATTTCTAATCCTATAATATTCAAATTTATTTCTGACAAAATTATTAATTTGTGAAATCTTTTCCAACTAATGTGTATTTATTAAAAAATTAGAGTCTGAAGTGAAAATACTAAAAGTTATGCATTGAACGTACTTATATTCCTATAATAAATCTAATTTTTACTCAGGAAAATTATGAATATTGCTACTCAACTATTGTTCTACTTAAAAAATGCCACCACACATTTAATTTTTTGAATTATTTTACCAATTAACTATTTTCGAGCATGTATTTATCCTCACCATCACTTGACAGCAGCGGTTTCTGACCAATGGAATCAAGCGACCATTACTAAGAGCAATCACTCGATGGCAGTGGTAAAATCATCAAATCAGGACTATTTAGATATATTTGGATCATACGATGAATGAGTTGTGTGTATTTGGATCAAGTAAGAAAGGGGTTATTGCTCTTAGTAATTTGGGTTCACGAGGAAAATCAAACTAATTTGTTAATTTTACTGTCTAGTTGAATGTCACATGCTCTTTGGTGACTTTTTTTGCCAGAAAATGCCGCGTCGAGGGGTGAAGGGACATAATAAATGTTCGAAAATTGTTGAGTGGTAAAATAATTTAAAGAAAAAATTTAGTGTCATTATATATATAATGAGTGGCAATTTGCACTATTTCCATTTTCTACCCTATGACATCCAAATTTTATTTTAGACACTTATTAATTTATCAAAAATTTTCAAGCTAGAGTGCATTTATTAAAAGTTTATGGCTTAAAGTGCAAATAATAAAAGTAATAAATTGCATACTTATTAGCATAATATAAACAAAATAAAGCACATAATTATGAAATATGTTAAATATGCAGTTTCAACATTAATGATGTAACCAAAAAATTAAATAAAAATTAAAATTAAAAAAATGAAATTACCTCCATTCAAGCCATGTGAAGCCAACACCGTTAGCTTGCAAGTCAACTCCGTGTTGCTTGAACAGAGTTGACTCAGAGCCTACTAGGACTATTTTTTCTATAAAGAAATAAAAATTCATTTAAATTTTTTTATCAAGTTTAAATAAAAAAGTAAAAAATTAAAATAATATTATTATATTAACGATAAATTATTCTTTTTTCTTTAGATCTACTTCGATTTGAGTAAAAAATGATCTTTGGAGAGATGTAGGAAAATTTTGTAGGATGAAATGATGGAGGGTTTTACTTATGTTAGGGGTATTTTGGCAAGCAAATCTAAAATAATATTACATTTAAAAATTTGAGGTGTTCTGATTAGTAAACAAAATTTTTCCTCTCTTTTAATATTTCCCTAATCAAACAATATAACGTCACCCCCTCTCTCTCTTTTTACTTTTTATTTTTAAACAACATGGCCTTTTTTATTATTTCCTTTTTTGTTATTCACACTCCACTTTCCTTTGTTCCTCACAACAACCTCTCTTCCTTGTTAATATTTTTTTATAAAATACATTTGGGAAAAATGACTTTTTTGCCTTCCAATTATTGTCCCTCTACTTCTTATTTATTTATTTATGTCTCTTTCCCACTCAGACATTGTTATTTATGCTTCAACAACACTGTTCGCAATGGAATCCAATGACAAAATACTTGTTTTACTCGGATGATTTTCAATTGAAGGGTAAAAGTGTCATTTAAAGTTGATAGTAAAAAAAGAAAAATAAAAGAAAAAAGTTGGAGATGATAAAGATGAAGCCCACACATCCCCCCAACCATCATCTTCGCCACCCTCTGGTGTGCAGATGAAGATGAAAGTGACTGTAAATTGCGGAGGACGGAGGGAATAGCACCAAATGAGCAACTCCTAAGATCAAGCACTTGGAGAGAGGTAAGCCTCCTCTTCTTCCTTTAAGGCAATTTCCAGGCTCCTCATCCTCTTCCTATCCTACCACGATAGCTACATTGACTACCATGTTTAATTTCTCAGGATCAACAACAAAAGCATCCTAAAATCCCATTCTTTTTGTGACCAAAAAAATTCAAAATTTCGACATGTGAAAGTAGAGAACCTAGAAAACCCTTTCGTTGAAATTAAACAGATTGAAAACATCAATCCCCAATGAGTGAGTCTCTTTGAATCTAATGGAGAAATTTGGCGATGTCCACTTAGGACCTTTGAAGCAAATTGTTATTGTACATTGATGAGCCTCATCGTTCATCACTTGACATTGAATATTTGAATCTCTCAAATTCCTTGCAGTCTGTGACTGGGTTATATTTCCAAAGGATAATATACGAGAATAATAGGTGGCAAATATTCATTGATAACGGGTCGAGAATATTGCTTCTTAGCCACCATTATCTATCTAAAATTAATATTTTGATTGAGTTGGGAGTCTACCATTTATGAAATCAATTTGAAAGAATGTTTTTCTATGATGAACTTTGCTTTATATATGAGGTCCCCAATCTTCTAATACATCTTAAGTTACCTTTCCTGATATAAATAATAAAATGAGACAAATTTATATATTATTAGGAGAGCAAAACAAGTCAGACGAAAATAGGTATTAGTGGAGTTATATATATATATATATATATATCTATTAGCCAAGAGTGATTTTTCACTACAAGGTCACCACACTTCAATAGCACAAACTACAACTTCTGGAAAAATTGTATGCATATTTACATCTCTTCCGTGAATTATGATTTATGGAATATTGTTACTATTGATCCATTAGTGCCAAGTTTTTTGATAATGCTAGGAATCCAAAAGTTCAAGATGAGTTTAACGATTATGATGTAAAGAAGATGACTCTTAACTTTCAAGCAATAAATATCCTGTGTTATGCACCTATCCAAATGAGTACAACAAGGTAAGTGGTCTGAGAATGCTCATGCCATATATAGAGAATAGTTGAAGTTACTCATGAAAGGAAAAGACCAAGTAAAGGAGTCCAAACTTGCCATGATACTAAGGAATTGTCATGGAGCCCAATGTCACCAACATGTTCACAAGGTTCACAAATACTGTGGATGGCTTGAAATCATATGACCAGGTATACTCAAATGGAGAGAACAATAGGAAGATTCTGATTGCAAAACTAAAGTCATGAGAGTACAAGGCCTTAGCCGTTGAGGAAACTAAAGATTTCAGGATGTTTCCCATAGAGGAACTTATTTGCTCAATCTTGACTCATGAGATAAAATTGAAGAAATGACGAGGCAAAGAAGACCTAAAAAGATGAAGAAAAGGAAATGAACTCAAAGAGAATCCACTAAGGAAGATCAAGAGACCTTTAGTGAAGAGGAAGTAGAAGAAGACACTTCAAAAGATCATTCAAAAAGCCTATTTATCTTAATAACATCAAAAAAGATGTTATGAATGCAAGAGCATGGAGCATCTAGCAGCTGATTGGCCTAAACCTAAGAAGATTAGGAAGGAGGAAATAAAACCTTTCAAGAAGAAAGCTTTGTTACTTGGGATGATGATAAGGAAGAAGATCATTTCGATGAACGTAAAGTGAAAAAGCAAATATTTACTTTATGGCTATTGATGATTCGGTAACTAAATGTAGCCATTCTCCTTTAGTTGATGATGAATGTGATGCTCAATCTTTACTCATTGACGTGTGTGATGAAATGAGAAAAATGAGTAGAAGAAATAAAGATATTAAGATAAAAATTGAGATTTGTTGAGTGAGAACGCTAAGTTTCAATTAGAAACAATTCTCTTGCTGATTTCATAAAATCTCTTGAATGTGAGAAATCTAGTTTTTCCTTGACCATTGATATGATCATTAAAGAAAATATGGAATTATTGAAAAGGACTTTTAACGCTTGATGCTATGATTCTTAAATATAATTCCTTGAAAAGAAAAGTTGAGGATCCGAATGCTAATTTGATAAATTCATCAAAGGAAAGGATAATCTTTATAGACTACTTGCTGCCCAAAGGCTTCCTTTTGATAGAAATGACATTTGATATGAACACTTACACAAGCATAAACATCATGTCAAAACCTTTTATTAAAAGAGTGATCAAAACTATGTCTTCATATGCTACATCTTACATGCACCTATTCTGAAAGAGGGCATAATGATACAAGATACTTTTACAAGAAAAAAATTGAAAGTGGCATGAAATTCATTTAGGTAGTTAAGATTGTCATGACTAACCTCAAAGGACCTAATAAAATGCAAGTACCAAAGGTCTCATTTGACTAAAAATGTTGTAGGGATGCTTGACGCTTGAAGACCATGTCTAAGGCAACTAAATGGTACTTACATAATGGTTGCTCAAGGTACATGACTGTGACTCTTTAGTACTTGTGAACCTCGGGAAAAGAGAAGAAATATTTGTCATTTTTGGAGACAAAAAAAAGGGTAAAATTCATGAAATAGGTTGTGTGGGTAAGGCACACTATGCTCTTATCAAGAATGTGATCGTAGTTGATGATTTGAAGTATAACTTACTCAGCATTAGTCAATTATGTGACAATGGCTACAAAGTGCTTTTTGAAAAAGATTCTTGTCAAATTGCTAAGATGAATAGTGATGAAGTTATATGCATTCTATATAGACATAATAATGTGTATTCTCTTTATTTAAATGAACTTGTCACTCAAGAAGTAAAATGATTAGCTATTAAGCATGATGATTCATATCTATTAGGACATTTTAGCATAGATTTGTTAAATGATATTTCAAAACATGATCTTGTAAGACGTCCTCAAGAAATTCAATTTCAAAAGGACAAAGTTTGTGATTCTTGCCAATTTGAAAAACAAATCAAAACTTCTTTTAAACCGAAAACTATGATTTCTACTTGCAAGCCCCTTGAACTTGTGCATATGGATTTATTTGGTCCCATGAGAACAACTAGCTTAGGTTCTAAGAAATATGTTTATGTGATAGTTGATGATTATTATAGATTCACTTAGGTATTATTCTTGCTAGAAAAGATGATGCTTTTTATGAGTTTGTAAAGATTTCTAAATGAGTTTAAAAATCTATTGATACACAAATGATTTTTTTTGGTGGAATTAGAAGTGAAGAGAATTTTATAGGAATGATTTTACCTCTTTACATGATGAACTTGGAATTACTCACAACTTCTTGGTAGCAAATAAAAATGATGTTTTTGAAATGAAAAACCGCACTTTGTAAGAAATGACTCGTTCTAAGCTATGTGAAAATGCTTTTGCCAAAATATTTTGGGGCCTAAGGGTAAATACCATGTGTTATGTTGTTAACTGAGTTTTATTGAGATCATTTATTAGACATATGAACTCATTTTTYGAAAAACACCAAACGTTTCCTACTTTAAAGTATTCAGATGCAAGTGCTTTGTATTGAATGATAGAAATAACTTTGGTAAATTTGATAATAAAGTCGATGAGACTATATTTCTTGGTTATTCTTCWAACAGGAAAGCACMTAGAATTTATAACAAACACACTCTTGTTGTTATGGAATCTATGCATGTTACCTAATATCTTAGTTTTATATCTAGATTATAGAGTGTCTTTAAAAGTTTAATTCAATAGAATTCTAGATGCACTTGTGGTTTATTGAGTAAATATTCTTACGTATCAATTTAGTTTTGTAGGAAATGATTTGTGAAAAATAGAGGTGAAAAGAGAAAGAAAACTCTACAAAACTTACATAGATGTGATGGAGGATGAAAAGACCTTTGAAATGCACATGATTTGACCCATTTTGGACGTCATTTGGCCCTTCGAATAGGGAAGAAAAGTTGATTTGTTCTGCCAGAAGCAAATCGGCGTTGGTTAGGTGATAGAGTCCAAATTAGTGCGATAATTGTAGACTCTTTAATGGATTATGGAATAGACTTATTGCAATAATTATGTGCTTTATTGGTATTTTACCAATTTTAGACTCTTTAGAGGTAGTGGGAGAAAATGAGACATTATTAGAGCACTTTTGAGACAAAATTCCAGCAATGAACAAAATCTACCGCGCGGGCACGTGGATGGACAAATTTGGGGAGTTATTTGCAAGCTTGGAAGACTATCTTTTGGAAGATTCCTATTTATCTATGGAGGATTTTTAGAGATATATATCCCTTGTAATTAGTAATTTGATATTTAAACATTAGCTTTCTTTATTAAATTAGATTTTAAATATTTGAATAAGTTATTTAAGATAATTAAGGGATTCTTGTTGTTTCCTATCATCTATATAAAGGAAACATAGGAACAGTAGTAGGAGAGTTGTCAATTACCCATCATCCAACCTATTATCCATTATCCATCTCCACATTATGTTTTGTTTCTAAGTTCTTCTATATTGGTTAAGGGATTAATAAAGCATTAGTTCCAATTCAATTGTGGGAACTAAATGTGCTTATATACTCAATTTATAGCAAGTATTTGTTATTTTTTTTATTATTACTTAATGGTTGTTTAACTTTATTGAATATTATGTGCAGATATTTTATTAAGTTTAATAGCTTATAGCTAATTTAGACCAGACAAATTTGTAATTGTTCGCTATGGTTTAATAGAGTGGCAAATTGGCATAATTTCACCAGCTGTTAGAGTGTAATATGTCAAAAGGGAATAACATGCTAGTTTGAGAAACCTATTATATGAGTTTATTAATTAGAATTGAGTCTCTCTAGTCCTTAATGTTGTCTGTARATTAAATCTCATGTGCTATCTTCGCGTTTGTCTACCTATTGTGGAATAATAAATAGGACGTTTCCTTTTAATTATTAAAACTTAATAATATGTCAAAAGGGAATAACATGCTAGTTTGAGAAACCTATTATATGAGTTTATRAATTAGAATTGAGTCTCTCTAGTCCTTAATGTTGTCTGTARATTAAATCTCACGTGCTATCTTCGGGTTTGTCTACCTATTGTGGAATAATAAATAAGACGTTTCCTTTTAATTATTAAAACTTAATGAGGGATTGGTTGTTTAAAGCTATCTTTGACAACTATAACCAATTTATTTGTGAATGTTAAGTAATTTATTGAATTAATGAACAATTGCTTGCTTGAAATAGTGTGGATTTCATTACTTTAACCAAAGCCTTTTTTAATTTGGAATTTTAGTTTGAAAATTATTGTTATATGTTTAATTATTTTCTTGCTGAAGTTTAATTAATTAGTTCATAATTTTTGTTGTCTACTTAAGTTGTTTTCTCTCGTAAGAAAATTGATTCATTGTTCCCTGTCAGAGATGACTGTGCTTACCATTATTCCATATTAACCATGAGCATACTTATTATATTTTAGTGAGTCAATGATGCCCCAAATTTTAGCCCATTGCCTGGGAATGGTTTTAAGTGATCACTTTTCCTCAATTTTATTTGATCCCTTGGTATACACCTAGATCTTCTTGTACATATAAGCTTATCAATGATCCAGAAATTGAAAAGACAGCCAAAAAAGAAGGAAAGGAGTATGAGAAGCAGCCAAATCATCTACTACTTGAATTGAGCCAAGTTTGTTTGAAATTGAAATTGAGTTTGAGGAGCCCATAGGTGAGGAAGAAGAAGTCAACATGGCTCAATGAACTAGAACCTTAAGGAAGTTAGCTAATCCAAATGTTACTCTTTCTATTGATCTATCTGATTTAATAGCTAGCTTTTGGATAATTGCTTCCAAAATTTTAGGGTTTCACAGAAGAGGGTTTCCACAAACATCTGAAGGAATTTCATGTTGCCTGTTCGACTATGCTTCCTCAAGGATGACAGATGATCAAATTAGACTTTTATCTTTTCCCTTTTCCTTAGCTGATAAAACTAAGGATTGGTTATACTACTTACCATCAGGTTCGGTAACTAGTTCCAAAGAATTACGAAAATAATCTTTAGAAAAATATTTTTCTTACAGCTTCTGGGGTGGCTAATATAAGGAAGGAAATTTATGGACTAAGGAAAATTAATGGGGAAACTTTTTATGGATATTGGGAGCATTTTAAACAACTTTTTGCAAGTTGCCCTCATCACTAGATTCTTGAATAGTTATTAATACAATATTTTTATGACGGTCTAATGTGTATGGATAGGAGCATGATTGATGCAGCCAGTAAAGGTGCTTTGGTAAACAAGATGCCTAACGATGCTAAGCTTCTCATCTCCAACATGGCTGCAAATGCTCAACAATTAGGCACAAGGCAAGAAGTGCCAAGGAAAGTCAATGAGGTAAATATTTCAAATTTTGATCATAAGATTGATACACTAACGTCCTTGGATGAGAAATGGTTTTAGGGATGGGCCAAATGTAACAAGTAAAGTCTTGCGGTATATGTTCCAATTTGGGGTATACTATCGATAGATGTTTTACTATTCAAGATGCACCTATAGAATAGGTAAGTGCAGTTGGAGGACCTTATGGGCAACCACAAAGGCAATATTACCCATTTTCCAACACCTACAATCCAGGGTGGAGAGACCACCCAAATTTTAGTTATGCAAACAAAGCTCCAAACTTTCAACAGCAGTCGCAAGTGAGGTCATCTCAACTAAATCAAACAACCACCAATACAGGTACATCTTTAGAAGATCTTGCTAATACTACCAAATTTTCGTAGCAAGAAAATCAAAGGATCTAGTAGGAAAATCAAAATAACCAACATAAAATTGAGATCAGCCTTCACCAATTGGGCACGCAGATGACGCAATTGACAACTGCTTTCAATAGCTGGAAGCAAGCCAAGGTAAATTACCCTCACAAGTAGAAGTAAGTCCATGAGAAAATGTGAGTGCTACGATTCTCAGAATCAGCAAAGAGTTAAAGGGAAATTCACAAACTAGAAAAGCTCAAGAAAATATTGAGAAGTTTGAGTTGAATTCCGAAAAATCCTCTCTTTCGAAGGTAAGAATTGAGCAAAGGGAATTATAATACAAAGGTACTAACTAGTCTTCCTTTTTTAAGAAAGAAAAAGAAAAAAAGATGCTGGAAATATTCCGCAAAGTAGAAAGTAATCTCTGACTTCTTGATGCCATTAAATAAGTATCCAAGTATGCAAAATTTCTGAAGGAGCTTTGAACAAAAAGATGATATTTAGGGATGAAAAAATCTTAGTAGGGGAAAATGTCTCAGCCATGATCAAAAGGAAATTGCCACAAAAATGTAATGATCTTGGCATGTTTACAATTCTATGTATAATTGGTAATAAAAAGACTGAGAAGGCCATGGTAGATTTATGAGCCTCAATTAATGTGATGCCTTAATCTGTCTATAAAGAGTTAAAATTAGGATTTTTAAAAGAAACAAGAGTGATTATCCAGCTAGTTGATAAGTCAAATGCATATTCCGGAGGCATGATTGAAGATGTCTTGGTTAAAGTTCATGAATTAATATTTCCGGCTGATTTTTATATTATTGACATGGATGATTCTTGTGAAGTAAAATCAGCTTCAATTTTGTTGGGGAGATCGTTCATGAAAACTGCAAGGACAAAAATTGATGTTCATAAGGGGACTTTAACTTTAGATTGTGATGGTGATATGGTCACATTCGACATTTTTGAAGCTATGAAGCATTCCGATGATCAAAAGGGAATTTTGAATGTTAATTTTAATTGACTCTATGATTGAACATGTGGAAACTCATTTTTTGCATGACAAATTAGAGTTGGTATTGAGCAACAATTTAACTGATAAGGAGGCGCAAGAAGAAACTGATGAAAAACTTTGAGAGGCTATCATGGCACTATACTAGTTAGAAGAAATGCCAAAAAGGTTTGTATCCTCTAATATACCCTTACCTTATAGTATTGAAAAAATTCTTCCTTCTATGGTGTAGGCACCTAAATTGGAGTTGAAAAATCTTTTTGAGCATTTTAAATATGTATATTTGGGAGAAAATAGTACCTTACCAGTAATAATCAACAAGGATATGAGTAAAATGCAGAAGGAAAGCCTGGTAAGATTTTAAGAGAATATAAAAATGCGATTGGATGGACTCTTGCAGATATCAAAGGTATATGTCCTTCACTTTGAATGCATAGGATTTTTTTAGAGTCCAAGGCTAAACCTGTGAGGGAACCACCGAGGTAATTGAAGGCAATCATGAAAGAGATAGTTATGGAGGAGATTCTTAAACTCCTAGAATTATGAATAATTTATCCTATTTCTGACAGTCGATGCATGAGTCCTGTCCATATTGTACCAAAAAAATTTCGTTTTCGATTGGTTAAAAATGAGAAAAACGAATCAATCCCTATGAGGTTGCAAAATGGATGGCACATGTGTATATACTTTTCATAAACTAAATGCAGCAACTAGAAAAGATCATTTTTCACTTCCATTTATTGAACAGATGCTTGAGAGACTCATATGTAAGTTATTCTTTTGCATTTATAGATGGGTATTGAGGATATTTTCAAACTTTTGTGGCTCAAGAAGATCAGGAGAAAACTACTTTCACGTGTCCATTTGGTACATTTGCTTATCGTTGTATGCCCTTTGGCCTTTGTAATGAGCCTATGACTTTCTAGAGATGTATGATAGTATTTTTTCTAACATGATTAAAAATTGCATAGAAGTTTTTATGGATGATTTTACTATTTATGGAGATTTTTTCAATCAATGTCTTGATAATTTGGCAAAAGTATTAAAAAGATGCATCGAGACTAATCTTGTCATTAATTATTAAAAATGTCATTTCATGGCTAGAAAGGGAATAGTCTTAGGGCATATTTTTTCTACTAAGGGAATAGAGGTAAACAAAGCTAAGTTTGATTTAACTTCCAAATTACCATATCCAACTAATATTAAAAGAAATTTGTGGTTTCTTTGGTCATGCAAGTTTCTACCAACGGTTCATAAAGGATTTTTCAAAAATTTCCCAATATTTGACAAGATTGTTGTAGTGAGATATGCTATTCAAGTTTGGAGAGGAGTGCAAGAAGGCATTCATTAATGACTCAATTAACTCCATAATTCAACCTCCAAATTGGGATTTACCTTTCGAGCTCATGTGTGATGTGAGTCATTATGCAGTTGGGGCAATTTTAGGGCAAAAAATTAAAAAAAATAATCATGTGATTTATTATGCATCTAAGACTCTAAATCCAGCCCAACGCAACTATATCACAACTGAGAAAGAACTATTAYCAATTGTTTTTTCCTTTGAAAAGTTTAGATCTTATTTGCTTGGTTCTAAGGTTGTAGTGTTTTCTAACCATGCAGGATTGAAGTATTTACTTCAGAAAAAAAGACTTGAAGCCCTGATTAATAAGATGGGTCTTGCTGCTCTAGGAATTTGATTGGAAAATAAAAGATCGAAAAGGGGCAAAAAACCATGTTGTCGATCATTTGAGTTGTGTGGTTAGAGAGGAAGACCACTTGCCCATTTCTGATGCATTTCCAGATGAACACTTGCAAACTCTACGAGGTAAAAAGGGTAAGGAACCTTGGTTTGCAGATATGGTGAATTTTCTAGCTTCTGGAATTTTTCCGCATGGTTTAAGTTCTGCACAAAAAAGTAAGATGAAGAGTGATTCTAAATATTTTATATGGTATAAACCATATCTGCAAAAAATTGGTTTAGATCAAGTTATTCATTGTTGTATTCCCGAAGAGGAAGTTTATTTCATTTTAACTTACTGTCATTCTTATGTCTGTGCGGGACACTTTGGTCCTAAAAAGTCAGCTAGAAAAATTTTAGATTGTGTGAGTTTTACTGGAAAACATAAGTTTAAGGATTCTTACTTTTACAGGAAAACATAAGTTTAAGGATTCTTACTTTTTCTGCAAAACTTATGAGCAATGTCGAAGAATAAGTAATATCTCCTCTAGAAATGAAATGCCTCAAGTGCCTATAACTGTTTGTGAAGTTTTTGATATTTCAGGTATGGATTTTATGGGCCCTTTTTCTGGTTCCTTTAGCAATGTTTACATTTTACTTGTTGTGAATTATGTTTAGAAATGGGCAGAAATCGTTATACATTTTCTCAATTCTAATATCTTTTATCAAATTTGGGATACCTCGTGCAATTATAAGCAACTAAGGTACGCATTTTTGGAATCGCACAGTGGAAGCTTTATTGAAAACATATGGAGTACATCACCGTGTAGCAATTGCTTACAATCAACAGACAAATGAATAATCGAAAATTTCAAATAGGGAAATTAAAGGTATATTGGAGAAAGAGTAAATCCCAAATGCAAAGACTAGAGTTTGAGATTGGAGGATGCACTATGGGCATATCTCACATTTTATAAAACTCCAATAGGGATGTCACCCTACTGGTTAGTATTTGGGAAATTATGTCATTTGCCTATCGAAGTTGGACACCTTGCTTTTTGGCAATGAAATGTTGTAAAATGGATGGCAAGGAAGTGGGTGACGAGCGAAAACTCTAACTTCAAGAATTAGAGCGAAAAATCTACCTTCAAGAATGTACAAAGAGAGAACAAAGTTGTTGCATGACAAGCATTTAAGTCGTAAGCAGTTTCATGTAGGTCAAGAGGCTCTTTAACTCAAGACTACATTTCATGCTTGGGAAACTCAAAACCAGTTGGCTAGGCCAATTTGAAGTGGTGATTATTAATACTCACGTGGAATAGAGATATATTCACATAATTTGTGCAATCATAAAGAACTATATACTAATTGTGTTGTCCTAGATTAAATCAAGTATAGAGATATCTTAGTTACTTAGAGGAATAGGTAGATTATAACTTGAGATAAAGTATAGTTGATAAACTAGGGTTCAATTGTTCATTGATCAACATATTAGTCTAAAAAGTTGATTAGATAACATATATTTGGATAGGTGAAATCATGTAAAACCATATTCCATTGATTAAATCATCTAATTTTAAATTATTTTCTAAGTTAGTTAATTCTCATTTCAATTAATTGGTTGGCTAAATAAAGTTTAGGACTATAAGTGAATGGTAATAAGGATTTAATTCTCTATGGGGTCGATATCGTTTTATATTACGCGATACAACCTAATACACTAGCTAGGATTTCGCGTATCACTACCTTTGATGAATATAATGTTTATTCTTTGAGAAAATATGATGAGGAAGTTGGTGATTATATGATTTGTTCAAGCAAGATTAATCCAAAGGAGATATCATGAATCAAGTGAATTATGAAGAAAAAGTGGAAGAAGAAAGATATGATGAAYAGCAAGGGCAAGATGAAGAAACTCAAGATCAATCTAGAAATAATTTGCGAAAGAGATGGTGATACCAGAAATATCATCCTAATGATTAAACCATTGATGATACATGAGAAGGTGTAAGGACTCATAAGAAATTTATTGATAAATTTGCTTTACTTTTCAAAATTGAACCTACTTGTGTTCATAGCGCCTGAATGACGAGCTTTGGATTATTGATATGGAAGAAGAATTGAATCAATTTAATAGATCTCTTGTATGAAATCTTGTAACTAGACCTAAGGACCATCTAGTAACAAGGACTAAATGAGTATTTAGAAACAAATGAAATGAGAATGATGAAATTGGACTAAGGCTAGAGTGGTAGCTCAAAAGTACAATATAACTAATTGTGTAATATTTGAAATATGACATGCTTGTAATAACGTGATTAATATCTTATGGTGTGACACTTTCATAAGTAACAATCTTGAAAATAACTTTCATGCATGTGATTAATATTTTCGATTTTTTGCTCTAAAACGTTTAATTCGTTGATAATATCGTAATTTGCTTTCCGTTAGGACTGATTTTACTATGATGTTAAGCGAAAAAGGAAAGTGAATTGAACTTGGAGAGGAAGGATTAAAGTCACTCAAATTTTTACTGAAAATGATAATAATAATACTTTCAAATAGTAAGCCAGCCGCCAAACTTTTGTCTAACGTTGCCTACGTTTCTTTTTGCGCAACTTTCATAGTAAGCCAGCTGCCAAACTTTCAAGAAAACCTAGAAACAGCCATGCATTTCAAGGGCTGCTTCATCTCCAATGACAATTTGAAGAGGATATTAACTATGATGAAATATTTTCCCTGTTGCTAGACTTGAATCAATTCGTATGTTACTTATCTTTACTTGCTTTAAAAGTTTAAGCTTTTTCAAATGGATGTGAAAATTTCTTTTTAAATGGTTATATTGAGGATGAAGTAGATGTTCCCAGTTTGATTCATGAATTGTGTCCAAATTATTTTTTCAAATTAACTAATTTGTATGGTTTGCTTCCAGAGTTTGGTATGAGAGGTTAAGTGGTTATCTTGTTTTAAATGGCTTTTCCAAAGAAAAAGTGGATATTACTCTTTTTATAAAATCAAATGATTCAAAATATTTATTACTTATGCAAATCAATGTGGATTACATTATATTTGGTTCTGCTAATGAATATTTGTGCAAAGAGTTCCACATGATTATGCAAGATAAATTTGAGATAAGCATGATGGGAGAGCTTACACTCTTCCTTGGACTTCAAATTAAATAAACACCTTAATGCACCTTTTCAAATCAAGCTAAATATGCCAAATAATTGCTCTAAATATTTGGAGTGGAGAATGCAAAAGAAATTGGCACACCAATGAGTGCAACCTCGAAAGCTTGATAGAAACATAAAAAGGTTGATGAGATAAAATATATATAAAGGCATGATCGATAGCTTACTTTATTTGATAGCTTGTAGGCTGGATATTATGTTTGTTGTATGCATATGTGCTAGATTTCAATGATGCTTTAAAGTATCCCTTCAAAATTTCCATGATGAGAACAGACCCTTGTGTGCCATCATATGTAATGCGCAAGGTGAAGTTGAGGCCTCATTGCCAATAAAGTTCACGATGCTACCATTTACAGGATATAGTTCTTTCTCTATCATACCCATTCATCTACATAGCTTTTTAGTCCAAGTGATTTAGTTTTTGTTTTTATTTTATTTCACATGATTTATTATTATTAGATTGGGTATAATTTGTTGGCTACTGACGAGTTAAAATCCATTCACCATAAAGCTTCTCATTATCACCCATAAGAGAGGGATATTGTAAGAATTAAATATATATGTATATATGGTGTTATAATTGATATAGTGGGAATATGTACTAAATGTTGTAATAGAAGATTTCTAGT
>MEJB01000004.1:5743490-5800917 GCA_001752375.1 Rhazya stricta | reverse complement strand
GTTCATTTCCTTTTCTTTAATACTTCAATAGATGAATTTTAATTTTCTTAAATGTCGTTACAATTATAAATATAAAGACATTTGAAAATATTATACTAATATCGTCCTATCTAGTATTAAGGCGACTAAAGCTAAATGTCATTCGCATACGTTTCCTTAAATTATGATTTTGAAATATATATATATATATAATGTTGGTATATTATGTGTTTATGCTATGGCGCAAATGTTGACATTTTAAATGTTGCATCAATTCCACATATAACGACATTTGAAAATTATTGTACATATATCATCTTATCTAGTGTTAAGGCAACTAAAGGTGAAATACGGTCTACATATGTCCCCGCAAATTATGATCTATTACGACATTTTATAACAACATATATAAATTGTCGGTATAACATATGTTTATGCCAAAGCATAGTGCAAATACCGTATAAATTCCACATATAACGACATTTGAGACATTGTTGTACACATGTGACAATACTAGTGCAATCAACTTGACCAAAAACCCATTCAACACTCAAGGACCAAGCATATAGAAATTGGTAAGATTGATTATAATCACATAAGGCATTATTGTTCTCGTTTGATTCTTATTTACCAACCTGATAAATTTAGCTTATCCATGGTAAAAGCAGTAA
Source organism: Rhazya stricta (assembly GCA_001752375.1). Lineage (NCBI taxonomy): Eukaryota > Viridiplantae > Streptophyta > Magnoliopsida > Gentianales > Apocynaceae > Rhazya > Rhazya stricta. Next base: position 5,800,267 of record MEJB01000004.1, on the reverse strand, counting down.
ATAACAATAGGCATAAAATCAATCAGTGAACATGGTATTTGACATGGTTCGGCATACAAAGCCTATAGTCATGGGACCATGTCCAGGTGTCAAAGAAAATTTACTATAACAAAAGTCTTACAGGGGTTGAACACCAAGCACTCGAAATATATTACATAATGAAACTTTCTTTTTGGTCGAGTCTTGTAGCATTGAGAGTTTGTAGGAATCTTGCCACATCGAAGCTTGATTTCTTCCAAGCCATTTTGCTGGAAATCCTTCAAGTTGTGTTGTCCTCCAGTTCTTCAAAAAAGTAGTTCTTTCAATCTCGTTCCAGGTTTAACTCAATCAAAGATCAACACTCACTCAAAATGTGTAGGCTAAATCACAGTACACTTTAAAACAGGGAATCTACGCAACTATGGTTTTAGCTTCTTTTTGTACGTACATTGATGTCCTCATAAAAGCCACTTAATGTAAAAGCCCTGTTTGTCTTTAAATAAAAACATCAAGTGAGATCACCTATTTTAATATGGATGAGTCTTCCAACATTTTTTAATACTTGTCACACTAATACGAGATACATCTAGAACTTTGAAACTACCTACATTCAAATTCATGTAGATATATGAAATGCTTAAATTTAAAACTTACCCAACTTATCTTTAAGGACATCAAACCACTTATCCAAAGTTATGTTTACAATATCCCTCTTTGTTGCTTGTATATGCCCTCAACCATCATATATATATTAGAGAGGAAAAACAACTAATCTCAGACACATAAGTCCAAAAAATGAAAAATATAAACCTCCAATATACACACAAGCAAAACAAATATTTCGATATTGAGGAATAAAGGCAAATACGCAACACTATAGCAAACAACAACAAAAAAAAAAAATGAACAAGCAAAAAGCATCAAAATTATCCCAAAGAAAAAAAGAACCATTATGAAACCAAAGTGTCAGAACATACATAATCATAGCTAGAATATCCACATAAAGGACTAGAATATAGAGATCAGAAGCATAAAGGAAATATCCAGAATATAAGCACATCCAAAATATAAACATAAGTGACCACCAGCAAACTGTATCTCCCCCACTGAGAGCATAGACAAACAAAAAACCATCAATGCGCAGCTCAAAGACTTGAAGAACGATGAGTGCCTGCTGGTCGGTCATGACGAGAGAGACCCGTACTATGAAGCATAGTAAGATCATTAGTACTACAGCTGCTGGATCATCTGCCAGAGACTAGAAAATTGCACAAAGACCTTGCACTCAAAGGTAGATCACCAGTCCTGCAAAGTACGAAACTCAACAAAGACAGTTGCTAAGAAGAACTAGGGACACCATAGTCAACAGGAGAGCAATCGAGGTCGGAAAAGGTTGAGAATGAACAGAAGCCCTATAACTCACACGGTTCATAGTGCAGAATCTTAAAAATGCATCATTTGGATAGACCTTGGGCTTCACTGCAACCACAAGCTAATGAACTAAACATGGAAATGACAACACCTGACGCTTCCCTCCCCTATTAATAGCCTCAGTGAGAATATGGTCAAACATAATCTGTGRCAAGTCAATAGATAGTCCAGTACCAACTGCATGCAAAAACTGGACACGATTAGCCCTAACAGTAGCAGTATGCTTTTATGGCAACCAATTGCTTAATGATAGCTTATGCAATAAACGATAATAAGGAGATAGGTTGGATGCAAGAAGGGACCCAGAGGCAGGCTAAACAGAAATGACAGACAATGTATACACGCATATCCAAACTCCCAATAAATGTAAAAGCAGGATGACGAACCACATGCAAAGTTAGCATAGAGGCAATAAGAGATGGACTAAATGGCACCCAACTACCATGAAATTAAAACTCTGCAATTGGATGAGGGTATATGCAAGGGCAAATGAGCATAAAACTCTTGAACAATGGACTGTAATGGAGACACTAAATCTGTAATTGTATTAAGCCAACTCCTTGCAATTAATAAGCGTCTCAAACCCAAGTCATCAAAATCCTCAACAGAAACCACCATTTCACAAAGCAAAGGCTGTTTAGCAATTTTTTGCTTAAAAACATGTCTACTTGCATCATCCAAAAAGGTGAGATTATGTTATGAAGGAGTTATACCAAATGGAGGAAATGGTGCGGCACCCTAACGTGAACCCACCACTGGAGGAATCACGGACACGAACTTCCCCTTCTTACGAGATGAAGGTGCATTCTGCAATAACCATGGCAGCGATAGCTCATTAGAAATAGGTGATGCAGCCGAAGATGGAGAAGCGGCTGGTAGCGGTACAGGACCAACTGGAACATGCGAAGAGGATCGTTCTGACTGGTTGCCTTGACGGTTATGTTTTGATGCTAGGGATGAGGGCGAAGCCATTGTGGAGCCAAATGCTGTCAAAGAAAGGGTAGAATGATCGCCATTGCAACTCTGCAACTAAATGAAACCAAAGGAACAAACAAAACCAATTTGGGAAACAAAACGCAAATAACACAAATTAGGGAAATAAGATTAGCCTTAACATCAATCGGACCCCAATTAAGAAACCATAACCCACCCGCTCACTAGGAAAGAAGAAAATAAAATAAATGAAAAACAAATAGAGGAGACTTAGTAGAGCTATGTTGTTCTAACCACTAAACACAATAAAGTAAACAAAACAAACAAAACTAGAAAATAGATGAAGAAGAAAACAAAAATGTTAAGATTAAAGGAAACATTTGATAAACCATTTAGGGGAGAAATGTGAACTTAAAATTAAAAGAACTACCGTAATAACAAAAAGAATGATGACACAACAACGTCATATACTTATCATGATATGATAAAAAGGGAAAAAAATATGAATTATGTTCCAAGCATGACGCACTCTAACCGAAAGATTGACACAGGTAGTAAGAGTAAAAAAAATGCAAAGCATAGATACTACCACCTATTCAAAAACCATATGTGCCCAGAGTAAGGGCTTAGAGTAAAACCGCACCTATAGGAGAACATTTTGATCTCAAATGAGTATCGAGCCCCCTCTTTCTCAGCTGCGAACTTATTCCTTTCCCTCAAGAGAAACACACAAGATGCTGCATTTCTTGTGAGTCGACTCATGCACGGGCTGGCAGCAGAGGTAAGATCGACGCAAGGCATTGAGTATAACAGGGAAAATGATGGTAAATGAACATCAAGACGATACTAGGAAATAATGACACCTGATAACTTTGATCACTTTCACTTATCCACCTATCCCAGCATGCAGAAACCAAGGATGAGAAAGCCTTTTTCCGCATAGGATAGAGAGAAAAGATTACCCCCCACTGGGCACGCTCTTAACTAATTGTATAAATAAAGAATTGGCTATATCCTTGATGTATAAGGCTAACCAGATCTCCTGGGCATAGTTCAAGATGAAAGCTTTGGCTAATTTCCCTTCCTTTAGTTGGAGCTGCAGTTAATTGATCAAAGATAGAAGGGATCCCCTCCATATCCTTAATAGATGTAGAGGATCATGACAAACTTAGGGAAAGCACACCTTGAAGAGTTGACATCATCTATTCTTTTTATATAATAACAATTTTGGTTTTCGAATGCAACTGACCAATATAGGCCCATATAGATCAAACTGTGACTTCCACTCATGTACAAAGTAGCCGTTCCATGGTAGTGCACTCATAAAATAGAGATCAATACGACACAAATTCTTACTCAAAGGCGGCTTTCACTTATTAGTATGTGATAGCTATCCAGAATGAATACATGCCAAATATATATAGAAATTCTAATGCAAGTGTGTGTTTCATAGGTAACTAGCAACCTTAAGACCTTTACAAGCATCACACATAGTAACAAATGGAAGCAAGAATCATATGATCAACAATTACCGCATCCACTATGCCAATCATTAGATAATGCATTGGAACATCCAATTATTAAAACAAGCACTTTTATGCATCTTTGAACATACATAAGCGAGTATCTTCAGTCATTGTAACTCATTTGGTAGACACACTCCTATAGCTCTCCATAGATCTGGAAAAGTTTGTGTAGTTAATACTTTAGTAAAGATGACAGCCAATTGGTCTTTGGTGGAAACATGTACAATCAAAATAGTGCGATCATCGACCAACTCACGAAAAAGGTAATAACAAATATCTATGTGCTTTATGTGTGAGTGTTAAACATGATTATTTGACATGTGTACTGCACTTGTATTATCACAATAAAGAGTAATAGTTGGTTTGAGAAAAACCATAGTCTTCAAACATATGCTTCATCCATAGTAGTTGTGTATGCTTCAAGCATATCCATGCTCCACTTCGGCTACAGATAGTGATATTGAGTTTTGTTTCTTGTTATGCCAAGACACTAAATTATTCCCTACATGAAAGCATGCTCCAGACGTGCTCTTCCTAACCATCCATATTTCTTGCCTAATGTACATCACTAAAACTAGCCACAACATGATTAGTGTCAAATGAATAGAATTAACCCTAACTCACTGGTACCTAAGATATATTTGATGATCCAATTCACTGCTAATAAGTGTGATTCCATAGGATTTTCTTGATATCTAGCACAAACTCCAACACTAATGCAAATAGTTGGACGACTTGGAGTTAAGTAAAAGAGACTCCCTATCATGATTCTATAAAGTGTAGGATTTATATTTTGGCCATGCTCCTCTCTACCTAGACGTGTAGAGGACTCCATAAGAGTCATTGTTCATTTAGTCCCCTCTAATCCAAATTTCTTAACCATATTTCTGGCATATTTAGATTGAGAAATAGAAATCCCGTGAGTCATTTGTTTTACTTGCAAACCCAAAAATAAGCTAATTCTCCAACCATACTCATTTGAAATTCTATCTTCATAAGGGTAATAAAGTCATTTGTATGATGAATACATGTGGACCTAAACACTATATCGTGTACATAAATTTGTGCAACTATGATATCTTTACACAAGTGTTTGATAAACAATGTCATATTTGAGTTACCTCTTTTATAACCATTTGCTAAAAGAAAGAAAGTAAGATGCTCATACTATGTTCGTGAGGCTCGCTTCAATCCATACAATGCTTTACAAAGTTTGTAGACATAGTGTAGATGGTGTGGATCTTCAAAGCTTGCTGGTTGTTCTACATACGCTTCCACAATTAGAATTCCATTTAGAAATGCACTCTTCAAATCCATTTGATAGATCTTGAACTTCAAATGACACGCCATTGCAAGTAGCAATCGTACAGATTCTAGATGAGCAACCGATGTAAATAATGTCTCTTCAAAATCAACTCCTTCAACTCATGTATAGCCTTGTATAACTAGGCATGCCTTTTTCCTCACAATCTAACCTTTCTCATCAATTTTTTTCCCTAAAAATCCACTTGGTGCCTATCACGTTCGCATGTGATAGTCTTGCAACAAGACTCCAAACTTTGTGATGTGTGAACTGCCCTAGTTCCTCTTGCGTAGCTGCAATCTATAACTCATCACGAAGAGCTTCCTTTGTTGTCTTTAGTTTAATAGAATAAATGTAACAAGAATAGGAAATTTCATTTAAGTTAGCTTTTCTCCTTGTTACCCTGGTTTCTTGTGGATTACGAATTACCTTAGAGATAGGATGAGCCTTTTGTATCTATGGAGGGCCCTTTCTCGTGACTATAGATAATGTTCTAGCATTCCCGGACTCATTATTATTTAGCATCTCATCATCTCTAGGACTTCCAGAGGTGATTTCACGTGATTCTTCTAAAATGGTYATAGTTGTGGGAACATTCGTGCTGGTTGTTGCAACACTACGCACAAGTTATTTATTAGATAACTAGAACTTGTAAAATCATCATCTTCACAAAATAAAAAACATTAGTTGATTCCAGAATCTTCCAATTGCAAGGTAAATACACCATAAATGCTCTATTATTAGTAGGGTATCCTACAAAAATAGCTTTACAATCTTGGCATCGAGTTTTCCAAAGTACTCACGATATTTCAAAATGAAACACTTATCCAAAAATATGAAAATGGTTAACGTTAGGATGCCTTCCCTTCCATAATTCATAGTAAGTTTTCTTTGTTCCACTTTGAAAGTGCACTCGATTGCTAATGTAGCAAGCAGTGCTTATACCCTTTGACCAAAATCTTTTTGGTTGCCTCTTGGAATTTATCATAACTCTAGCCATCTCTTGAATAGTTTTATTCTTTCTTTCCACCACACCATTTTGCTCTAGAGTTTTAGGTGCAAAAAACTAGTGGCTAATTCCTAGCTTACTGCAAAAAAGAGGCATATGATGAGTTTTCAAATTCCTTATCATGGTCACTCCTTATCCAAGTTATCCTTGCAATTTGTTATCCCTTCTCATTTTGGAGTTTGAGACAAAGAGACTTGAATACTTCAAAGGTGTCTAATTTCTCTCAAATAAAATCCAACCAGGTGTACCTGGGGTACTCATCAATACACGCAAATGCATATCTTTTTCCTCCAATGCTTTCTATTTCTATTGTTCCCATAAATCTATATGAAGTAGTTCTAATGCATGTGAAGTAGTGAAATGATTTACGTAAGGATGATGACTCTTGGATTGTTTACCTAGTTGGCATGGTCCACAGACTTTCTAGTTATCAATAGAAATCTTAGGTAGTCCTCGTACAACTCCAACTCTAATTAGTCTAGACATATCACGATAGTTCAAATGTTCGAAATTGTAATGAAGAATTTCAGCCTTTTCTATTAAGGTACTATGGCATTTGATCAATCCTCTTAGAAAATAACAATTATAACTTGATCGTTAGCCAGTCATGATATTATTTCCTTGGTTATTCAACACGTGACATTCTTCTTTGAAAAATTGAACAGTATAATTATCATTACAAATTTGACTAATACTAATGAGATTAGATTTCAAACCTTCCACATATAGGACATCATTTAAGGTTATCAGCCATTGCATTGTTAGTACACCCTTTCCAAGAATCTTATCTTTGTTTCAATCATCAAAAGTCACCATACCATCATTAAATGGCTTAGCCTGAGTACGAAAGGCTTTATTACTAGTTATATGTTTTGAACACCCACTATCAAAATACCACTGATCCGAGTAATATGCTAGTAGTAATGTGTGTGCAACATAGCATTGTGAACTCTTAGGCACCCATTTTGATTTAACTACTTCATTCCTTTGATTCGAAGTGCTTGAATGTTGATTCACCAAATTAGATACATAGTATTGTAAGATAAACCACTTCGGTCTAATATGTGAATATTTTTTGCAAAAATGCCAAAGTAGGGATAAACCTCTTTACCTTAGACGCCTCTTCTTTCTGTGGCATTGCTCCTTTTTTTTTTTTTTTAAAGTCGCTAAAATAAACCAATTAGGTGCCTGAGAATCCAGGATTGGTTTGTATGTAAAGTCAATTCCTGCCCTATCACCCCCTCATTTACCCTCACGGAGAGCTTGTTCAAGCTTATTTGAACTTGTTTGGAACTTACCTAGAAGTGAATTCGTACTCTTGAGCTTCTCAACTGTTTGAATCAATTCCACCATGCATGTCAACGTCTTTCTCAAGGTCTTTTCACTCTTTCTAAATATTCTCTAATGTCTTTTATAAGCTGAAAATTTTCACTTCTGTGGCCCGTATCTGCTTTACTGCAATCATCCACTTATTGTACCATATCTTCATATGCAACTTGAAGATCTTCTACATCCACATCTGATTGCACCTGCTCATTATCAAATTTTTGGTTTCTCCTTATTCAAATCCACTAAGGCAAGAAAACTCTTCTCAATATCGATTTCCAATTGAGATTCCTCCTTGCTATCACTCCATGAGACAGCCATTGCTTGTCCTTTCTTCTTAAGGCTATTAGCACATTCTGCTTGGATATGCCCAAACCCTTCACATTCATTACACTTTCTTCTTTTGCTCTTTCTGTAATTCTCCCGTAGTGGTTTTGGAGGAAGACCTTGGCTTTTGCATTGGTTGTGAAATACTTTAGGAACATGATTTCGAGCTTTGTTTGAAGATCGTTCTTTCTTAGATTTCTCCTCAGAAACTTGTTGTAATTCTTACTAAAAACTGCCACTGTTTCTTTTTCTAGATTCTCCAGATTGACAAATTCAAGCCCTCCTTCATCTTGGTATGTGACAATGCAATATTTTTGACACTCTTAGTGTTCTTTTCTTTGCTCCACCTTTTCAAACTCTATTTATAAGTCTATAGTGACCCAATCAACTCATCTAGATCCAACTTGTCAATATCCCTATACTCTTCAATAGAGGTAACTTTAAATTTAAATATTTTAGGAAGTCATTATAGCTTCACAAGCTTTGCATTTCTATAAGTTTCACAAAATGCATAACATTCATTTGAAAATCACATAATTTGACATAAAAAATCAGATATTGACTTATCATCATTCGTTGACATGATTTRGAACTTAGTACTAAGACTTCTAAGTTGTGATTTTTTCACTTGTTGTGTTCCTTCATTTCATTTCCAACTTATTCGAAGCATCTTTAGCGAATATCAAAATTGGTAACGACCTTTATTTCTTTCAAAGAGACATCATTGGATATAGCATGAATTGCCTTAAAATTCCAATTGGCCTTATCTAATTCAGCACTAGTTCATTACTTAACAGGTTTTAAGGTAGTTTTCTCATCTTTAATCACTAAGGTGGACTATATCCATTGAACACATATATCCAAACCTGTTCATGAAAGGCTTTTAAAACCACACTCATCCTAGCCTTCCACATGAGATAGTTATTATCATCAAGCAAAGGTGGCTATGAGTAGATCCACCCTCACGAAAATCACAAGAATCATCCATTAAGAATGAAACAAACAAGTTCTATTACTAAGTGTTGCTAAGTGTTTTCCAACGTTCAGATATCACACTATTYTGGGCACAATTGAGAACAAAAACAAAAAGTAATGCAAAAAGCTCAATTTGGAAAATACGAATCAACCTATAGAGAGAAACCAATTCTAATAACAACTCAAAACCCTGCTCTTGTACCACATGTAAGATTGATTATAGTCACATAAGGCATTATTGTTCTCGTTTGATTCTTATTTACCAACTTGATTAATTTCGTTTATCCATGATAAAAGCAATAAATAACAATAGGCAGAAAATCAATCGGTGAACACGGTATTTGACATGGTTCATCATACAAAGTCTTCATCTATAGGACCATATCCAGGGGTCAAAGCAAATTCACTATAACAAAAGCCTTACTAGGGCTTAAACATCCATTAGTTGAAATATATTACATAAGGAAACTTCCCTTTGTTGTTGAGTCTTGTAGCCTTGAGATTTTATAGGAATCTTGCCACACTGAAGCTTGATTTCTTCCAAGCCACTTTGTTGGAAATCCTTCCAGCTGGGCTCTCTTCCAATTCTTCAAAAAGTTGTTCCTTCAATCATTCCAAGTTCAACTCAATCAAAGAACAACATCACTTAATATGTGTAGGCTAAATCACTGTACATTTTGAAACAGTGAATCTACACAAATATGTTTTTAGCTTTTGTGGACACGTTGTATTGATGTCCTATCAAAAGCCACTTAAAGTAAAAACCCTGCTTGTCTTTTAAATAACAACGTCAAATTAGATCACCTATTTTAATATGGATAAGTCTTCCAAAATTGTCTGATACTTATCAGACTAATACAAGATATATCTAGGACTTTGAAACTTACCAAACTCATGTAAATATATGAAGTGCTTAAATTTAAAACTTACCTAACTTACTTTAAGAACATCAAACCACTCATCAAAAGTTTCATTTACAAAATTAAACACCATTTCCTTAGAGATCGTGTGTGAAAAGGTAATATTTTTGTGAGATTTGTTGGTATAAATAATCAAATTACTAATATATTTACAAAGCCATTGGCTAGAGAGAGGTTTTTCGTGGTCAAAAGATCATTAGGATTCATTAAATTTCATGACTAATGTGTTTATTTTGATGAGACATCTTGTGTCAAAAATTGATCACTTTGAATGTAAATTATGGTTACATTGGACGTCTGAAGAGCATCATCCGAAGTAATGGTTATATTGGACCTCAAACACAAGGTTCGGATGCTACCAAATTAATTATGCCGTCTAAATAGATCAGTCTTTCAGAATTGTATAACAAACAGCCATCATATTTTGTTTTACACTTATTGTTACTCTTAAGTCCGAACTAACCCCTGGTTCATCTAAACTCAATGATTCAAGCTATTCACCAAATTTCTGAGTTAAATCCGTGTTCTATACACTAATCCAAGCAAAACCCCTCAATTATCTTGACAAATTACAAGGTTTCTCAGCTTTAATTTGGAGAATGGAAAGTACAAGAAACATACCTCTAACCATATCAGAAAAGAAAAAAATCAAAGGCAATAACTGAAAAGAGATTAACAAAATCTAATCCATGGTTCTTGACCTATGCAAGTTGATCAAAATATCAAAAGTTTAAGTCCAACATTAAGAATGTCGTACCTAGAACAACTGTTGCACTTGAGATATTGGATGTATTTCCAAAATTACATATTACGAAGTTGGATGACAGAACTTGCTTAGTGTGGATCATGATATCTATTAGAATTCAATCCATGAATTTTATGCTAACCTCAAGAAAGTCACTGATGATGAAACAAATTATGTAACCTCGATAAGTAGAGGTAAAGCATCACAGGATGGTTTCAGAGCTAAACAAAGTCAGGCATGATTTTGAATGTGCCATATGAGGGAATTAAATGCTATGAACCGAACAAATAAGGTCCACTTGTTGAGTTTAATCATGAAGAATTTAGTAGGAGTTTTGCAAAGGGAAGAACATCTAAGAAAGTTAATGAGAGGGTAAATAAACACTCTAGTGTAGAGCATGGAGTGTTTCACATGATTGTGAGGTCTATTTTGCTGCCTAATTAGGGACACATGACTTCTCTTAGACTTATGCACATGTTTATCATKTATACTATGGGAAAAAAAAGAATGGTGTGTCATTCAACTACCAAAAATAATTAACCTACTCTCAATGGAAGAAATTGTATAATGGAGAGTGAGGTTGTCTTCGTAAGGAATTGGTAAGTCAATTTCTTTTAGACAAAATGCGAAAAATGAGGGTTTTGTAGAGATTATTAAACTAACAATAATTCTAACACAAGCAATTCACAAGCATATCAAGAAATAGCAAATAGAGTGTAGGAAACAATATATTAGAAAGATTCAATTAAAGCCACCAATTCCACCTTGATTCTATTTAATCAATTACAGATGTGAAGCTAACTCGATTATCATAAATAAACTGATTATAGTTGTCTAGGACACCCTTACGTATTGATAGATTAAAAGAACATCTTATTAATTATTCTCTAATTGATAGACAATCCTAGAAATAGCTCACAAGATTTAATGTATTGTCAACAGTAAGAACTAGAGAGACCTAATTCATAATCAACAAACTCAGACGCTAATTTGTTTTGGATTAAATTACTCACTCTCATGACAAGCATAATCCATCAATTTACCACTAACTTAAACCTAGCAAGCAATTGCAGATTTGAAGGTTTAATTGGTTGCAAAGTAAAGAGTTTAATCAAATAAAGGATCCTACTTACCAACTAAACTGAATACCTAGACTTCCCAAAAAATAAAGAGCAAATAAAACTTACAGTAATTCAATATGAATAAAAAATTAGATCTCACGATTTTTCATGAATCAAGGCTTCCTTAGTTCTTCAACCGGAATAAAGGGGCTTAGCACATTGTCATGGTGGAAAAGCAATAGTTTATAAAATAATCCTAGAATGTTGGATGATGAATGATCGCATATATATAGGATCAGGAAACCCATGAATCCTAAAATAACTCAACTACCTAATAATAATAAAGATATTATAATCTATTAAAAGAATCAATCATGTATTGAGGTAGCCTTTCCTTGGTAGCTTGTACATGTGATATAGGGGCCACTACACCAAAATTACTTACTCAAGGTGGCTTTCACTCTTAAAAAATGACATGCTTCTAGTCAGGTGCCTAGAAGATGGTTTAAAAACCCAAAATTTGGAAAGACCATAATATAACTTACATAATATGAAGCTTATGAAACAGGATATCATAACATTAGATTCAATGTGATCACTTTCAAAATGATTGTGCAAATATTAGGACATTATTCATCTAATGTTGTAAGATGATAGTTATATAAGAATACACTACAATGCACAAAAATAAAAAAATAAAAAATTATCCTCAATCAAAGTGGCTCATTGTAGCAAACAAACTTTTGTAGGCCTCCTGAAATCAACAATTTAAGCAAGAAGTGTTTTGTGAAAAAATCAACTAATTGGTCCTTGGTGGAAATATGTTCATGTCAAATTGGTTTTCCTTAAACTAACTCAAGAATAAAATGATATTGTATTTCAATGTGCTTTATCTGTGAATGTTGAAGTAGATTGTTTGCTATGATAACAATAGTAGCGAGAAATAGAGGAAGTCTAAGTCCGAGGACTTAACTTCAACTATTTTGAACACTCGAAAATCCACTTAGTTGCATCCGAACTCCTTGATGGAGGATATCAGACTTAACTTACACCAAAGGACTTAGAGTATATTGATAGTGATCAACTGTGCGTCAGAGACATGAAAACATATATTAACACACTTCTAATCCAAACTCAATTATATATAACAAATTCGTGTAAGGGTCATTCTATAAATTATATTTTCATAAATATTTTGAAAAAACTTTTGAGCTTCAAATATCAAAACATAGCACCTAACACGGTTAATTACTATCTCCAAAAATAAGTCTAAGTACTAAAATAACTTTACAATTTTATTAGATACCTTTGTATCTATATGTGATGGGTCATATGGTTAGTTGTTACATATATCCTGGTCTTTTGATACTAATATCTTGATAACCAAGTTGATAGGTCTTCAAGAATTGGTTTAACAACTTCTTCAAATAACATATTCAAACTCCACGTCTTTGTGGCATCTAGTTTTATTTTTTGGCTTATTTTATGAACAAACAAGGAGAGAAATTGGATATTCTAATATTTTGTTGATACTTCATTAGAAATATTTCTTTAGTGCTTTACTAATGATCTATTATAGTTGGTCTATTGTTTTAGGTGATAGGTTCGGAGCCTAGTCCACAAGGGCTTCGTTTAACCATCATCCACAATAGTTCTTGATAGGATTTGGAGTCGTTTGCTCTAATGGTCCTTTAGGCCTTGGAACAATTTCAACAATATTTCTTACCACATCAGAAATCATGTTGTCAATATGGTAATACAGACCCTAAGCTGCAAGATCATCGGGTCCTTAAGTCATGGGTGCGACATTTATAGAAATAGGTAACTCTTCAATAGGCAGCCATTCAATCGACTTGGCTATTGCTGCAGCCACCAGGGGATTAGCAGGACCAGCTATATAATGGGCCACATTTGTAGAAGTTGGTCTAAATCGCAGCACTAGTGTTCAAGCCTCCTTCAACCTGTTCATTTTCAATCTCCACCACGGGCTTTTCTCCATGTCATAGCCGCAATTTTTCCTTAACAAATTATGTATCCTACACTAGTCGATTGAGCAACCTCTCATGTTGGTTGGCTTCCCTATTGTCTTGGGAAAACACTTGTTTTTCAACAGTTGGCTTGGCCAATAGACGGTTTATCTCTTGTTGTATGAAATCAGTTTTCCTAGAAAGCGAGGATATACTTCTTTTTAGAGTGTCTAATCGACTAATTGCTACATTATGTTGGGCACCCACCTAGTCATTCTTGATATTAAGGGAGCCCAATTCCTCCAATTCAGTAACAATATCTACCCTGATGGAATCATGATAAATAACTGTGTAAGAGAATTGAGATATTATGGAGTCATCTCCCTGCAGTATGCCTTCAGCTCCGATGACAAGGAAGGATCTTCAAAGTTGCCTACCCAAATCAATGCCCTAAAAAGCTGACGCAACACGTATTTGTTCAGAGGCATCAACTACTGGGCCAAATCTACTATGTAAGACGTTAAACTTGTATCTAATGGGGAAGCAATCTTGAGACAGAAGAAAGGAACCTACGTCCTTTTCATCATGCGAGACAGAGGAAGTTCCTGAAGCAACTGCAGCATAGGTAGCCTTTCAGCGATTGGAATCAAACGTGCCATTTTCTTTGAGATGGTGTTTACAGTCCAACAGGTCTCAATTTAGACTTCTGAGGAGGTAGAACACAACAGCTGGCAATGGTAGTATTCTTCTTTTTTCCTAAAAAGCAAAGACATTACATGTAAACAGAGAAGTTAATGGAATTTTTGCCTAAGGTATGTTAATCTACATTCGTAATAGAAGCTGGTGTGCCTTGATTAGAGCCAYGTCTTTTAGACTTCCCTATACCAGTAGTTATAGACCTAGGATGGGTAGCTGATGTAGGTCAAATCGATTTTACTAGTAATTATGTGCATATTTTCACATTTTTTTTTAATATGATGAAGTACTTCTTTGTACTATTTTACCTTAAACATTGCTTAAATTCAATCAAATAACTTTATTTATGCAATATTATGAAATTATAAAATTCATGTGTTATTATTAAGGTAAAATGCTCTATTATGTAAGAAAAATGATTCTATAAATGAAATAGAAGATTACTTGATGAAGAAGTAACAAATTGTTCAATGCTTTAAAAATGCTATGCTGCAACATTGAAGACTGAACAGGAGCAGCACGARAATGGAGAAACCAAAGATATAGAGTTGATTCTGTCACAAATTGAGAATTCCTAGGAGCCTTAATTTAAGGGAATTTCGTTGGGCGAAAAGTCATAAAATAGGGGACAAAAAGTCATGTAGTACTAGTGGGCCTTTCAACCATTAAAAGTTTGACAAGTGGCTAACTACTTTATGCCAAGCTTCTGAAGAAAGCTTCATATGAGAAAAAGAGGAGGAAAGAGAGGGCAGACCAATTTAGCCATTGCAAAACCACGCAGAGAGAAATGAAAGGTTGAAAAGTGGAGAGAGAAAGGGAGCGAAAAAAGGGAAGCTTAGAAGAAGAAGAARTGAAGGAGGACTGCATTATTGGACTTTATCAACCTCTTTAGACTTTGTTTCTCCTTCTCTTAGTGATTATTTTGAGATGCCAAGCTTTCACATTATGTATTTTCCTATATCTAAGAGCGTGAACTAACTTCTTAGAAGTTAGAGTTTTGATGAACTAATATACTTAATGTTTATTTGAATAATTTGAGTAATGTTTGCTCTTTATAAATGCATTACTTAATGATATCTGTTATTTACATTCACTGTTTCGTAACAATGAATGGTGTTTGTTTAAGCTTCTTGAACTCCGAAAGGTAGTAAAAGAAGTGAAAAATTTGAGTAGATATGAGATAAAGTTTAATATCTTACGAAATGCCATTGAATATTGGAGCTATATTCAACCCGTAAAATCATATGAGATTTGAACTTTTATTCGTGTTCTTAAGCTAAGTAACTTCAACAGGTAAAACAACTTAGTGTAATACGAACAAGGACCAACAAATTGAAAGGGTGAGGCTGTTTTCTATCTTGATTTCCATTTCTACTGTGCCTTTGCTGCAGCATTATGCTCAACAGCCATTATTGCAACCTGTCTACAGCATTGATGTTTTGACTTCTTMGACATTAGTCAACTGAGGATTCTTAGCTCTAACTCACTTTTAAGCTCTTAGTCATCTCATGTGTGTGCGATTACTGTGATTTGTTCCTGAATCTTTGTGATTAGATAATTTTAGATTATTTTACTTTATTTTCGTGACAATCATCAACAGCTATTTAATTTTATTAGGAATTTAATCCACCACTTTTGAATCAACAATCCTTGTGGGATGATATTCTTATTCATTCTATATTACTTATTGATCGTGCATACTTGCATGAGTGAAACTTTATTGCGTATGCGATCTGTCTATCATGTTTTTGGCGTCGTTTTCGGGGATTGTTATGTGTTTGAGTGTTGTTTAAATTTCTATTTCTTTGTAAATTCTTATTTCTATTCTATATTCTTATCTTTTTATTGATTCTTCTATTCTTATTTTATACAAGCTTTGATATTGATGTATGAGGAGAAAGCAACGTTCTAATCCACAAAATAATGGAGATGTACTATGAAGCTGATGATGTGACAACATTGGCAGCTTAAGTGGGCTATCCTYAAAAACACTCTCAAAACTATGAATTGGCCGATGCTATAGCAATCTAGGATATCTTGTCTTTATCATGGTGAAGAGCATACATATGACAAATGTCCATCAAACCTTGAATCAGGTAGGATAACCATCAACAGCTATTTGATTTATTAGGAATTTAATCCATCACTTTTGAACCAACAATGCTTGTGGGACGATACTCTTATTCACTATATATTACTTGTGGACCGTGTATACTTGCATTAGTGAAACTTTGTTGTGTATGCGATTATGTCTACAGCGAGCCGTTTTCTCTGAGATAGTGTTTTCAGTCCAACAAGTCTCAGTTTAGACTTCTGCATAGGTAGAACATGACAGCTAGCAACAAGAGTATTCTGCTTTTTTTCTAAAAAGGAAATACATTAGATTTAAATAGAGAAGTTAATAGAAGTTGTGCCTAAAGTATGTTAATCTACATCCATAACAAAAGCTGGTCTGCCTGGATTCGAGCCAAGTCTTTTGGACTTCCTCATACTAGTAGTCATAGACCTAGGATGGCTAGCTGATGTGGGTGAAAACTCATCGATTTTACTAGTAATTATGTGCACATTTTCATCCTTTTTAATATGATGAAGTACTTCTTTGTACTATTTTGTTTTGAATATTACTTAAATTCAAATAAGTAACTTTATTTAAGCAACATTGTGAAATTATAGAATACATGTGTTATTGTTAAGGTAAAATGTCCTATTTTGTATGAAAAAAAGATTCTATAAATGAAATAAAATATTACTGGATGAAGAAGTAAAACGTTGCTCAGTAGCCTGATCAGGGAGATCATCCTACCAAGTGACTTCTTGGTATCATGTGCCTACAAGACCTATAATCCAATTTAAGCCAAACTTGGGCAAATATTGGTAAAACCAGGGTTGTATTGCCCAGAGGGGGCCAACCATCTTGCTAGCATCTTTTCCCGAGATTAGAGCCTCTATGAACTGGAATATGCATCAGCACAGCAAGAACAAAACCAAAAAAGCAAGGCAAGCAGTAGTCCAAACAGGATGAGTTATACATAGTAGGAATAATTGGTTACCACGACGTAATAAAAGAACATAGTATATATTTATATTACAAAGCTGAAGCATGATGAAAACCCCTATTCTCTTAGGAAACCATGTAAATCTCTTTCATGTTGGCATCAAAAAAGTGACTATAAGTAGCTACATGTTATATTGAAGTTCATAGTAAAATGATCAACCTTCGTGTTGAACAAAGGAGGGATTTCTTCACTAGTAATTGAGAGAGCAAGTATGGTGGCAATATCAAGGAGGATTGGGGCTAACCCATGAGCAAGTTCTTGTTTGGTTGGAAGTTTCATGGGGTTAAGTTGATTGCTTGATCTATGCCCAAGCATCTCCAGGTTTCGTCGAATTGGGCGGCCACCTAAGTCAGCCATTCGTCATAATGGTTCAAATGAAGGGGCCAACATCATAGTTTGCAAGGCCACCCAACATAAGTCCACTCAAATGGTTTATGGGAAGGCTAAATCTAGGCGCATTCACAAAGCCTAGAAGGTTGCCATCAACCATGGTAGGCAGCACCGAAGYACCTAACTTGTGTGCCCCCAAAATAATTACCATAGCAAAAGAATATCGATAATCAATTTGCGGAATCATGTCAAGAGGTTATTGCTAGGACTCAAAGCTACTAAAGGCCATGGTAATGATTTGGAGCAACAACAAGTTGCAAGAAAAGAAAAGGAAATCCAAGAAAGTATGAATGCATAAATGAAGGCAGGTTGTTGCAGAAGAGAAGCTTCAAGATCTGATTGGGAGAAATTGAAGTGTTAGGCTATACCAAAAGGTAGGCTAGTAGTTTCCCAAAGAAGGTAATTATGGCTACCTATGGCAAAAATGGCTAGGTTTTGACAACTATAAAATCAGTCAAATAACACTTCAAATAGACTTTCAGAGCATCTTCTTAGCTCACATTTGATAAGACAAGAACTAGGGAGCATGTGTTAGCACAAGAATTTAGCCAATCTAGATGACTAAAAATACATGAGCAAATGGAGTTGCAAGAAATATTTCCAGTACTAGAATGACGGTTGAAATCATAAGAACACCATAAAAGAGATCCATCGGTGTAGTCTTCTTCAAATCGTCTAATCTCCATCCGATAGATCATAACAAACTTCCTTTATTTTCACCTATCTCAATTAGCCGAATAGGCAACATGCCAGAGAAATTTTTGACTTTGCAACACCTTAGTTTACCCACGTTCTACTAGAGGCCGAGAACCACACCCCTACTACCCATGAAAATAGGGAATGCAGCATTATAAAGGGTAGTGGGATGAAGTGGCCTATGTGGAGCCTTTATCCACAAGTAAGTCAAGCACTTTGGCTATGTATAAAAGACATGAAAAAGAAGGAAGAAGGGATGATCAACTCCACAACCATATCATTTTATCAAATTTAATTCTCAATTCTACAATTTGCAGGTTTGAGTACTTTATTTAATTCAATTCATAGCATGTTTAGCTAGCCTAACTTAGATTTATCCAACTTTTTGTAGATATATTACTTTCATAGAATTTATTAATTAAGTACTTTGAATTAAGATTTGAAGTTATATTTCAACTTCAGTTGTTCAATTGGAATTGCTATCCATCCTTTTATCAATATATTTTAGTTTTTTGTCCAGTTGATTTCACTGTCAGCTTGGGCTATTGAATCATCTAATCATACACACTTCGACTGAGAGCCTTTTTTAGCCATCTCCTGACACATCCTAAAAAGAAAAAGTTCTAATGATCTAGCAGCCCATTAGCTATCTAGCTAGAACTTGAACTTGTATTGACTTAGTTCCCCAAAAAAGAGTCAAATGACTGGTTCTCAATTTCAGCTTTTCAGCCTCAATCTTATTGACAAGCAGTTGATCTTTTGACGACTAACACCTATCGACTTAAGACATTTCTGAACCCAACAATAACTTGTTCCATAGGTGGGAAAAAGGTTGTAATAGATTGTAATTCACATGGAACTAAATGATGCAACAGTGGTATATCTTATGGAAGAAACTTGGATAGAGATTCATCACATGTAATGTACCGTATTAAGACAAAATATTTCAAGAGACAGGAAGTCCAGAACAGCATCAGATTTTTTAACAATTAGGAGGTTGTAGAAAGGGTAACTAGAAACAAAGAGTACGGTTATTTTGTAGCTACTGCTGCGGAAAATAAAGGAGAAACTTATGAAGCATATCCGACCGAGTAAAGTTTTCAGTAATTGTTATATAAGTAGAAGATACCTGAGCAAGATAAGGTTACATCCCGGGTGCAGGGAGTACAGAAACTTTTCTACCAAATTCCATCTGAGTTTGAACCAAAAACAAAATTAGATGCTAAAATCGACTATTAATTGGATTAACAAATTTGAAATTGAGTTCCTCCCATCTACTATTCATCTTTCCTAATCCAGCCCCTGGAATGGGGAAAAAGCACAAAAAGCTATCCACATAGTCAGAATTAAAAGGAAAAGAAAAACAATTTGTCTACAATACAGGTGATAATAAACTATAATAACATAATGGAGCAAAAGCTTATGTTTTGCGAAGCGTTAGATGAATTAAGGGTCTCACATGGTCGATTTGTTCAGAGTAGAGTCACTAAGAAGAAATGTGTGATTGTGCATTTGTATGTTGATGATTTGGTTATTTTGGTTTTGATATAAAAGTTATGAATAGTATTCAGAAGTTTCTTCAAACCTTGATATGAAAGAATTGGGGATGAATGATTTAATCTTAGGGTTCAAGTTGACCAAAATTTGGGGTTACTTTGTCGCTATCAAACTCCTTATGATCCCAACATACATCAAAATAAGAATATATATATATATAGGTAATATTGTTGTAAAATCTGAGTAGGCCAAGATTATCTGTAGTGTTTTGTATCTAATGAATTAATAAGATTTGGCATAGTATATGCGGTTAATAGACCATGTAAATAGACCTTTAATCCAMAATAAAGAGCTTGCTCTATTCTTGAGTAAATATTTCATAATAATCTCATTAGACGATGCATCTTTCTTGATAATGAACAGAAACATAAACTAAAACGTTAGAGTTATTATAGCTTAATGATAAGCATTGAACTTCCCAAAATTGATAAGCATTGGAAAACCTTTTAAAAAACTCAAAACGTAAACCATACCAAGTAAAACAACATATTGTTCATAATTTTGAATGAATTCATGAATGGAGATATTGGTGAAATTGTAACATATCTTTCTGGAGCTCAGTCTTGAAGCTCTTCCTCTCTAAGACTACTGAGGGAAATGCAATGGAAAGACATGAGACTTGGAAATAAAGCAAACGCGTTGGCATCTGATTCTTGGTCAAAATGAATAGACTGATAGTTAAACCCAAAAGCATATGTTTGTTTTGCTATCCAGAAATTGTATTTGTCAATTTCAAGGGCTTCCCAGACATTAGTATCATGATCTCACGGTCGATTTATAACTTTGCATATAAAAATATCCATATATTTAATTCTCGACTCATTATCACCTCAAGATTCGTATTACAGGAGGTTAAACATCTAATTGTGGATGTAATATTAAATTAGGACTTCATTAACTGTTGGACCCTTCTCCTCAATTGCTAGCTATAAGCCTTTGCAAACATAAGATTATTATTTTGCCTAAAATGGTGTGAATTACTATTGACTTGTACAATTATATTGATTCCTGATTGGTTTGATTAGCAAAATTTTATGGGGTTTTTAGGTATTGTGTGGTCTTAGATGTTGCTAAAAGCATATCCTGAATGTTTTTTTTGCCTCCTCTCGAGTCACATAATATCGAGAGCCTTAATAGTTATTATATTCTTATGCTTATAATACCTTTTATAGAAAAGTTGATAGCACTTTTAGAATGGATAACCCCAATCATATTCCCTAAAGTACCTGTTGGAATTGGAATTGTACCTCATTCAACATCTTTTGAATAGCAATGGGGTTTTTCTTTTTAATACGGAAAATAAATTATTAAAAGAAATTTGGGAATTCTAGCTATAGATAGTCATCACTTGGGAGGGACTTTTCAAAATAATGTACCTAATTGCTCGAGAATTTGTTGTGAGAATAGCTTTTATTTTAGGTAACTTTCTTTTCATCGGTAAGCATATTGTAAAAAGTTATAATATTGAAGACATTTACACTTAGAACCATCATCCTTGAAAAGAAATACTCGATAGGTCGAATTTTTTAAATTACATATAGAAAAACTTCAAAATTTATTCACACTGTATAAATCTTCAATGTGAGTAATTTATGAAAATCTAGGTATTTCCCTCTTGTTTTTCTTCTTTTGTTACTCGTCTAAGGCCTCATTCCATGAGAATAAATTCATGGAATAGGCATAATATCCAAGAATTAGAATCATGATCACTATTTGTGAGGTGATAAAAAAGATGCAAAGAACAGTGATCTAGATTGATATGAATTTGTTTGATTATTAATGAAGAGACATATCAAATCTTGAAAATCAGATGCTGTATATATTGATCATTCATTTATAAGCAGAATACTTGAGTGAAAAAGAACATTTTTTTTTTGATTAATTGTTCATATTCATTTTCCCTAATTGTCTATATTCATTTTCCCTTTCTCTTTATTTTTCCATGTGACCTGTACATGCTTTAGTCTGGATTCTATGGGTACTAGTACGAGGACTAGATAAATAGTTTCGGACTATTTAAGTATTTTGCCATTTTTATAACTACCTTTGGTTTTACTTCAATATTTTCATCAAAGTAGAAAAAAGCCATACACAGCGGAAAACAATTAATATATTAATTATGTTATATTTCATATTTGAAGAGAAATCATAAATTTGAAAATTTAAACTCCACTAATTAGTTATTCTTTTCCCACCAATAATTTGTTTTTTCATTATTTTAATAGACATTCCATAGAATCTTACCGCTGTATAGCACAAGTTGTACGGACTGATGATGCTCTAAAGAAGGTGATAGACAATCAATTCATTCTTCCTACATCATTCTCTAAAATTTCATTATCTAATCCCGACACTCGTTTGACAAGAGATTCCTTTAAATTACATAATTAAAATCTTTTAATCACGGAGTCAAAATATCAATCTCTGTCAAGTATGAACTATCTTTTATAGCAATAATATTCATTTCTTCAATATACATACATCTGTTTTGGATCTTCTACGAATTATGTATTGGATCGTTAAGTTGCTGGCCTGATAGCTTAATACATATATATTTATATTTCATCAATTAATTTGTAATTTCTGTCAACAATGTGACTAGATTTTCAATCATGAAAAAAGACTACATAATCGAGATTGAACATATATTTAACTCGTAGTTTAGAAACCAAGCATTATAAAGGAAAAACAAGATGTGTTTATATATAGGAAGAGAAGAAAAGGGACAATTTTTGTAAGGGTCATGCTCAAATTGTAGCATTATTATTCGATTAGAAATGTTAATCATGCACAAAACCTTGAATAAAACCAGAAGAAGACGACATATCAAGAATTGATCACGATGTCCCCCAAATAAAGGTCAATTGGACCAGAGAGGAGGGCCATTGGCTGTGCTGGAATTACAAAAGCTGATGAAAAGGTAAAAAGGGAAATCCACTGCAATGTAGTCTCGGACAGACTGACGAAATTCTCCATCAACTCCAAGATAGCGTTGAGATTTGTTTACTAAACAACAATGATGATAAGAATTTCAATGTAATTCCTGAAGGTTTTCCTTTCTTTGATGATCATGATCTAAAATGGAAGTATTTTCTCCCTCTTTCACTCTTTATTTTCTTTGGTGACAGCTGAGAAGAAACTGACACTGAGAGGGAGACAACATTTTAGATAATAATCATATATATGTGATAATAATAATAATACTATATAGAGGAAATCGAGGAAAAAGGAACAGAAAAGAAAAAAGATTTGTTGATGGCTAGGATGTCGTTGGTTGATCAATCATCAGGAGGTGGCAATGCAGTAAGGCTCCCAAAGCAATAGAGATCTTCTGGGCTCATTGCATCTCCTTAACAAAGGAACTAAGTAGCCTGCCTTCTTTCCTCTCATGACCACCAAGTTTTGCTGTTCATATCCCTTTAAATTGCTTGCCAGAATCACCTTGTTGTGGTTGTTTTTGATGGGTGTGCATTCTTCCGGGTCTGGTTTGATGATGCTCGCCACTGAAGGTTTTTCCCTCCAGAAGTACTCGTAAGCATTGAAAGAGGCTGGGGTGGCCGGTGAGGCACCGGAGATTAGTCGAGCCATTCTAGGTGGTGGAGGGAGTGACTGAGGAAGTTGCGCTAGTTCATCCTCCACCACCTCCTCAACATCTATTAGGTTGACTGCTTTGTTGAACTTCGGAGACCATTTCAGATTCTTCTTGTCTACTGCCATTAGCTTTTTCATCATCAATGCTGATTTGTGCACATTTATCACACCACCTGGCAACTTTGAGTTTTGTTCTAGGACAAATTCCATCTCCCTTTTGCCATTTTCTTTCTCAGATTTCTCCTCCATTTCTTCTTGTTCCTCTTCAAGGTCTTCTTCATCTTCCTCCTCCTCAATCTCATAACCATCGTCCTCAAATTCGGCTTCATTTCCTTCAATTTCTTCAATATTGTCGAACACTCGCGTGTATTCTTCAACTTTATCCTCCATTTCCTCATCAGTTGCTTCTTGTGAGGATTGATGATTGACTAAAGTGAGGAGAAGGCGGCCATCTTGGCGTTGAGCATGGAAGTAGTTTTGTGAAGGGACTGAAATAGCTTCGAGAACTAACCGGCCATTTTGTCGATGGCAGTGCATGTGTAGAGAACCTCCATCTTCACGAGCCAGGGAAGGCAGGGGAGGAGGAAAAGATCGAGGTGGCATTTTCCTGTTAGGAGAATAGTTATACTTTACAAATTGCAAGTCCTCGAAGGATTGGGATTGCGATTGTTGTTGTTGTCCATCATCTTTTTCCTCGTCTACATCGCTTGCCTCTGAAGGTGGGTAGGAGGAAAAGCCATCAGAACCGGTCTCCGACCCAAGACTTTCTGTACAAATTTCAAGGCTCTTCTCACTTAAAGAGCTTGTTGATCTTTTCACAAGGGGATGTATGTAAGGAGGTGGAAGGTCATTTGATTCCTCATTCTTCTGTGTGAGAATTGAGCCCCAAGTCCATCCATGTGGCTTTTCAACCTCATTTTTCTCTTTCTGTGATTGTATTGACCTCCACACTTCGTCTTGTCCAGGCCTTTTGAGCTCATCTTTACCTTCATATTCATCTTCTGATGACGAGGAAAAGGAATGATCAGTAGTTGAAATCGCCAGTTCCTCAGATGAAGCAATCTTTTTCATGGGATGGAACCCATTTTGTGCTAGCCATTTCTTTGAGGACATATCAGCTGAAAGTGTTCTTCTCAAAGATGCTGCGTTAGTTCTTTCACAATCTGATCCAAGAATGGAGACTATGCCTTGCTTCTCAATGACCTTTGGTTGTACCTGTTCCTCGAACTTTAATGGCAAAGATGGCTGAAAACTCTTCCTTAGACAAGCTGACATCTTCGAAGTCCGACGATGCACGACAGACTAGAGATCAAAACAATTTTTTTTTCTCTGCAGAAGAGTACATGAATCATTAGCAAACAAGAAGACAACTTCATGTAGAGAATCAAAGGTAGTGAGCTATCTAACAAAATCCAAGTTACAAAGCACGTTTTTTTCCCGAAATTCTATGATAAATGATACATGCAAGAATGAATTCAGTACAAGAAAAAAATGAAAAACAAAATGGTACCTCAAGCAAACAACAGCATCCAACAGAGGTCTGCTGAAGTAGACCACTGGGTGCTAGTTGCTAGAGAAGAAGAAGAAAGAAAGGATGATGAATATGATGTTTGAGGATGTTGTGGCTTTGGCTGATGGCAATTACAAGGTGTGGGGGGTACAGGTATTTGTAGGAGGGCCAAAAGTCTATACGACCGTGTCGAAGGGACCCACCCTACGCCAACATGACAAGACCTTTTCATTTCTTTTTTCAAATTTCATTTTTCACTCCCAAGAGTGAGGTGATAAATGAAGGAGTTTGGGGTACAAAGAAGCAGCACTCACTTTCACTATTTGGAACTTTCTCTTTCAAACTATTCACATATGTCATTCTAGTAGAGTTTTCTCATTGCTCTTTTGGTAAGTTTGTGTAGACAAATTGAAAATGATTGTGAAAGCAAAGAGTATTTATTGACACAATTCTAACTGAAATCTTGACTTCTTTCCTTATTTTGGTAATAACTCTTCCGCGAGATCCCTAATTAATCAATAGATGTAAGTAAGACACGATTTTATGATCAATTTGAAATCAAATACCTAGGTTCATGATGACCAGAAATAATTAAGATTGATGACATAATACCTCATGTAATGAGGGGAAGTAGTAAAAAACAAGGGCATGTAACCTAATCCATGATGCATAGAATAAGGGTTGGCATGAAAGTAAACCTGCATTCAAACTAAGAATGGGGGTGGGAGGAAAAAATTTCAGGTGCTGTAGGAAAGTTTTGACATATGACCCTAATATTATGAAACTGTACATTCACGTAATGTACTATCTCAAAATATAAAGTTTTACATGATCATTTAAGAATTAGTGCAATGTTGCACATAATAACTAATTCAAACACCTGAGTCTCTTAGGGAGGGAGCGGAACATCATCCGTCACTGATGAAGTTGTAGGGTTGAATCGTCGATTCATAATGTAAAATCTCATGATTCAAAATCTGACTCTTCCTTTTCTTCTCAAGAACCAGGAAGAAAAATAACAAAACTACATTAAATTGAAAATCCAAATCCTATTATATCTCAAAAATGAACCTACAAAGGATCTAAAAGAGAATGATCGAGTCCATGTCCATGCCCATTCCCATGTCTATATCATGAGAATCTAAACATCCTAATAAAAGATCAAGGGTAACTTCTAGAATAATAATGATGAAAATGAAAGGATGTGGTTATAGAGACACAAATGAAATGTTTCTTGCTAGGTGAAGAAGAAAAAGTGGATGATGATTGGATAAAAATGGCTTAAGGAGGAAGCAAAGGAATCATCACTTTCAGAGGCCACGATGATTGGGCGGCTATAAACCATGATCCACAACTCCCTTAAAAAAAGAATCATCACATATATATAATTTTTATTTTAATTAATTTTCTATTAAAATACTCATATGCAGTGTGTCTATGTGTGTGTTCAACAGTAATATGGAATAATGAATGTGGAAACAACAGATGGAGGAGTCGCGTCCAATTCTGGGTCCCTTCTCAGTCCTTTTCCTGCTTGGAAGACACGACCTATACGTATAATTAATCAAATAGTCTACGTTTTCTTTAACTCCCACTCCAAAAGTTTTCGATGTTGATAATTACAAATAAAATCGTGATTACGTGTGCGTGCGTATATATATATATATATATATATATATATATATATATATATATATATATATATATATATAAATATATACGTATATATTTACATGCATGCGTATCTAAAAGTTCAACCATTCTTTTTATGGATATAAAACATAATATGTAAACAAAACCACTGGTTTGCCACAAACCGAGGAAGGCAAAGGGAAACCTTTGATGCTTCTTGTCTGCCTATAAAGGAATACCACCCAATTCTCACAGTCTTATCTATTAGTCTCTTATGTGTCTACATCTACATGTGTTTTGGCACTTTATTCATTTTAAATTGCATAAAAGCAAATTATAATTTTATCCTTTTATATCTAGTACGTTTATCTTTTTAATGAAAATAATTGATGACCGCAATATTTCTTGTGAAAATTGGGCAACTATAGGCTCAAAACCATCAAATCCTATTTTTGAAAATATATATTGCCGATGCCTAAATAAAATATATTATTATTTTGATAAGATTGAGATATTAGATGAATTCTTCTGATATATATCATTTTTGTCGATGATTTAATACATAATTCATAGGGATTTTTATGGAATTGCACAATGAAAATAGAATTTGAGTTATGGATTTAGAGCTTGCTTAGAGAGAAACTACTTAATAACAATATTAACCCAAGGTT
The DNA here is from genome assembly GCA_001752375.1 of Rhazya stricta. Classification (NCBI taxonomy): domain Eukaryota; kingdom Viridiplantae; phylum Streptophyta; class Magnoliopsida; order Gentianales; family Apocynaceae; genus Rhazya; species Rhazya stricta. The sequence goes on along the minus strand of MEJB01000004.1, from coordinate 5,772,966 downwards.
TCCCTATGAAAATCAATACTGTCCAATCAGATTACCTAGTATTCTAAAGTCAAGAATTTCAGCTCAAACTTTTAAATGGATGGTGGAGTTCCAAAGAATGTACTTAAATATTAAATAATTTGACAATTTTAATAAGAAGAGTATCAGAGTATGTGCTAAATGTCTCCTACCCTACTAAACCTTTGCATCATTTGCTTATCAAGTCAACTCACTTTTACTACGTAGTAAATTAATTAATCAGAAGATTAAAAGAAGATAACAAAAAATTTATCTTTTATCTTTTTAAAAATATTAATAATAATAAATCTATTAAATCGTTTSCTATTATTCCAATATATGACAAATGTATGGTCTGATTCTAAGTTGACCCTAATTTCTTATAGCATATCAGACGATCACGCAAGGAATCGAAGCATTTTACTAATTTATGTATTTTTTTTAAGATAAATGTACCATTAATGGTTTTTTTTCTTATATATAATACGTATTCATTCTTGAGAATAAAGCTTTTGGATTAAGTAATTATTAAGTTGTGTTATGGCTAGTACTATAGTGTAATTGTCTCTTTTATTTATTGCTAATGGTTGTACAAAAGTCAATAGTTGTTTGAGTAATGAAGTCAATCAACTCATTTCAAGTAATAATCATACATTTGAGGAATCCATAGTGTGTTATGCTCTTTATTGCATTGAGATGGCAATATTTTCATATATTCATAAACAAAGGTTCAGAGCTCCTAATATACTCCTTATTATGCATTTTTTGTTATCTTAATTAAACACGATATACATATATTTTAACTCATAAAATAGAGGAAAATATGTTTTGGAGAATTTAAGAATATATACACATATCATGCTTCGATTGATATGTAAAATGAAATATAGTAAAAATTGCACTAGAAGATCTTGCTGATAAGGCGATAAGTGCAGATTGAGTGACCTTATGCAAGGCAAATAGGGTGAAGACACATAACCAGCTGGAGAAGAATGATCTACCATACACCATATCTTATGCTTAGCTCTTTGCCATAAAATATGTAGCAGAAAAATGAGACCAAAGGTTATGGCAAGAGAGCATATGGTTCTGTCCACTACCAGCATTAATAGCAAACTTGCCTTGGGTTTGTGATTCCCACTTGCGATTGTGAGATGAGACTACGCTTCCTATATGATAGATCGCGCTGCTACCGTTGAAATGGACACTAGCTAGGCTACTATAAAAATAAAAAGAAGGGCTACTTCTATTTTTTGTGTACCAATCTTTTCTTATCAATTTCTTTAATTATTTACATTTTTTTCAATATAAATGAAAGAATTGTTTTCTTTCTATAAAAAAGTAACTTCAACCACAAGCTCACAAATAATATGTTCCCTTTGTTTTGACGAACTTTTAGGACTATGACATTTTTGGACTATACCCTCGCCTTTCCGTTTTGGCTCCTCCCTGAGCTTAGTGATGGAATCACTTGATGAATTACATTTATTTATTTGCATTATATTTTTTAAAAGGTCACTATAAATTTAAGATGTGAACACATAAGTTCAACTCGAAATCGTAGTGGAATCCCTTCTATTTTGGAATTGGAAGATGTTATAAGCAGAAGTCCACTTCAATTCTTTTTTAGAACAAGGACCACATTCACAACAATAGTAGGTCATGGGTATTTGTTTCGATCTTGTTTTTTGTAATTAAGTTGTATGATTTCATTGGTCTGCGGTCTCTTCTGATGCCCACAATTCGGAAAGTTGTTCCACTTCTAATCCCTTTTTAGAATGCCAACCAACGCGGGTAGGTCTTTGTTTGGATTTTGTTTAATGGCGATCTCTCTTTTCTTGCAACAATTGACAAAGAGAGCTTTGGTAAGAAGGCTCCATATTTGATTATAAAACATACTTAATCATATAGATATTAATTAACCAGATCCTATCATCCATTTTAAGAAATGACAACTCTCCTCTTTCTTCATCAATTATCAGTATTGGAATCATATGTCAAAACAGATTAGCCGAACAAATCCAAAAAAACCAAAGTCGTCCATCATGCAGTGTCGAATTTATCACCGTTTATTAAAATTTTGACGAACTCCATGAAAAATATCTGCTTACAAGTCCCAAAGAAGTAGCCATGCATGCCAGAACACGAGCGTTACAACTGTTGGGTTCTTTGGGATTACGAAAGAATCTATATTTTTAAATTTTTATGACCGGAATTTGCCTACAATAATAGCATAGATTTGGGCTAGGGACAAAGCGAGTCTTCGTCCTCTTCTTTAGTTCTGTAATGTGTGCCCCCATGAGAAAAGAAGTAGAATAAGCTAGAAAGCTTCTGTTATGTCATGTCATAAAGATCAGCAGACAATAAATTAATGGAAATTATTCAAAAAAACATATAAGTTTAAAAAGCTTACACATCAATGCAACAACCAGAAAAGGATCTAATAATGCACATTGTTTTTGGACTTTTGACTGACGATTCATATTCTAACACTTAGCTTGGAAACAACCAAAAATATCTCAGTCATCAAGCATTTCATGTTTTTATTCTGAAATTAACCAACTGTATCAATTTCAGCTATAAACTATCATTGAAATTAATTATGAAAAAGTATTATCCCCAGGGGTCGAAGCTGATATATGAACAGATAATTTTTTTCTGTTTTAATAATTCCATTCTTTTTTGCTGTCATTAATAATTCGATTCTTTTTGAACTCCACTCATTAGACCTATTTTAGATGTCTAATGAGAATTGCCAGTGTTCAAATCAACAAGACACAATGTATACTGCAGTGTGAGTAATATGATGTCTATGGCGATGTTAATGTATAATTGTTTTCTTATGGATCGTGCTTCTTGGCCAATCAAAGTATGCCAATCTCCTAAAGAGTCAAAATTTTATTATGGAATTAAATTCCATGAAATGTTTATTTTTACACAAAAATAGAGGGGAATTTTACTACTTTATATCTAATATAATTTTCATTTCTTTCTACCAAAATAGCATACAAGAATTCAGAAATATATGAGTAATATATTTCTGACTATCTGAATTCCATCATTTTTGACATGAAATAATGTTTAAAGTTTTAATTCTAATTTATCGAGATAGAATTTTAACAAAATTTGACGAAAAATTGGTGGAAATAACATTTGTCGAGGAGGTTGGTATACTTTAATTGATGGAGTAGAATTTTCTTTTTGTTATAGTATATTATCTGTCTCTATAGGTCTCATGCATCAAGGAGTTATACCATTTAAATATAGATGCATGTGAGAATTTAGTGATAGTCGATTCATGATATAACTTTTTACTTGAATTCGTAGAGGAAATTCATATTTATCTGCCGAACGGATAGTGAATCAGAGGACGTCACCATGCAGAATAAAGAACACTTCTGCATTAAGGAAGTTCTTGTGTCATTCATTTTGGGGAAAATGAGGGAGGTGATAAAACGAAGGAAAAGAGAAATTAGAAAACAAAGGAAAAAAGGAGAGATATTCTCCTTCCGACAATCATTACTTTATGAAGCTTTTTAAGAAGGCTTTTGCACCACCTTTATTATTCTCATCGCATAAGAAGAAGATCTTACCATTATTACACCGATTGGATGATCTCTGGTGGCACAGAAAGAAAGAAAGTGAGAGGAAAATGACAGAATATGTGAGGAAGAATTCCTTTTCCTTTTCCTTCCCTCTGCTTTATGCTACTACTCGTCTATTCCTTGCTATAAGATTGATCAGACTGCGAATGAAAATTTTCCACGTTGCAATTTATCGAAGGGGACACGTTGCCTCCGAAATGGGCTTGGAGAGGAGTGGATGGTGAGAGGAATCCAAGACAAATCACTTCGACATTGGATCACTTATATTACAAACTGTTTTGATTAATACATATAATAATATTGATTTATTTATTTTCTATCAAATTAAGTGTATTAACTATGAGCTCTTTCAGAGTCATGTGCTTGATTCTTGATTCTAATTTCATCCTTGACTCTATTTGTAGGGTGAACTAATTTATTTTACAAAAGTAACCGATAAAATGATTGCTTGACGAAAATAAAATTTTGATGGTCAAGACATGTTCATAGCTTGGGTGATTCATTCAGAGAAGGAGGGGGCGGAGGAACAGAGAGGTGTTTGTTTGTGAGTCGTGGTCCAAAGGGTTTTACCCCATGATGGCGAGACCAGCGGTGGCTGAGGGGTTTGGCTTTTTTATCATGGGGGAGGACTGGAGGAGAGAAAGGAAAGGAACCTCAAATCCCTCCATATTGGTAGCCAGCCTAGCCGAATCTTAGTATATTCTAAAAGGGGGGTTATTTGGGTTCGTGCAATGCTAACATGTGTGATGAGGGTGCGTTCCAACTTTGTATGGACCCTTTTATGCCTCTCTTTAGGTTTTTGTTTCATCTTTTAATAATCTTTTCATGTCTCAAATTTTGGAAATTCCAAATGCCACTATTACATATTATTGCAAATATTGTGGATTAAACTCTCGTTTTATATGTGTCTTTTTAACGAGTTAAAAAAAATTTTAAAGACAAAAAATACTTTGTTGAAAATCTTAATTATTCTGATAGTGTCAATAAAATGCTATCCTCTTTATGTTGCTTTTTCTTCCAATATTATATATGTATTGTCACATCAGTAGTAAATAAAACAAATCTCATTATGCTAAATGGTGCATAGATAGTATTATTCCTCTTTGTTCTTATCATATATYGCCTTCTTATAGGAATAGCATAAGCGATGGACTTGTGTATTAGAATTCTAAATAAGTTTTCTAAGCCATAATTTGTAGGAGTTTTCGCAATCCAAGAAAGTTACATTGAGATATTTCTTCTTTATCAAAAGATTTTYTCATAAATTCAAGCATAACTTATAATGCACATAGTGCAATTATTTAATACTTATGATCGTTAATATAATGAACTCGCATATTATCCTTATTAATTTATGGAATCTTCTTGGAATGATTAAATATTATTACTTTCTAAATTTAGTGCTAAAAAACACATATTGTAAAAGCAAAGGCCACTAGTACGAATGCTATTTGAGGAACAATATTTGTATGCCAAGCAAAAAGCATAAAGCGGGGAATTGATTGTGTAATACCCCACGATGAGACAATATAAGGATAAGGTGAAACTTTTGAAAGATTCATTTCTAAATTTGCTTATAGGATTCATGGCTCTTAATTCATGTCCTTATATGTTGCTGTCGAATCTCTTCTTAAGTTATATTGTATTAATTCCTCGGACTATGCTTTTAGTTTTATGCTAATTAATTCCATAAATGTTGATAAGTTTCGTAAAATTATTTAAATTTATTGCTTTAATAAAATTAACTATTATAGTTTAGAAAGTATTATCACTTTTATTGTTTCTTTGTTGAAAGTTACCATTACCGCCACAAAGATTACTATTTCCATAGATATTTCTTTGGTACCATAGCATTTTCCTTGATTCCTTATTTCTTTCTCAATTCTTCTAAATAGTAAAATGAATTGTTGGCCTCACAAATTTTGGTACAACAAGTAATTAAGATGAGTTTGTATATTAGTAGATGTAGGAAAAAAATCCAAGCCAATTTGTGCACAACTGTTTTGATGAGAAAAAAAATTGMATGACATCATATCCTGATAAGACAAATCTCTAATCATTCGTAAAAGTATTTTATTCAAATTCAATTGTACATAAAAAAAATTAATTATTTTGGACTGAACATTAGCAAGGTAAGCCTTGTGATATTGTTAGAGTTCAATTCTTGAAGTATGAAAGGGATATTGGAAAACATTTATGGACTCATTCTAAGAATAAGTAGAATTTCCAATTTGTTTCGATAGGGTTGTTTCAAGAAACATCTGCTTTAGATTCCCCATTCGATGCCCAAAAGGAAAATATCAGCTAAAATGTATAAATGCTGGTTTGAACTGCATGCATGCATGTGTATGCATAGGTCGTACTATTAAAATCATTAGGTGAAGTCGTTTTTCATGGCATTTTTACTGAATCAACAACTTTCTTGCAATTGTCTTCATCGTCGGTTTGCATCATCATCATGTGTAAGTAAATATTCTTGCAATTGTCTTCATCGTTGGTTTCCATCATCATGTGTAAGTAAATACATTGGACAGATCCAAATGACTTCTGCTGGATACACACTTCGCCTAGCCCTAGTGTCTTTCTTCTGTCTCCTGAAAAGGGGGAAAAAAAACGAAAAAGAAAGAAAAATGACAACCAATGTTGTACGTATTTGTCGATCCGAAGAGGATATTTTCATGAAATAGTTACTACGTTATTATAAGACAGAGAGATTCTTAAGGCTAAGGGACTGTAAACTTGTTATTTCCCGACAATGCATGAGTTGTATGCTTCACAGAATGAGGATATGTGGAACACCAAGCATTCCACTTTCCAAAGCAATCGATGGCTCTCTTCTAAGATATACTGATAATGAGTATCTAAATTGGGAGAAGACCGCAAGTGATTTTGTTTTGGGAACTTAATGTAATTTGAAGGAAAGAAGTAATAAAATAATTGGACAGAAAAGGCATCAGTATTGTTGTTTCATCTGGAAACCTACAAACATAAGTGTACAATCCCTTTCCTAATTATTGTCATAGATTCCATGTTTTTCATTTTCTTTTCAAAAACAAAAAGATATTATTTAATCCTATTTTCCTTTATCATTTGAAAGTCGGATGATGGAACTCAAATTGATTTTAGATTTCTTGAATTAGGAGACAATATGATAACAACTACTTTTTAGGTGAAATTCTGAACATTAAATTAATACCGTTGAATTTATCATCATTCTTTTTATTTGTTTTTAAAAAGGAGATTAACCCAAGAATGTTGGTTTTTTCAGGAAATTTTCCTAATATTTTGAATATTGAATTAAAGGTTGCGAATTTTGTAATACATCTTGCAATTCTAATGTGAAAGTTCTGAAATTCAGTACCAATATTATTAGAATTCTATTACTTATATTCGAAATTTCTTCTCCTTAATGTAGAAATTTTCATGTAAATATATACGATATTTATTGTTAATGATTATTACTTTCTGTCTATCATAACAACTAACAAGTTAAATTTATAAATTTATAGTCATTAGTCACCACCACGTTGCGCAATTGTTACCCTCCATTTTCGCATAAAAAGATGGATGAAACCAATTATTGCTCCAAGTTGTTACTCTCTTTTCACCCAAAATTCTTTATGCTCAGAGCTTCCTTCCAATTTCACCTGGAAGAATTTTCTCTTCTTTTTCTTTTGTGTTTTACGAAATTAATTGTCTTTTGTGACATCATGAATAATGTCTTTCTTTGTATTGGCTAGAAGTTGCTAAGTCATCATGATCACGACATCCTGTTGTTTCTCAATTTGCTTCTGATAAAGTCAAGAATGGGATGATTTGTGCATGAACATTTAGTACTATTGATTACCAATAATCACGGCTAGGGTAGTTAAAAAGATATCATATCAACGAATCGTGAGTTGGGTACAAGACAAGGTGCCAAGAGACAAGGCAAAAGTTTTGGAATGTTAGGTACCGCAAAAGGGGAGCATGCATGAGACCTTAATCGCCTTTGTAATTTTCGGGTTACATATCCATAATTATCAGGTTTGAATACTCCCCCTCCTCTTTATATAGTATAGTAGGATTAAAAAAGTAAGTTTGAAAGTAATTTATGTAAAATTTAAAAATAAAAAAAGTAATACTACTTTTGTATCCCAATTGAATTATTTTTAATATTTCAAAAGAATAATTTAGAGATATCTTAAAATATAAAATAGTTTAAAGAACGGATAGTTTAATGCTAATAAGACCTTACTCAACCCATAAGGTTGAGATCTCTAATGAAAAAGATAGACAGTTTAATTTTCGCCAAAATATTAATTTTATTTCTCTTTTTTTAAGGGGAATAGTACTTCTACTTCTTGTAGGTGTAGTTTCCACCCATAGTACAGAAAGAACTGCTAGTTTAAGTGGGCTGGACGTAGAATTTACATGTCTGCGTTGCATGGGGATGAGACGCCACTAGCTTTAATTTGAACAATATTGTTGGGGTTTTGGCTAACATTAGTTATGTTGATTACATGCAGAATATTTTTCTTGTCTTCCTGCTGCTTCCTAGCTGGTTTGTATCTGCCGCCATGAAACCTTCTAAAAGATAATCATTACAATATTAACTGTAGTTATACATTGTCTTTAAGACATGAAATCTAATTAGCTCTTACGGTTGGTAAGCCAAATTGCCTTTATTAGAGATAAGAATCTATCAGAATGCTATGATAGAAAAGAATATAGTTCAAAAGTTTGTTTCTTCAATTTGCTGGACCAAAGAAACTATAAAGTTACCATTCTATCACTCCAAGTTGCTACTATAGTTTGGAGAGACCTTTTGACTATGCTTTTTGGACATAGCAAATTGAAACATGTCTTTCGGATATTCATCATGTGTAATCGTTTAGTTAGTAAAGATATTGATGACATATTTAATAATTAAAAAAATATAATCACATGCAGAAATAGTAAGGACCGAAAAAAGAGTTGAATTTGAATTAGTTACATTCAAATACTGAGGTCAGGCTTGAAATGTCTAAGCATTAAGGAAATCAAGATTAAACGGAGAGGCATTATCATTATCATTATTATTTTGCAGGAGAGGCTAGAGACATACTAAATACATTAGGTTAAAGTTATGCATGACTGGTGATCTTCTAATATTTTCTTTTCTACACGCAATAACATGATACATATTCACTTATTATTGGAGGATTGAACAGAGAGTAGGGAATGAAAAATTTTGCAAGAGCTAAACATACATAGACATGTTATGCCTTACTGTTGTAGTAGAGTATTCAGCTTTGACAGGTGGCATGTTTCTTTGTTGTAACAACTAGACAGATGTCATTGTTTTCTAGTGCACTACAAATAATTGATGCACTCTTATAAACGCATTATTCATCTATCTCATAAATATAGAATACAATTCACATACTTCTCTCTATATACAAACTATTGTATTTAGAGTTTCTATATCAATAAATTGAGAGTATTTTGTTGTTTCATATATTTGAGGTTAAGTATTGTTGTTGCGTATTTATATATCCCAACAATATTTAGCACGAGAATTCATCTTCAAATTCTCAACAATTGGTATCAGAGCRAGGTTCAATCCAATCGATTGAAATATTTGAAAATCATGGAGGATTTTACTAACTCCATTGAAAAGCTCAACAACAACAATTATGGATCGTGGAGTGCCTGAATCAAATTCTACCTCCTCGGACAGGATTTGTGGGACATAGCCAATGGAAGTGATACAACACCACCAAGGGAGTCCAGAAGCACAAGCACAATTAGCAACACATCAGCCTCAACACCAGCGACACCTGCAAGACCAAATGCTGCTGCTCAAAGCCCAGCTTTAGACTCTGACGCCTTGAAGAAAATGGAAGGTTAAGGCAGGTAAAGCCATGTATGCCTTAACAGTGGCTGTAGAAGATGATTTCCTACAGCGGATAAAAGATGCCCAAACGCCAAAGGAGGCTTGGGATACGTTGACATCAATTTTTGCCAAGAAGAATGATGCCAAATTACAAAGGCTCGAAAATGAGCTTTTATCGATCTCCTAGAGAGGTATGTCAATTAGTCAATATTTCTCCAAAGTGAAATCTTTGTGTGATGAGATTTCAAAGCTAGATCCCGAAAATGGTATTACCATAACTAGGATGAAGAGAATTATCATCCATGGGTTAAAGTTAGAATACAAGAGTATTGTCACGGCGACTCGAGGCTGGGCCATCAAACCAAGTTTAGCAAATCTGGAGAATTTGCTAATTAGTGAGGAGGATCTAGACAAATCCACATCTAGCCGACCCACACACGGTGAAAAGACTACACTCTTCACTAATAGAAGAGACGATCGAGGTTGCGGTCGAGGTCAAGGACGAGGACAAGGACGTGGACGTGGTGTCGGGAGATTCAATAATCAAGAAGAGGCGTACAACGAAACCATAATAGAGGCTCAAAATGGTGGACGAAACCAGATCAGGTGGAAATCAAAAGATCGTCAAAGTGACGAATATTTCAACTGCGGCAAGAAGGGACATTATGCAAGGGATTGCTAGTCCAATAAAGTTGAAGGAAATGCTGCAACATCCTCCAAGAATGAGAGTCATGGAGAAGAAGATTGGGAGTTCGAGACATCCTTCTTTGTGGAAGAAATAGATGCTGGTACCGCACGAAAGAAAGTCCCTGCAGAGGAATTTGCACTTACAGCGGTAGGTGACTACTCAGTTGATTACAAGAGTGATTGGATAGTTGATTCAGGATGTTCCAATCATATGACCAGGGATGAGTCAAAGTTCTTGAGTATAACCAAGTACAATAGAGATCAAGTTGTTGTAACGGCAAACAACACTCAAATTCCAATAGCATATATTGGCAAGATGAAGCTACACCAGAGKTATGGCCATGATGAAGTTCAACTCCCAAATGTTTATCATGTCCCAGGAATTAAGAAGAACCTGTTGTCAGTGTCACAATTGACTACTTCAGGTAATTATGTTGTATACGGTCCAGATGATGTAAAGGTGTATCGAAATTTGAAGGTTACAAGTACGCCAATTCATTCTGGAAGGACGAAGAATGGAAGCTGTCTATGTGATGTCAGCTGAATCCGCCTATGTAGACAAGGTAAGGCAAAGTGATACTGGAGATTTGTGGCATGCAAGGCTTGGACATGTCAATTATAGCAAATTGAAGATTATGATGCAGAAGTCGATGGTTAAGGGACTTCCACAACTAGAGATCTGCACTGATATTGTATATGCGGGATGTCAGTATGGTAAGGCACATCAATTGCCTTACGAAGAGTCAAAGTTCAGAGCGAAGGAGCCATTCGAGCTGGTTTACTTAGATTTGCTTGGGAAGATTAGACAACCATCAACCCGTGGTTATCAATATATGATAACTTTTATTGATGACTTCTCAAGGTATGTATAGGTATATTTGTTGAAGAATAAGGATGAGGCTGTTGGAAGTTCAWGGAATTCAAAGATATAGTGGAATATGAGTTTGGGAGAAAGATCAAGTGCTTGCGCACTGATAATGGAGGAGAATACACTTCAAGGGAGTTCAACAACTACCTCAAGGTATGTGACATCCGGAGACAACTCACCTGTAAAAATACTCCACAACAGAATGGAGTAGCAAAAAGTAAGAATTGCCACCTAGCGGAGATATGCCGGAGTCTTCTTCATGCCAAGAATGTTGATACAAGATTTTGGGCAGAATGCATGAAGACAGTAGTCTATATCACCAATAAGCTACCACAACTGAGGCTTGGATTTGTCTCACCATTTAAAAAGTTAAACCATGTAAGGCCTACTGTCAATTACTTTAAAGTTTTTGGTTGTGTATGTTACGTGTTTATCGTAGATGAACATCGTAGCAAGTTTGACAAGAAGGCGGTTCACTGCATATTTGTAGGATACAATGAACAAAAGAAAGGCTGGAGGTGTGTTGATCCAAACACAAATAAAGTATATGTCTCACAAAATATTGTACTCGATGAGGCCTTGTCATGGTGGGTAAACAAAGCGGTCTGCTCCATATGAAGTTGCAAGACTCAATGGAATTGGAGGAGCCAAAGTCCCCAAATGATGGACTATCCCAAGAATCAGAGGTTCAATCCAAGTCGAGAAGTCTTTTGGAGAACAGGTGTCTATGAGACACCACAGGAGGTGCAGACTAGTCAACTAAAGAAGCAGCAAGAACAACAAATACAAGGTGAACTGCGAAGGTCTACTAGAGAGAGGAGGCCGAATCAGAAGTACATAGATGTTGCCTATGCGGAGGTCAAGGAACCAACTATATTTGAAGAAGCATCAAAGAGTCCCGAATGGAGGAAGGCCATGGAGGAAGAGATTTTGGCACTTAAGCAAAATCAAACTTGGAACTTAGTTCCAAAGCCTAAAGGCATAAAACCCATATCTTGCAAATGGGTTTACAAGTTGAAGATTCACCCAGATGGAACGATAAAGCGATACAAGGCTCGGTTAGTTGTTCGTGGATTTTCTCAAAAGTATGGGATTGACTACGATGAGACGTTCAGTCCAGTGGCTTAGATTACTACTGTTCGAGTCTTACTAGCCCTTTCAACTAGTAAATCATGGATATTGTGGCAAATGGACGTGAAGAATGCCTTCCTACATGGGAAAATTGATCGTGACATCTATATCGATCAACCCCAAGGATTTATGAATCAGGAAAAGCCAAATTATGTGTGCAAATTGAAAAAGGCATTGTATGGCTTGAAGCAGGCACCAAGAGCATGGTATAGTAAGATTGTTGAGCCCCTAGTACAAAGTGGTTATCATGTTGCCCCAGCAGACTCTAGCTTGTTTGTGAAAGCTCAAGGAGACAAGCTAGCAGTTGTACTTGTGTATGTGGACTATTTGATCATCACAAYAGACGACATAGTTGAGATTCAGCAGATAAGGTCAAACTTGTCAATCAAATTTCAAATAAAGGAGCTTGGACAACTGAAGCATTTTCTAGGCTTGAAGGTCGAAAGAAGCGTTAGAGGCATATTTCTTGCTCAGCAGAAATATGCAAGAAATATGCTTCAAAAGTTTAGGCTAGATGAGTGCAAGCCGATCTCTACCCCAATGGAGCCAAACTTGAAGTTATGTATCAATGACGGAAAAGACTTGGAGGATACAATGATATATCGACAAATAGTAGGTAGTCTTATCTACCTAACTCTTTCTAGACCTGACATTGCCTTTGCAGTTGGCATTGTTAGCAGATTCTTGCAGGATCCAAGAAAGCCACATCTCGAAGCTATTAGATGGATCTTGAGATATGTTAAAGGAACAATTGATTGGGGACTCTTCTATGAGAAAAGAGTTCAATGCAAAGTCAATGGTTATTGTGATGCTAACTATGCAGGAGATCACGACACTCGTCGTTCGACTACCGGATATATGTTCAATCTTGGATCAAGTACAATATCATAGTGCAGTAAGAGACAACCTACAGTTTCTCTTTCAACCACAGAAGCTGAATATAGAGCAGGTGCTATGGCGGCACAAGAATGTGCCTGGTTGACTCAATTCATGAAGGATTTGAATCAACTAATTGAAGATGGAGTTACATTACATTGTGACAACCTATTAGCAATCAAATTGGTCGAAAATCCTATCTTTCATGCTCGGACCAAACATGTGGAGGTACATTATCACTTCTTGTGAGAAAAGGTACTTAAAGGAGATATAAACATGAAACCAGTTAGCACAGATCATCAGGTTGCAGATATATTCACAAAGAGTTTACCTGCAACAAAGTTTTTGGAGTTTCAAGAAATGCTTGGGATGATAAAACATTTGAGAGAGGTTGGCAATGAGAGGGAGTGTTGAAATTACATTGCCAACCAAGAAACAAAGTATTCTTAGTCAAGTAAACTTGGTGACAAAGCAAACTTGGAGATAAAGTAAACTTGGTCACTAAGTTTCATACTACTATGTCAAGGAAGCCTCCCAAGCTTTTCCCACTTAGAATGTCCCCTATAAATAGAGGTAAAGTTGATCATCCATTCATTGATTTTCAAATTAAAAAGAGTTATGAGTGAATACAATATAACTAGCATATAGGTTATAGTATTGTATTTGGAGTTTCTATATCAATAAATTGAGAGTATTTTGTTGTTCCACATATTTGAGGTTAAGTATTGTTGTTGCATATTTATATATACAAATAATATTTAGCCCGAGAATTCCTCTTCAAATTCTCAATAGGGATTTGATAGCTCCGAGTCCACTGTACCCAGAAAGAACAGACCCATGCTCGGAAAGCCACCTGAAAACATGATTGCGAGCAAGAAAAATTTCACCAGACASCAAGGTCTGAATTTGGCTGCTTTTCTAGGAGCTTGAGCAAGTCAAGGCCCAACTACTTTCCTTTGTTTGAGTTGGGCTGGCTTGAATATAAGACGAAGTGGGCTTGACTAATAGAAAACCAACGAAGATCGGGCCTATGGATTTGGGTCCTTTTGGTTTGACCTTTGAGCCTCTTTTACTGATACTTGAATTGGAGGGCCGAGCTTACTTCTTTCCTTTCTTTTTTCTTGGACTTTTTTTTGCATTTTCTTGGCTCTTTTCTATAAGTCTTTCTTTTTTCTTTTTCTTTTCTTTTATCTTTTTTGGTTTTTAAACGACTTCAAGATACTTTTTTTTATTTTTTTTTTGAAGGCTCAATACCCTTGTGATAATTTTTTTTAAGGTTGTGCAATTCGAAATTCCTAGTGAAATGGAGATCAAGGATTTTGAGAAGACAAAGCCACACATCTTCATTTTAGATAATTGAAGGGGATCTCAATTTAAATCCACGACTTTGGATGTTCTCCCGACGACATCAAGATATCTAAATACGAATCATCTTCCAACGTGGTGAATTTTCACATTGGTAAATGGTCGTCAACATCCTCCAAGAAAGTAGTCGACTCATCCTCGATCTCATCAACCCTAGAAGTTCTACTATTGTTGTCTTTAGCTCATGATGCAAATACAAGCTCTAGAAATTCTATCTTCCTTTCATAGATTGCAACCTCGACAAAACTTCTTGAAATGCCCCCCATCTCAAACCTTGGTGAGACTAGCTTCACATGAAATTATTGGAGTGGCTGGAAACTATTCTCATAAAACATAAGAAGCTTCTTCGTGAGATGAAAATATATAATGCCATATACACTTCTTTGTTTACATATGATTGCTATAGCCATATCATGCACACCTTTTGCGAACTTTGTTATCCATCAATGAACACATTACACGCTTCCATTGGCAAGTTGCCTATTTCACTTTGGGATTTGAAGACTCTTGGTGGTCTGTCTGTACATGATTCATTTTACGATGAGGTAATCCCTTCTGGCAAAGAGCTTTACGAGATTGACAATGAAGGCAACTTCCTAATTCTTGAAAGTTGTAAGTTTCTTTCTTTCGCCTTTGGAAGACTTGCGAATAGTGATCCGCATGGAGTTTCATTCGAAGGGTCACATAAGTATGCATCGTCTCCTCCAACACTGTATAATCGACAAACTGCAACAAGCCAAGGACATCGAACAATCCTACATGCATCATGAATGGCAGTTGTTTGACAATTGCGGAGGAGAAAATGAATCATTTGATGTACTCAACATCCCAAAATCTTTGAGAGAGGAAGTAAATTTGACTGGATTTTTTGTCTTGTTAGATATGCAAAATTGTTCTTCCAGGTAGAGAGATCAATTGCATTCACGCTGGTGCCTTTTAGGTGGCTAGTCTTATTGCTTATGGGCAGAGATTCTCACTAGCTATACCAGTTTTGACAAGTATCTACAATGGCTTGAACAAGATCTCTCAGTCCCTATTTCTGAAGGAGTGTCGTGCAATATTCCGAATTCATTACATGTATACATAGATTTCTCAGTGCTTTGGCACCCATCACGAGAGCAATAGCTGCATTTCAACTGCAAGGATGATCAATTTCTAAGGAGAGAAGATGGCTAAATATTTATCTCTTTTAGCAGCACAAGCAATTTTCAGACATATAGATCCCTCTTCCATGACATGTAATTGCATGATTGGTGACTTCGAGCGATCATTTGGCGGATGATGGGTCTCTATCATTCACTTAGTTCGATTACCTCATTAGTTTATACACTAACTTCTTAACCCTTCGACGGGATTGTATGTATGTGATAAAATCTTATAGTCTACATAGATTCTCCAAGCAATTTAGGTTTTGCCAAGATATTCCTGGTGACTTGAGGGAGAAATATTACTCGCACACATCAGAGGATGTGGCTCGACTTTGGAGATCAACTACTCGCCTTAAGACAAGCTTCCTTGTTGTACTTCCTACGAAGACATCAAAGCCACTTGCTATGAAAAAGTATAATACTTGGTAGGATTCCTAGTGGGAGAAATATTACTCGTACAAATCAAAGGATGTGGCTCGACTTTGGAGATCAACTACTCACCTTAAGATAAGCTCCCTTGTTGTACTTCTTGCAAAGACATCAAAGCCACTTGCTACAAAAGAGTATAATACTATACTTGGTGGGATTTTCGCTCAAGTGAAATAGCTAGAATTTCTTTTAAGGGAAAGATTATAGTGATCTCCAGTCCTCCAAGACCTTCTTCTACTTCTAAAGAAGCTGTAACTCCCGGAATGAACAGGATATTATTGCGCCAGCCTGTAACGAAATTTCAATCTGGAGTTGTGGGTTCTTCTACAGCTGGCAAGTAAGTTGATACCCTTTCCAGTGAAAGTGAAATAGTGAGTGATATCAACAAGATTGACCATGCAATTGTCCTTTAAAAAGGAAGAAAAAGACATTGGAAGGTACTACTACTTCTTGTGACTTTTTGCAAGGAGTTCCTAATTCGACTATGTCTCCTTAGCTTTGGCACTTCATGTAAGTACATTACTTTCAACTTAAATATATCTAATCTTAGATTTCTTCTAACTCTTTAATTTTCACAGTTAGGGGCAGTTGAAGATCCTTTACATGTGGATAAAGTTCCTCTTCTTACGGACGGGATTGAGGGCGTCTTGTCTCAAAGGGACTTGTGCGAGAATGATGATGATACTGCTTAATCTCTTATGATTACTCAAGCATTGATTTGCAATCCTGTCGGTGAACCAACTAGCATTCATTTGGAGACAAGTGATCCATCTCTTCCTTCGCGCAACGAAAGGGCAAGGCCTTCTCAAAGGTAATCTGTTACTACAGCCACTTCTGAGTTTTATGGAGCTGACATTATAAAAAATGTTCAACGTCAATATCTTCAACTTTTGTAGAAGCTTACTCAAACTCTAATTGAATTCATTTCCGTTATTAAAGAAGAAGTGTGGATAGTATTTGAAGAGATGAAGAAGATGAGCTCTATTGATCTTTCTACCTTTAAGGAGTACTTGGTTGACCTCTTTGAAGAAGCTCGCAAATATGACATTTTGAGGTCCTCCGCATGTGACTTGATGGCTGAGGAGGTGCATTCTAAGTCTCTTGCTAGAGCTAAGTCAGAACTCATGGAGTTCGAGAGTAGCCACCAAACGACTTCTGCTAAGATTGACAACTTACAAGGAGAACTTAAGGCTCTTTGAAGACGAGGAAGGAACTTCAAACTACACTTGAGGGGAGTCACGAAGAGTTGAACAATGTGGAGTTCATTCTTTCTGCCAAGAGAAATGAAGTTGCTACCAATGAAAACACTCCCTTTCAATCTGACGAGGCCATGAAAAACTTGGAAGATATGAAGAAACTCCTCGAAGCAAACAACAAGAGATAGTTAATTTYCAATTTAATGCAAACATTTGTTTACATATTATGAACATTTCTTGTTGCAATTTTGTTTATCTTTTATTTACAAACTGTTTATTCAATTAAGGACTACTCACTTTATTATATTATGACTAAACTTAAAAATTAACTTCAAAGCTGCCTACATGTCCTTTAAAAAGAATCAAGTCAAAACATAGTTCGAAGATCTGAAAAAAGTTTTTTTAGGGAAAGTCATCAACAATTCAAACTATTGCGGGCCACGATATCAATTTTTATTTTTAGTAACTTGGACTTGTTAGAGCGTTTTAGCAGTTTTACCACATGCAACACCTTTGGTGGGTATTTTCTGCAGTTTTAACTCATGCAAGCTAAGAGCATTCGTTTGTACCAGCTTGGACTTGTTTGGAGTGTTTTAGCAATTTCACCACATGCAACACTTTTGGTAGGTGTTTTTGCAGTTTTAACTCATGCAGTTTAGGAGCATCTTGAATTTGTTTGGGACGTTTAGATAGTTTTAACTTTTATTAAAAAGCATGTGCAATTTAGGCTCGTACACTAGGAGCATCTTGAATTTTTTTTTTTAATTTTGCAATTTATGCATAGTAGCGTTTCAAATACTTACCATTGATAGGGCCAACGCTTAATCCATCTTTGTCAACAAGCATGTATGAACCACTTGAATACACTTCTTGCACAACATATAGGCCATCCCACTTTGCTATGAGCTTCTTTATCTTTTTAGGATATATGATTGGCCTTCGAATTGTGAGCATCATATCACCCACTTGAAACGAATGAGAAGAAACTTTCTTGTTGAAGGCTCTGGAGATGCGAGCTTGATAACACTCCAAACGTTGTGCATTTCCAACCTTTTTTGGTCAAGTGCTTCTAACTCTTCAAGATGCAAGCGTGCATTTTCTTCTTTTGTTAGCCCTTCTTGGACAACTATCCTTAATGAAGGTAATTGACCCTTAAGAAGAAGAACAGCTTCGACACCATAAACCAACGTATATGGCATAGCTTGTGTTGGAGTTCGAAATGTTGTTCGATATGCCCATAAAGCTTCTCCCATTTTTAGATGCCAACCTCTTTTTGACCTATCGATAAATTTCTTCAACAAATTGCAAAGAGTCTTGTTAAAGGTTTTAGCTAATCCATTAGCAGCTGCATAATACATCGAGAGTTGTACTGCTTGAAGTTGAACTTTTCACAAAACCTTGTCACTGCACTATTGCCAAAAGACCTTCTATTATCAGTGATGATGTATTTTTGGGACTCTATAACAATATATGATGTTTGTGCGAATGAAGTGAACGACATTATGCTTTTTCACCTCCCTTAATTCCAACTTCAACCTATTTTGAGAAATAATCCGTTGCTGCTAGGATGACTACATGTCCAGCAGATGACTTCGGCAATGGTCTAACTATATCAAGCCCCATGCTTTGAATAGCCAAGATACGACGATTGGATGCAATGGTTCTGGTGGCTGATCGATGTAATTGCTATGAATTTGACAAGCTTGACATTTACGGGCATATTCCAAAGTAATCCTCCACATTGTAGGCTAGTAATACCCCATCCTTTTAATTTGAAAATGCAATTTGGGTCCAGATTGAAGAGCCATATATACACCGAATAAACTTCCGTCAATGTTTGCGTCGCTTCATCATTTGCTAAGCAACGTAAGAAGACTCCTTCAAACCAACACTGATAAAGGATATGTTGAAAGTAAACAAACCTCAGAGCCCATTTCGGATGTCACTTTTCCTACGTGGTTCTTTAGGCAGGATACCATAACATATGTATTCGATAAGTGGTTGACGCCAGTCTTCCTCATCAATACCGCTAATTGAAATGACATTTATTGTGCTATCTACATCTTCTCTTTCAGCATCTTCTTCGTTTTCTGATAAAGGAGGCACAACCCAATTTTGGCAGATGGATATTTGATTTTAGGAATTTGGCAATGAGAGGACAGAAGCTAATTTCATCAAAGCATCTGCCTGTTTGTTTTCATTCCTCAACACGTGTTCTATAATTGCATCATCCAACTATTCCATTATTTGCCTTGCGTATCTGTAATAAGGTAGGTGTTTAGGTTTCTTCACTTTATAAACGTTAAGGACTTGATTGATCATTCAACAATATTGTTTGAACATTGTTGAGTTAAGGAGAATGAATAGGAAAGGACATTGCCTTCAGGTGTAATGAAAATTATTCCAACTCTTACTCCGTTTCGATGGGCAGCTCTGTCAAAATACATCTTTCATGGAGGTAAGACTTCAACCAGCAAGACATCTTCATCTGAAAAATCATCCACCTAGTCCCATTCAGTGGGTAAGGGGTGATCAGTCAAGAAATCTGCCAAAACTTGCCCTTTCACAGCTTCCTGAGGGATATAAATTATTTCGAATTGTTGCAACTATAGGTACCACCTTACCAAGCAATCAGAAAGAACAGGTTTATTCATGACATACTTGATCGGGTTTACCTTGGAAATGAATTGCATCGTATGAGCTTGAAAGTACTGTTTTAGCTTCTGGATTGCGAATATAAGAGCGAAACACAATTTTTCTATTGGCGAATACTTCAACTCATTTGGAGTCATCGTTCTGCTCAAATAACACATGGAATTTTCCTTCTCTTCTTCATTTTCTTGAGTAAGCAAAGCTCTGACATAACATTCTTGGGAGGAGATATAGAGCAACAAAGGTTTCCTTTATATTGGCACAGCTTGCACGGGAAATTTTACTGGGTATGCTTTTATACTTTTGAATGCATTGCTACAAGCTTCATCCCATTCAAAAGGTACTTCATTTTGCATCAATCGATTGAATGGTTGACACCTACCAGCAAAATTTGAGATGAATCTTCTCAGATAAGCTAATCTCCCTTATAAGCTTCAGATGTCATGCACGTTCCGAGGAAAGCAATCATCTCTTCATTCCTTGATGCCATTCTTATTTGATTATAACCAGATGACCCATCCATGAAAGACGATACCTCGTGTCCAGTGGTTGTATCGACTATGAGTTTGGTGATAGGAAGGGGAAATCGTCATTCGGACATGCATTGTTTAGGTCTCTGAAGTTGACACATACTCAAATTTAACCATTCTTCTTTCTTAAGGCACAATGCTTGAGATCCACATGGAGTATTTGACCTCTCGAGTGAATCTTGCCTTAATAAGCTTATTGGCTTCTGTATCAATCGAAGGGATCAACTCAGGGCAAAAACACATTTCTCCCTATTTTACTGGTCTAGCTCCTTGCTTGATGGCCAGATAAAAAAGCACTTATGTAGATTGGGCGTCAATCTTCGTTGGTGCCTAAGTTGATTTCCTTCAAACTCGTCTATAGTAGCTTACATGCCTTCCTTAAGCTCCGAAGGTGTTTCTTCAGCATCTTCTTTTTCATTATGTTTATCAATAATGCTGATACGGTAAGACAAGGCAACACTTTCTTCATCTTCCTCTTTTGGCTTCGTATGAATCACTGTTTTCAATTTAGCTTTGAGAATGTTGTTGCAATTCACAAGAAGTGTACTTTTCCCCCCATCCTGGAAGGTATTCTGCTTCGACATTCGTTTGTATCAATCTCCGCATATAAAAGCTTTTCAACCTTCTAAATTGTCCTGGATTCTTTGTCTACTCCCAGTCTTTTGAATGCTGAATTTATGTTTGATCTTCTTTTTTGAGTTCCCAGCCGCTCAAAAACTGAGGCATGAGAATTTACTTCCCCTAATCGATCAAAGATGACTTGTGGCCCACCGCCAAACATTCATCTTCTACTAAGGTACAACAATTGCTTACTCGTTTTATTGTTATGCGCACAGGTGCAAGTTGCTTGAGTCCGATGCCTGCACGCGAACTTTTCATAGAATAGCCATTTTGTTTTAGCATRTTCTGTGTTTCATTCAGGCCATGACCCTTTGATTCAGGAATAAGTCTTCCCAATGTATTTTAATTTTGTGGATTATATCCAACTTTAGCCAGGTGCTTGTGTGCATTAGGATCAAAGCCCTTTTCAGTTCTCTTGGATGGTCATGAACCATGCTCCACTATTCGTCCCACCTCATGCTGTGAAAACCTTTCAAAATAGGTTTCAATTGCTTCACCTCAATTTTGGTCAAAGGCATGGTAAATCCTTGTAGAGATTTGACGTCAGTAAAGGGAGACTGGCCTTATTTTGGAGAATAGCGGAGGATGGTAGGTGCTTGCTTATGTTGCTATTTTGTCTTATTGTTTTACACATTGCCCATGAATTTCGCAGAATGATGAAGTTGAGATTTGGGAATGACATCACCTTTACCATGATTGGGTTCCCCACAGCTATTTGACTTTCTCTAAACGATATGTTTTTCCCGCCAAGGTAAAATTTTGCATCTGCAATATATGCTTCTACCTCTATGAAGGGCTTGTCGCCAGTGATTACCTTCTTCATAGCACCATTATCGATGTACTAAAGCATTGGTGGAGTGTTCAGGATACAACCCCATTGTCATAAAGCCAAGGTCTTCCCAACAACATATTGTAAAAGGTTTTGGAATCGATCACATAGAGGAGAACACTCGATGACATCACATCAATTAGTAAGTCTAATCCGATAATGCCCAAAGCTTTATTAAAGCCCTGGATCATGAGACGACTTTGAGAGAGTTATTTTGAGGAAATCTCAAGTTCTTTTAACATGTGCAGAGGAATGATGTTGATTGTTGAACCTCTATTTAGCAATATTCTGTTTATCTTCTTTTCTTGCGCATAGCCCGATGCGAATAGAAGTCAGTTATAAGGTTTTGAACCAGCAACAAATCATTATCATTGAAAATTATGGCCGTCATACATGCAATTGAATTTGAAGTACATCCATTGATTGTACAAGGTAATCTTTTCGAACTGAATCATTTAAGGAGAAAGTGCAAGTATTACTTACTTCRATTTTATCTATGATAGAACAAGAGACAACTTCAAGATTGTCAGTTAATTTTCTTGGAAAGAACTCTCCCAATGTAATCGATCGTCGGTACTTGGGGATGTATGAGCCCTTTGATTTGTTAGCGACCTTTTTAGGAATAACCTTATTTAGCTTCGGTACATTCCTTTTTATTGCTTTGGTTCATTGAATGAATTTATTATTTACAAATTTGTTTTGAGGATTTATTTAGTGTTTTACAACTGTTCAGCCTTTAGAATCAGAATCATTAGCTTTGCCACCACCTTCAATATTTTCAGATGGTTTTGCAACCATATCTGTCACTTGGTTAGTTGATTTGCAAGAAGATTTAGGTGAGGGCTTTGCATCGAACTTCATCACATTGAACTACCCAAATTTGATCTCAACGAAGTATTCAGGCAGTCATGAGACATCCGCAACATTTGTATCAGTAGATCTGGAAGAGAAAGTGTTTGGTATAATGCTTATTTGATTAACAATCGCTTTTTCTTCTTCCAACAAAATACGTCCTTTATGAGCCAATTCCATGATTTATTCTTAAAGATTAAGCATTTCTCGATCGGGTGGCCACGAAGACGATGATATTTGCAATAATTTGGATTTCCCAACCACCGTGCTTCTTCTGGCCATTTCATTTCTGGCAGTTCGATGATCCCAGCTTTGAACATGTCATCAAACATTTTTGAAACATTGGAATCGAGAAATGGATATTCTTTGTTTTGCACATCTTTCAAAGTCATGCGCCTTCTCCCAAAATTTGAAGCAATATTTACCTTCTTTGTAACTTTTTTGCTCACTTTTGTAGGTATCCTGACAAGCGCTATAGTTGTTGTCATGGATCCTTTCATGTAAGATTTGGAAGATGGTTTACTTGTTTTCTTGAAGTCAAATTTCTCCTTCTTTTGTGGCTCAGGCACCGAAACTCCTTGATCTCCATACATCGTAATGCTCAATTTCATCTCATGAGCCCCATAGCCAATTCTTCGGAGGTTCTTGGCTAAATTCCTTTTAAGATGTATTGGAGGCCCCAATGCATATCTTGGATGCACATCTTGATAGCAAATTGTGCGGAGAGGTAATCTCTACAATCCAGGCTCAAACTTCTTCATCGATTGATGTAATCAATGACGGGTTCATCTTTCCATTGCTTAGTATGGCTAAGTTCCGACATACTTACCTTTCGATGGATGCTGTAAAAGCGATTGAGGAATTCATGCTCAAGTTCATCCCAGCTGTCGATGAATCTAGCTGTGAGGTCAATGT
The DNA here is from genome assembly GCA_001752375.1 of Rhazya stricta. Taxonomy (NCBI): domain Eukaryota; kingdom Viridiplantae; phylum Streptophyta; class Magnoliopsida; order Gentianales; family Apocynaceae; genus Rhazya; species Rhazya stricta. Next base: position 5,749,408 of record MEJB01000004.1, on the reverse strand, counting down.
ACCAGTCGAACATGTTTCCTTTGAGAGATCGAACAAATTGATTGACAAAGTAGTCACTATATGTGCCAGCATTGCAAGTCTCTACCAAATGTGCAATATGTTGTTTAGGATTTCCCTTACCATCAAATTGCTAAAATTTTCGAGGTTGATAGCCTATGGCCATCTTCAAGTTATCAATCATCTTAGTATATGGTTTAGAATATGCAGAAGAAGATTTAGTAATCCTTTCATTCTTGTCCTTGATGGCGTCCATGGTGAAATCCTTCAATTGGTCAACAGGGATTAGTCCATCTGATAAGATTTGAATTATTGCGATGTCTTTTGAAGGTCCCACTTCTCTTATGTCTTCAGTTTCAAACTTGACTTGAGGTTGCTTGCCTAAAACTCTTGTAGATCCTGGCATAATTGAAGGCTCAAGATGTTTTAGAGCAGATTGACTTGTTTCTTCAGCATTGTCAAGCCGATTCACAGTTTGGCCATTGTGAGATCTTGCTGCTGAGTGTGTTTTGCAATATATTTCACCAACTTTGTCAGATGGTTGAGATGGCCGCCATCATAATAGGTATAACTGATGAACTTGCGATAGGATCTTCATGAGCCATCATATTAAGCTTCGGATCCTCTTGAGGAGTAGCTAACATCGAATTTGAAGTATATTCATCGTCAATATGTTTGGACTCCTGGGGTTTAGTTTCTGCATTCAAGAAAGACAGAGTTGTTCTTATAACAGATCTGACTCCCGCTTCTTAAGGAGCGCCATTGAAAATGGGTTTGATTATTTGTAGACCTGATCGTACGAGATGCACTCCACTTATTTCCAAAATCAAATAGAGCACTACTCGGCATCCCAGGTCCTGTATATGTAGCCGGCATGGTTGATTTGGCAATAGCACCACTTGTTGTAGATCTGGAATGGTAGATTGAGACTTGGGGGTCATTGATAGTTTTGACTTGATTTGTTTTGAAGAGAAGAGATGAATGGCAGAAATTGTCCCACTAGGCATGCCAAAATTTGTTTACACGAATCTCTCGTCTGTAAAATAATAATAGAAAACAAGAGGAGTGTGAAACATTTGTATTAATCTTATAATTTGATAAACAAGTGTTACAATCTCTAAAATGTTCCCGTGGTAAGAACTTAATCCATTCATTCTTTTTTTTAGAATTTTTTGAGGACTTCACAATTTGATCTCGGGGTTTGAGAGAGATTTTATGCTCTTTCTTCTAAGCTTCTCCCAATGTTGGACCTTGATATGAATTTCTAGACCTCTTCCTTTGTGCTTTGGCCTCTATTTATTAGCAAAGCGAATTGATTTGATTGATCGAAGTCACATTTAGGAACGATGTGGCATTATTTGATTCGCCAAGCTTCATCATTGATTTTTATTGGTTGAACCTTGGTATCCTTGACACATCTCGTCATTTCATTGGTTGACATGTCACATACTTCCCAATTTAATGGAAATATTAAAATTTTTTTAATTATTTAAATAAATTACGAGAATTTAATTTAATGAAATTTTCATATCTACAGTTTGTATTGTCTAATTACATTACTTCTCATCTAAAACATTTAGATACATTTGTTGATTTGTGTGTTCAAAATGCATTAGCACAATCAGAGAAAAAAGCTAAATTATTACAAGATGAAATATATTTTTTAGCAAAGCAGACAGAGAGAAAAAGAATAAAATTGGAAAATCATATCTTAGAAAAAATTTCAACCTTTCCAGATACATTACAAGATAAAAAAAAAACAGGTACACAGTTTTTTTAAGTATTTTAAATTATGCTTTAGATTTTATTCATAACTTGGTTCTCCTAAGAAAGCCTTTTCAAGCATTATTTAAGAAAGACAAGATATTTGAATTTAATCCATGTTTAGAAGATCAGCCAAAGAGGATTAAAGATAAATCTAAAACCTCCCAAAATTAAGATTACCAAGAGATGATGATGATTTCATTCTTGAAACAAATACCTCCAAACATTGTTGGAGTAGAATATTAAAAAAATATATATATAACATAGATAAAGAAAAAATTGGAGAAAGTCTTTGTAGATTTTGTTCATGAACATTAATGATGTTCAGTCTAGATATCATATAAATGAAAAATAATTGTTAGCTGTAGCAAAAAGTTGCAAAAACTATATTATTTTCCACTACATAAAAGATTCTTATTAAGAACAGATAACACTCAGGTAAAAGCTTTTACTCAAAATAATTTATCCTCAAACCCCGAGTATAAATGATTTATTAGATGGCAAATGCTCTTGTTTGAATATTCTTTTGATATTGAGAGTATTCGATCTAACAGAAATATTTTAGCAAATTTTGACCAGAGATGGCTGAATTCATGAAGAAAATTCTGGAACTATAGAAAGATTTAGAAGAACAAGTTATTCTCTATTAAAGATAAATAATTCTAATATTATTGATATTTCTAATCTTCTTGTAATGCCTAAAGAGGTTATAGATCTATTGGTATCAGAATGAAGATGATAAATGCCAAAATTTGGGAATTGTGAGATAGCAAACAAAATGATTCAAGACTATTATAGCAAGATTGAATTTGAGAAGATAGATATGTCCTCTTCCTCTTAAGAAAAGGTGATAGATCAACGTCCTGAGCACGAAAGTCTTTAAAACTGCTTATGAGAACATTTCACGTAGACCCCAGCGTTTGATACAGATCTCTAGTGAAAGGATTCTAACATATTCACTACATCCAGTAGTAGAACATCATATGTCTATAATGAGAGAATTATATTCTCAATCTAATTCTGATATTTGTTGTCTTGATTTTTCTGGGATTTATCCTAGAATTAATTATTTACAAGATGTTTCTCCAAAGGATGTAAGATACAGGTATGATTTTGGAGCTCTCAACCCTGTATACTTGAGCTTTACAGATTTTTTCAGAGTTCGATATTGTAACATCCTAGATTAGAAACTGTCATAACCCAGGAATGTTACCCATTTACCCTTACATATATTGCGAAAATTGGTGAAAATAAAAATTTGAATATCTTAATACAAAGGGTTTATAGAAATTTCGATAGAGTTTCCTCTAAAATATCAACATATCCACCKTACAAACAATCAGAAAAATTTCCCACTAAACATTCTAATWCTCCACATATAATGAAATCACCTCAAACCCCACTAACATAAGTACCAGCTAAATATTCATATATTTAAAATTCAGTGAAAACTTTTGAAATTAAACGAATAAAATTTAAACATTCATCAATAGAAAATTTAATTAACAGAATGACTCTTAGGTATCAAAGTCAGCTTCCAAACGTTCTCCACACACTATCTGGCATGTCATCACTTGAAACGTAAAATAAGGGAAAATAGAATGAGTTGCTAAACTCGATAACCAAATACCATGCATGAATGCATGTGTTATGCACWATATYTCATGAAGTTCAAAAATTCACTTTYTCAAAACTTTTCAAAAATTTCCTTTTCATCAAACTTTCCAAACATTTCCATTTCATAAAATCGTGAGCTCACTTGGTGTAACATCTAGCCATTAAGCTCTACAGTGGGCAATTATTACTTGGAACCCAGTCCACATTCTACTGATAGAACCGCAAAACGATTAACATTACTTTAATCTTTTCCTTTCACTTTGACCTCGCAAGAGGTAAACATTACTTACTTTTCTACCCTACAAGAGGGTTAGGTCGGATGCATTGGTCCCCTATGCCTCATTTTCCACTCGCACCTTTCATGGTCTAGGCTTTACACTCCTTTTTCGAAATCCTTGACGTTTGGATATCATTCATAATAGATATATATATATATTTTTTTTTTCCAAACTTAATTCCTCCAAAACACTTTCCTTTCCAAAATTTCATTCTTAAAAATATTATCTCAATCGAAAGTTTTTTAGTATCTATTCCAGAATACAAGCGTGTCAATCTAAGTGGATATAAGAAGAACTATGACGCTGGTATTCTACATGTACAAGGCTTAGAAACAGAAGGAAATTATTATTTGTCGTATACCACGCGTGATCTATGCGACAGTCCTATGTTGGGTAAACAGGTATTTGGGTCCAGAAGGGTTATGTGGTGTATAACACGGCCTTTCCAAAAACTTAGGCTAGGTCTGTGAAGGATACGCGCATACTGTGGGAGCGTAACTTGAGTGTAAAGATCTAGGAATCGGAGTTAGCTACCTGATCTGGAAGGTTGGCAGATTACGAGCTAATGTGAGACACAGAGTTCGAATATAATTCATATCTTAGACGTAAGATCTGCTGAAACTCTTCAATAAAACTTCCTTGTAGACGGTAGGATCAAACGAGAGAAGTACACAGATAGCATGCCTAAAATTAATAACAACTAATAGAGCAGAGCTGATAGAGAGATAACGATCAGTTCTAAGACAAATACGTAGCAAAGAAACGACAGTAATCAAGGTGAGCTACGCGTATCTTCAGTCAATAAGTTGAGCAAAATAAAACAAGCTCATGAGAACTAGCGGTTAGTTATGAGTATCAAAGGTATTAGATGAAACTTATATAAGATACTAACAGAAGACAGAGTAATTAGATACGTGTAATTAAAATGCTTCATGCTCCTACGGTACACTAACATCCCAGTTCCATTTAGAACTCAAGCTTCGATATTAGCAGAATTCCTATTTTTACCCGGATGCTTTCCTATAAAATGAAATCACAATGCAATTCGAAATATATGACTCATATAGTCTGAGGATATCTATCTGTATGAAGACTCTTTCGTACCAAATCTCAACGCGAACGGCTAACAGGACATCTTTCGCTTTGGATTGCAGAAGTGCGCGAGGAGATTGAATCGAGAGTAGTCTGTTCGGAAAGGGAAGCGAGCAGAGCCATTGAGATAACCATACAGACCGCGAGAGAGAACTAAAGCAATCGACGCTTGTGTCGAGCAGAGACGATCAGATTCCTTATAAGTCTCGCTGGCGTTGTGCTCAGAGAACATGTAAGCAACCGTGGAGACATACACTATTAGATCATAGCGTTCGGACATCAGTGGCATAAAGGGACTTACATTTCTAAGGATAATGGAGAACTTCAGTGATCTATATGGTGGATTCATAACCCTTATATTCCACTTAGGAATTCAAAACAAGAAGTAACATTCAACTAATATGTAGCACTTACGATCCAAAAATATAATCAAGTTAGTTATTGGATTCCTTTTATATCTTATACAAATTGAACCTTAAATTCAATCGATACTCATTGCATTCTTCTCATAACAATTAAAAAATTTTATACAATTTTATATTAACTCCCCTACTTTTAAATCCCACATATAAATTCATTCATATACCCTAATACTAAATAATAACAACAAAATTCCTACTAATACTCAGTACTTAATTTAATATTAATAATCCATTAAATTAAAAATAACTGTACTTTTAATTTGGAGCTTTCAATAGCTAATTACAGTGAGTATCTTTTTTACTAACTTGCATAATCACCACTTGTGAATACAATTTACTTATAAGAAACACATTATTATAATCCCTATGGCTGTAACTGCAACACCCTTTGGTTAGGTGGAGCGATCGCTAAATTTCATTGTTTAAAATGATTCCCTGAATTTCATTCATTTAAAGCTGTAAGGTAAATCAAATACTACGTTTACACAACAAATTAATACTAACTTAAAGATACACTTGACGTACACTCAATTACCAACTATATTACCTAACGAAAATAGACTATACTAAATACCAAATAATAAAGTTCATACACTTGAAAGAGAAGATGAACTACTGTACAACCGTTCAACTTCAAAGTCTCAATAACACTAGGTACAAGTACACATATATCGAGATATCATAAAACGCGGAGTAGAACCGTACCCGTATTAGTACGTAAATGTCTTTCCGTTTAAAAAAAAAAATA
>MEJB01000004.1:5661271-5743465 GCA_001752375.1 Rhazya stricta | reverse complement strand
TAAAGCTAACTTAACCCTAATTAAAAATTCTTTCGTGGGCCATTTTTATTCCTTAACCAACTAAACCTAACTAAATTAAAATCTATTAGTTTTCCTCTGGTGCAAAATTGAACTTTAAATGCAGTTTTAGATTTGGATAAGAAGGGAACGAACTCTAACGGGTCCAACCTAAATTATTAACTAAATATTTCTAATTAAATTAAACTAATAAAACCTTTCATTTAAATAGATATACTCACACAATAATGTATAAATAAATAATCAGTCACAAAAATAATAATTTATTTCTAATTGACACATCGAACGTTACGGCTTCCAAGTCCTTCTGCTGCAAGATATTTAAAACAACTAATAATCATGAATATAATCTAATTTGTGAATTATAATATAAATTATATAATTATATAAAATTCATAAAAATGAAAAATAAATTTCAGGTATTACAGATATGCTTCCCCATTGGATTAAAGAATGAGTCAAAAATTGTTATCTTAATAACCCTACAATTTGACCAAAAGATATTTTGGTTCTCAAATTTTTATCAATCGAATCGAATTTATATCAAGAAAATAGATATTCAGCATATCACTTTATTCAGTTGGGAATTTGTGATTCTTTCTCGATTCATGTTGATAGAAGAAAAGAGGACTTCATCAAATTCCTGGCAAAAGATATTCATTATAGAAGTTGGTTTCAAAGTAGTACTACAAGGGATAGAAGCAGCGTTCAAAAGAGGATTTCACACATATGGAGGAAAGAAGATGCATTCTTTAGTTATGATAGCTCCAGCAAAATAAACACTGCCTTCTGCCAGTCAATACTTTTAGACAAAGATAAAGTTTATTGATAAAGGCATCATCAAATCGAGCCCTCAAGCACAGGAGAAACTACGTCAATTCTAAAGACATGCCAAAAATACGTGTCCAATATGTTCTCCTGAAAAGAATCAAGTAGATACAACCGAATCCAGCTCAAGAGAAAATTGAAAGTTGATCTTACAACACCTTTGCAGATATGACAAAGGCAACAGAGTGCACTATGCCATTATAAAGATAGTGTGTCCACTTCCGGATAAGTGCGCCATTATTATTGAAAAAGGCAATCCCACTTTCTAGAAAATGACAAAGGAGGCTAACATTATTGATATCACAAAAACAACACTGATAGCATAGTTCAATAATTGAGCTTTATTATGTAGCCAAAATTCGAACTTCACATCCGCCAACTACTATAAATAGGAGTGGAATTTCTTTTCTAAGGCATCGACGAAAAACCTCGAGCCTCTCTCTCTTGTATAAAACCCTTCTGTAATATATTCCATGAAGTAATAGAAGTTTGTATAAATATCCTTTCATACTTAGCAAATTTTTCTTTGTGTTTTACATAAGAAATTCTCCATCATTACCTACCTTTAAAACCTTATGCCTGGAGGTAGAAAACGAAACCAAAATATGCTTAGTATTGCTGAAGGAACAACAAGGGAAGTTACTTCAGGTTATCAAGTTGGGGTTGAAATGCCTGCTAAAAGTCTCATTGGGGTACTCGACGATATATTGGTCAAAATGGTAGAAAAGGTACGGAAGTATGTTGGACCCTTTCCTTTGTAATTAAGATAGAAAAACTTGCTATGTTTTGTTTGGATATTTAAACTCACATTCTCTCTATTATCTTCAAAATGATAAATATTTGGATAGTTATTTTACTCAATTTAGCTGCAATTATCTTAGAAATAGAACAAATTTTGATGATTTTGAACCTAACTTCATTAGGCCCACAGTCTGGTATCAGAATAGACAAAAGTGTCTTGCGCCTTTAGAAGTCAGGGATCCGAATCGCATTCCTTACACCTCTACGGCAGGAATACTCGGCACGAACTTGTTTAGTCCAGAATTCACAAGTAAATTAGAAGATCTCCAATTGCTTCTAGTAACACATGTTAAAATTACAGAATGGTAGGAAACTGTCAATTTGGAAATTTTCAAGAATACATTTGTTCCAAGAGAATGGCATAAAAAAATTGTCAGTCTTTGTATGCCTTAAACTATTGACATAGCCAAAACTCTCTTGGTAATAGTAATAAGTTTACATAGTGAGTATCTCTCGTCAAATAATTAAACTGGATCATGCATACCTTGCAATTAGAATGAATAACTGAGCCAAAAGTAGAACGTTAAGAAATATGCAATATTGCTAGAAATATTGGAAAAACCACTTGTATCGAGGATATGGTTGACAAAGAAGGATAGAATCGAGAAAAAGATAAATTCAATATGAGACCAATCAAATTTGAGAATGTATAGAGCTTTATGACCTAAAGAAAAGACCATCACTACCTCATGAGAATGCATAACCAAATGAAATATGAATCACGACAAGGAAGAAAAAGAAACTGACTTGCAATTCAATAAAAAATATAGATACTATTCTAGAAAGACCAAGCCCTTCTGCTGACATATACCTGAGAAAAAAGAATGTTATAAAAGTACAAGAATTCGATTGAGAGAATACTGAGCAAGAATACCTAAAAACTAGCTATGAGAAACATGGAAAAAAGAAAAAATAGACAGCACTCCAGGTTTTGAAGACTGTAAAGAACATTGAAGAGGAGTAACTGAGTTGTTCCGCATAATAAATCTAATATGATTGAGAAAAGTAGGCACACACTTGTCAATGTCAACACCGACATATTTGAAAAGGTTCTACGAGTTAAGGCTTAAACACCGACTTCTTCAACTATTTTTTAGGATGTAAGTTGCAACATAGAAGAATAAGAATCGCTATTAAAAGATATCAAAGTAGAGGGAAATTCAACTCCAACACCTGTAAAGCAACATGAGATGAATATTTCCCTCCTTATCTCACATCTATAAAGGTGGCATATGATTTGACTTTAAGGTATCACATTTGAATTCCAACTAGCACCTTTTTCTTTCATGGGAATGGACCGTTACTATTATAAGTGTTTGCAACCTTCTTGCAAGTAACAAGCATAGTTTGCCCTTCCTGCCGTGGAGATGTAAGGATCGTGATTCGACCCCCACCTCCAAAGGCACAATGCACTTAAGTCGGGCTCTGGTGCCATGCTAATGCACAAAAGCTAGCTATCATGGGAATGGACTATTACTATCTTAAGTGCTTGAACCCCGTTAACCCACAAAAGCTAGCTATCATGGGAATGGACCATTACTATCTTAAGTGCTTGCAACCTTTTTGCGGGTTTCAAGCATGGTTTGCGCTTTTCGCCACAGAGGCGTAAGAATCGTGATTCGACCTCCTGACCTCCAAAGGCGCAAGGCACTTAAGTCTAACTCTAATACCACGTTTACCCACAAAAGCTAGCTATCATGGTAATGGATAGTTACTATCTTAAGTACTTACAACCTTTTTGCGAGTTTCAAGCATGGTTTTCCCTTCTTGCAGTAGAGGCGTAAGGATTGTGATTCGACCAACGATTACCCACAAAAGCTAGCTATCATGGGAATGGACCATTACTATTAAGCATTTGAAACCTTCTTGCAGGTTCAAGCATCGGTTGCCCTTTCTACCGCAGAGGTGTGAGGATCGAGATTCGACCCCTCGACCTCCAAAGGCACAAGGCACTTAAGTCTACCTCTTATGCCATGTTTACCCACAAAATCTAGCTATCGTATTAGATAGTAAAAGTCAATTCCCATGATAGCTAGATTTTGTGGACAAACGTGGTATCAAAATTAGATTTAAGTGACTTGCACCTTTGGAGGTCGGGGGGTTAAATCACGATCCTTACGCCTTTGCAACATGAAGGGCAAACCATGCTTGAAACGTGTAAGAAGTTTGCAAGCACTTAAGATAGTAATGATCCATTCCCATGATAGCTAGCTTTTTGGGCAGACGAATATAAATAACTAAATTGAACTTGTTCTTTAATTTACCTACTTAATCTTTATTTTATCTCTACCTTGACCGAAGATTTCTAAATACACTAGACCAACTTAGCTACACATGGCAAGATTTGTTTTGCCAACAAGGTATTCAAAACCAAATTGACAACTTCTTTTCGGCTGGAATTTATCTTCTAGAACCATCCACAAAGAGCAAATGGATCTTGCCATTTGCTGAAACAATTATCTTGTATTTGTCTTTCTTTAAAACATAACCCCTTACACTTGTTCTATACCAACCATGCAACCCACCATCTCACACCATGGCAATCACCGACCCTCTCTTCTTTTTTAACCTCCCAAACTCATTCTATTACTCAAGCACAAACATTATTAGCAAACCTCTTCTTTTACTCTCTCACACATTTTGTAAACTCTTTACTATACCACATCTCTTTCCCTTGGCACATTCCAGCATGCATTGCAACTATATTGAGCTGCAGTTGCAAAGAAGTGAATCTCTCCATCAAATTGCAGTAACTCACTTCCAATAGGTAGGCTCACAACGAGTTCTTCATTCTTCATGCCATCTAAATACTCATATTCTTTACTTGACAAAGAACTAAACTCATCCCTCTTTCTCCTTGTTCACCAATGGCAGTTGCATACACAAAAAAACACCCTTGTGAAAAGTGTAAAGTTTGCATTCTCTTAAGTAGCTATCGACAATGTGAATCTTAAGTGTAAGAAGTTTTCAAAGCCTTTCAAATCACACTTTAAAGACAACATAATACTGATCTATTTTGTATGATTATTTATAACAAAATTCAAAATGAAATGCAAAGCTAGCATAGATCTTGGTTGCAAACAATCAAACAATGTTGCAAGGGTTTGGCAGTAACAAAACTTTTACTGATTTAACATTATTGCAATTTTCTCTTGAACCAAAATAGCACAAGTAATGCATGAACAGAATCTGAATCTTAGGAATCCAATAAACTTGACCTCATCCTCATTGAACATCTAGGAACTAAGATATGACCAAAAATTTGGACCTTGCCTGAGTAAACAATAGCAACTAGGCTCGACACTAATTTTGTGAAGAAATATGGTATTTATTTCCACAATCCCAAGTATCTTATTCTACAAGAATATGTTCTTTAAGGTTTTAGGATGATTTGCAACAAAATAGATAAAAAATTTTCTTAGTGAATCAATAGATATGGCCAAAACAAGCAAGACTGTCTGAATTGAGCAATAGAACTTGAATGCTACTATCAGAACTTTATTATCATCTTATTTCCAGGTTAATATAGGTGTTCTTTATAGTAATGAAATCCTCTAATTTTGGGACTTTAAATGCTCAATCTTGTCTCCCGATTCATCTAAAAGCTAGAATTATTATTAATCTTTAAGACAATAAACATGACCGACTATAAACTACTTAATCTTTGAGAGTTTAGAGCCAATAGGAGTTCTATGGATCTCCCCAAGAGAATTAAGTATATACTGATGAAACCCTTAGGACCTTAGCAATAAAAGAAATTCATTTCAGAACATGCGAAAAAAATCAGGATATGATTATTCTTTTCAGGTAACGAAAAGTTATATTCAGACAGCTTTGACACCCTACATTAGCATCTAAGCTTTGAGTTATAATCACTTCAAGATATGAATTAGAATTGTTCATGACTTGTTTTAGGGCACAGAAACCAAGAAGACTTAACCAATTAGAAGCACAATTGCGATAAGCTGAGTTCCTTCTGTCTTTTAAAACTTCCCACTACATGCGATTTTTGTGCTACTCTAGGAATATATTTTAAATATTCTCAAATTTTTGAATATTTTATTCCCTTTAATATCTCAAAGTTCACTTTTATCTAGACCTATTTCCAAGTTTCCATACACTTGAACACAAAATTCTTCCATACAAAATTCTTCCATTATACAAACTACTTCGAGATCTATAATTTTTATATATCACATGTCTTTATTTTCTTCAAATTTGAACAAAGGAAATGACTATGGAATTTTTGAAACAACACAACACTTGATTCTTCAATACTCTTGAAACATCATGAAAATTATTTGAGCATAATCTTGCATGGAATCTTTTGATGCTATGACGGAAGTCTCGTGTGACTAGTCGCGTGAATAAAATACGGTGCTTGGCTAGTCACCAATACGAGTACATGTTGAGCCGTCAGGCATAGCTCTCAAGATAACCATATGGCCTATCCGATGTTTATACATGATGGGAATGCCGTGGGCAGATGGTTGTGTCACATGACCCACCACGTACTTGGCTGACATTCGTATCTTTGGTCACTAGGTTTGACCCAGGGCAACCAATACGTATTACCCTACTAATAGTACTCTTACTTGACAAGGATATAAGGTCAAAAGCCACACACACAATACTAGGATATAAGGCTAGAAATATTAACCTCATGGAGAATGTCTCCAATGGATATCTCGTGCATCTCGTGATTTACAAACAACAAAACCCTCTCTTACTATACTATTTTATGCATGACATCCTTTATTTTACATGCTTGTTATCAAAATTTGTTTTGATCTATGAAAATACTTTGGAATAGCTTTGATTCGTATATCATTTCACGATTTTATATTTCTCGAAATATATTACAAAACTTGTCTTTTGACAAAGTTTTATTTACACGAGCACCCTGTGCACATGGAACTCACTGGGCTTTGCTCATCAGTTTCTTTATTCATATTTTAGTGATAGGCAATTAAGTATAAGCTGTCGAGAAGGATCAAAAGTGTCAGGAACCTGAATAAATTTTGCTCATAGCCTTTATTTCTTTTCTTGTACTAGCTTGGATCGATTTGATTTGTAACTTGGCATTATTTATAATGATACTAGGTAGCTATATATTATTTTAAAAGATGTTTTATATGCTTGTACCCTGACTGCCAAGAGGCAAGCAGCACCCGTGCCACCCCAGTGAAACCTAGGGGAGGCCAGATCATCATATTTGGTATCACAGCCTAGATTTTGAATCTGGTAGAAACTTGTGGGTACAATTACAAGGTGCTAACAGGATATTTAGTTCTTCCCTTGAAAGCTTAACTTCTTTTGCCTGAGCTGAACTATTAAGTCACTCGAGACTCGATATTTCATGGTTTGTATATATTGATTAGAATGTCGCATACAAGAAGCAATGCCCGACAAACAACATCAGGACCCACCCAAAACTAAAAAGTCAATTCAAAAAAACCACGAGACAAACTTAACACCTCAGGAGAATCCAACAATGGCCCACGGTATTGGCCACTGTAATCGAGCAAGCCTTCGAAGGCAGTCAAAAATCACATCAAACAAGTAGCAATAGGAAGATAGGCTTTAGAAAGGTTCTCAAAGTTTCAACCTCTAGAATAGTTGAGAGAGGCAAAACAAGAAGAAAAGGCTGAAAGATGGCTCAAAAAATTGGAAGATATATATCAAACCCTCTAGTACTCTGAGGAGAGAAAAGTAGCTTTACTGCCTTTCGTTTAAGAGGTCTAGCATGCGAGTGGTAGGTATGAACACATGAAGTATAGGGTAGAGCTGGCTACCCAAGGACATGGAAAAACTTCATGGAGGAATTCATAGAAGAATTCATACCTCGATGGATTCAAAAGTAGAGGGAAGACCAGTTTCAAACTCTGCAGCAAGGTGCAAGAACTTTGGGCCAATATGCCGCAAAATTTCGGTGCCTATCTAAATACTGCCTATGGCCAATTAATACTGAAAAAAATAAGACTAGACAATTTGTGAAAGGCTTACATCCTATGCTACAATGAGTCCTTACCCTATTTCCACCTACTATATATGCAGCTGCTGTATATATAGTGATAAGATCCTGCAAGCAAAACGGCAATACCCAACACTAGGTAGTTCATCTCAAAAATGTCCAATCGAGGAGAAATGGCCAAGGCAAAGTGGAAACCAAGAGTGTGGAAGGAAAATTCCCACAAGCAATACAAAGAATAATGCATTCTATGAATACTATAAAAGCCTGGACACTTGTGATGGGCCTGCAGGCAAAAGCACAACTTTTGTTTACTATGTGAAAGTGCGGAACATAGAGCCTGAGAATGCCTAAAAAGGGCAAGGATGGAATTAAGAGACTCAAACCCTCAACCATCACGACCATGATCGGCCATAGGCATTAAACCAAAAATGCCAAGTGAAAGCCAGAGTTTTTGCACTTGACAAAGTAGACGTGGGTAAGGAATCTGAGGTTATAGAAGGTAAGCTCAAGATTTTCTCTTTGGGAGCTTATACTTTAATTTATCCAAGATTCACACATTCATTCATTATACCACCATTTTGCTAAACAATTGCAAATACCTACAAGAGGATTACCCTATAAACTATCGGTTAGTACACCACTAGATGATAGCTTGAATTCAGATAGGGTATGTTATAATTGTGCAATCCAAGTTGGGGATATAGAACTCCAAGATGATTTGATAGTATTTCCCTTTAGAGAATATGATGTTATTCTAGGCATGGGTTGGCTATCCCCATATCATGCACAATTAGATTGTCGAAACAAGACAATAAGAGTTGGAAAATCTGGCAGCCTAGTGATAGAATTCTGAGAAAATCAGYAGGGCARGAAAACATAATTATCTCTGGATGAAAGCTCAAAAAATTCTGCAAAAAGGATGTACAGGAGAACTACGTGTCTAATCAATGACGTCAAGGATTCACAGAAAATTGTGGATGTTCCAGTCATCAATGAATACTTGGACATATTTCTTTCGAAACTAGGAACCCTACCACCGAGATGAGAAGTAGAATCTCTATCATCTTAGCACCACGAGGCGAGAAGCAGAATCTCTACCATCTTAGCACCACGAGTAGAACCCATATCATGAGCACGTTATAGGATGGCCCTTTCTGAGTTAAAAGAGCTAGAAACATAACTTCAGGAGTTGCTGGAACATGGATTTATCAAACCTAACACATCGCCTTAGGAGCACTAGTACCATCTGTAAAGAAGAAAGATGGGATCTTATGAATGTGTATTGACTATCAAGGATTGAACAACGTCACAATAAAAAACAAATACTCATTACCCCTCATAGATCAGTTGTTCGATCAACTACAAGGTGTAGGATGCTTTCCAAAACTCGATCTAAGTCAAGGGTATTACCAAGTTAGGGTCCGTGAAGCAGACATCCCAAAAATTGCTTTCAACACCCGATACGATTATTATAAGCTCGTAGTGATGCCTTTTTGGCTTAACTAATTCCCCTGCAATTTCATATATCTCATGCATCGAGTATTTCATCCCTACCTAGATTAGTTCGTATTAGAGTTCATTGATGATATCTTGATCTACTCTAGGAATTCTGAGGAACATTAGGTGCACTTACAAAAAGCTTTGCAATCACTTATGGAGCATCAATTGTATGCAAAGTTTAGTAAGTGGCAATGTTAGATTTAACAAGTAGCCTTCTTAGGATATGTAATTTCCGAATATGGAATTATGGTCGATCCAGCCAAAGTGGAAGCAGTGATAAATTGGAAAAGATAAGAAAACTCAACAAAAATTAGCAGTTTTCTGGGTCTAGCAGGGTATTATAGGTGATTTTTTAAGGATTTCTCCAAAATAGTAGGACCTATGACTAAGCTGACACAAAAGAATATTCCCATTCTATGGGATAATAAATGTGAACAGAGTTACCAGATGCTAAAGGAAAGACTAACAACCGCACCAATCTTGGTACTTCCAAAATTAGGAAAGATGTGCGTCTTATACACAAATGCTTCAAGAGAAGGTTTAGGAGTAGTTCTAATGCAAAAAAGAAGGTAATAGGCTATGCTTCACGAAAACTCAAGCCACATGAAATGAATTACCCACTCATGATTTAGAACTAGCTGCTATTGTGTTTGCCTTGAAGAAATGGAGGCATTACCTGTAGAAAGCAGAATATGAGATTTAAACAAATCATAAGAGTTTGAAATATATATTCACCCAAAAGGACCTCAACATGAGATAAAGAAGGTGGATGGAGTTCTTGGAAGAATATAGGAGGGATATTCCTTTTTCATTTTTATGAATTTTGTATGATCGTATGAATTGTGTGCCAACTAGATTTGATGAGTTTTCTATGTGATCCTTATTTAATTGTACGTTTAAGTAAGTATGAAATTATCATGTTAATTGAATTAGGGTTTTTGGTTCGTTGGTGTAGGCTCGACTTGTTAGAGCTTATTTGTTCCTTATTGGGAAACTAAAAGCTAAATTAATACTAATTGTGGCCAAAAAGAAAGCCCGTAAAATTTAATTTATTGGACTGGATTGGTTATGGGATGGGGAGGCCCAAAGTTTTGGGTTAGGGCCCAAACCTATAAAAAAAAAACAAAAAAAACCCTAATTTGGTATAGCCTAACGCCGTCTCCGAATCTTCTCCAAACCCTTTCCGCTGCATGCACTGCCCCCTTTTTCCTACCATCGACTCCTCACCGAGTTCCTGCCGTTGCCGCACTACCGCCAAGTTGACGTGACTGGTTCGCCCTCGGCCCCAAGCACTCTATAGTGACCAAAAGTCACGATTGAAGTCGCTGATTTTTGCCGCTCCTCTACCTGCCGCCACTCGCCAGTGCTCGAGCTTGCTCGCCGGCTGCTCATTGCCCAGGTCCACTCAAGATCATTGCATCTCTGGATCAGATCTGGTTTTCAGTTGTCATTTCTATTCCACACCTCATACTTACCCTGCTGCTCATGACTTGAACAGACTCGAGTCGACCAAGATCAACCTTCTTCGCCCAAAGCTGCATGTCCTGGTGGTCAATCTACTCCGAGCTTGCCGATCGTGCTGCTCGAGAGTCACCATTCGATTCTTCGCTGCGTGGTCAGAATCTTGCTCGGCACCAAGATCTACATGCAACCTCACGATTTGCACAAGTTGTCGATCATCATCTCTTTTCCCCTACAAGTCGTTAATTTATTCTGCTTGTCGTCGTCTTGCTCGCCGATCGCCGCATGGTATTGCTCAGCAACTTGACCAACATTGCTTCAAGGTTTCTTTTGGAGTGGAATTTGCTACAGTTGGTAGCTGATCACCTTGGTAAGCTATTCACTGACTTGATCTCTCAAGATTTGCAACTCTAGTCATCCACTCGCCGGAAGTTTTATCAAAAATAGATTTGTTGGAAATAATTGTTGGGTTGCCCCGACACCTAGGCCACCAGACGCCTAGGCAACCAAGCGCCCAGGTGCCTAGGCCATCAGACGCCCAAGCAACCGAGCGCCCAGACACCTAGGCCAACAGATGCTCAGGCAACCAGACACCATCCAAGACCAAGGCTGTTGCGCACGCACTGCCTAAGCACCAGCTCAGGGCTCAACGCAGCTTTCCCGACACTTAGAGTTTGTCAAATTTAAAGGTGAAAATATTGTTGTTCGATTTTAGAAATTTAATGACTTATGTAATTATGTTCTATAGTGATGATTGTGGGAGAACATAGATTAGGTTTAATACTCGACCTAAGAACGAGTTTAATTAGTATGAAGAATATGGTTTGATTTAGAAATGTATTGTATTTGGTATTATCTTTATCAATTGTTGAGAAGGGTAGGAAGCCATAAAATAAGTTATACCTTTAAGAATGTGATAGTTTTTTGATGTGAGAATTAAGTACGGGTTAATATTGGCAAATAACGTTCATAGGATAAGCGTTAAATATTTTAAGGTTGGACAATTGTGTTAAATGAATTTTCTTTTTTGTAATAATAATTAGGTCATTTCGAACACATTGACATTAAGAGCGGTCGAGGGACTCCGTTTCGCGATTTAAGTAGAATTTTAACGTTAAGATCTCCAAGAAAGTAAATCCCAATACCCATCTACTTATTCCGTCATGTGTTATGTAATGTGTTATGATTGTATTGGATTATTTCATGTAAGATATTTCCTATTGTCGATATATATGTTTAAATACGAATTTATAGTTCATGTCATGGGTATGTAGTTATAGTATTCTACATCATTTCTGGCATGATTATCCAGGCATCTAGAAAGCGAATAGTTTAGGAAATAAAATTTGAAAAAAAAAGAAATGGGATTTTATAAATGATTTTTTATCAAAAAATGTTAAGATTTGGGAAAGGAATGTACCTAGTCATGAAAGATGTGAGTGGAAAATGGGGCGTGGGGGACCGGCGTCGGCACACCCAACCTAACCCTCTTGTAGGGTAGGAAGATAAGTAACATTCATCTCGTGGAAAGTGAAAAAGATGAAAGAAAAAGTTAAAGTGATGTTAACCGCTATGTGGTTCTACCGGTAGGAAATGTAATCGAGTTCCGAAGAATAATGGCCCACTGGCAGCTTAATGGCGAAGCATTACACTAAGTGAGCTCCCGACTTTAATGAAATGGAAAGGTTTTGAAAAGTTCTTACATTTTGAAATGGAGGTTTTATGGAAATATTTAGAAAGTTTTATTTGAGGAAGTGAAATTTTAATTCATGGTATATAGTGCATTTTACATATACTCATGCATGGGATTTGCTTATTGAGCTTTATAGCTCATTCCATTTCTTTCAATTGCATTTCAGGTGATGGGTAACCAAATGGAGCGTGGAGGTCGTTTATGTGCAAGTCTTTATACCCCAATGTGATATTTTAAATAAATTTTAGTAAATAAGATAAATGGTTGAATAGAGAGGTCTTATGTATTGTTTAAGTTATTTTTTTATTGATTTAACTATTCATATATTAAATTCTTTCAAGTTCCACAAATTTCAATTTCGTTAGGTGTTAAGTTAGTAAAAGATTGTTGGAATGGAAGATTTATTTATATTAGATGTTTTTACATTATATATACGAGTATTGAAAATGTTTGAGAAATTTTTTGATTGTATACAAGGAAGAGTTTTTGAAATTATAGAGGAAACTCTGTCGAAATTTTTATAAAACTTTTTAGATAGTATTTAGATTTTGTTTTCTACAGTAGTTAATATGAATATAAATAAGTTCAGTAATACTCTCGACTTAGGACAGTTCCTAATCTGTGGATGTTACAATAAGTGCCTGATTAAGTATCACTCAGGCAAGGCATACATGGTGGTAGATGTGCTCAGTCGAAAAGCAAAGTTATCCAGGCTTCAAGCCTTAGAAGAGATTTCCTTTGATGATGGATATTGGAATGAAAGAAGTAAAAGTGTTTAACCTTTGAGCTGTACCCGATTTAAAGCAACGAATAATGGAGGCTCAAGACCAAGATGAGAGGATTCAAACACTAAAGGCAAAAATTGAGAACGGAAAGCCGAAAGGGTTTCGAGTAGATAACTAGGGGATTACTTTTGGGGTCTAATCTATTAAACTAATACACGCGCAAGTATATGCGGCCCAAAAGTAGCAAGAGTGAATAGAGTGTCAATCCTAGAAGGATAGTTAAATGAAAGGAAAATTTGTGTAAACTTTATATAAAAGTGATCAAAATTTTTAGCAATAGAGGGATATAAAGGGGGATCACTGAAAAGTGAATGACTGAACTCGAGTAAATAAATGTAAAATGACTAAGTAAAATGTAAATAAAAGTAAGACAAAAAGCGGTAAAAAATCACTGGCAATAGTTAGAAGTTAGAGTGAGTTTTGGATGCTATAGCATTAATGAGCAATCTCATGCAATGTCTTACATGAAGCCATTCAAAGTGCAAATATTATAGGAGATGTAGGGAGACAAAACCACATTTCTATGGTAATCTTCCCAATAGAAGTGTCAATTGTTTCGAGCCGACCCAAACTCGAGCCGCTCAACTCGATTTATTCGGGTTAAGCCTTGTTCGTGCTCGGGCTAAGCCAAGCTTGAGTTGAAATTATGAGACCGAATTTAGTTTGAGCTGAGCTCAGACCTATGTATGTTCAAGCTCGATAAGCCTAAGCCCAAACCCATATATATATATAAATATCTTTTATTTTTTTTCATGTATTGAAAATCTAAAACTTGTAATAATGTAAAAAAAGTAAATATTCACTTTTCATTCTGTAAACCCACGCAGGCCATTTTGGGTAGCTATGGTTTGAATGATTAATTATAATTTTTATGTCATTGAGTTGAATAAAAAGGTCTTTTTTTAAGTTTATCAAATTTCTTTTTCTTATTCGAGTTGAGTTCGGGCTCAAATTTTCAAAGCTCGCTCGGGTGAGCTCGGGCTTAAGTCGGAATAAAAAACTTTGGATTGAGCTCAGGCAAGGCCAAGCCCAACTCACTAACCCCAATTGACAGTCCTACTTCACAATAATTTCATATGTTGTAGGATCATTCAATGTGAGATAAGTGTCCTTAATCTCTACCAGGTACTAGAATGTTGTAGCAATAAGTCACTGAAGACTTAGAAATTGTTGTTCCTTTAACCTTAGCAACTCTTTTACAGATTTCACTATGTACACAAACTATATGTCTATGGCTATGATACTTAGTTACTTTCTTTGTTAATATTGAGTTCCAAAAGTAATTAGGTTGAGCTGTTGGCATCCTAAACCTCAAATGGATTATCTTAAAGGCTTACACTCAATATAAACTCAGATAACTCTAATCTTGGGCACTTTGCTTTGTCAAGCTTTCTACCCTTGAATGAGTTGATAAAATACAGAATTCTAGAAGAATGAAAGATTCAGAACTCACGAAAAACTTTTACTATTTTGCAAAAATTTAGAACTACTTACATTGAAATATAAGAAAGCTTTTGATTAAAGATGAAGAAAGGTTACACTATAAGATAGGTGACTTTTGTCCCTTTACTCAAGTCTAAATTACAACAGAAATGAAGCTTAGCTAAGGTGGTTCCTTTTATCAAAGAGAACCCTAAACTATAATCTAAGAATCTAAAATTCTAACTATTAACAACTCTTCGTTCCGCTTGAAGTCATGTTCCATATATAGAGCTCGAAATGTTCCTGAGTTGGCAATTTCTATAGCATTTCTCTATGATAGTCTGGTGCTACCTCAACAGACATTCGTCTTGTAGTGTACATTTTGGGTAATGTAGTACTCAATACTTTTTTCATGTCTTTCTATTTTCAGTAAAGTTCGAAAGTCAATTAAACAACTCCCTTTATGTCATTCTGACTCAGATCATTCCTTAAACACAACGGATTTTTACTGCTTTGTTGAAAGATGCTTCTCAAAGCAGGTCCTCAAAAATATGAATGTTATAGTATTTTTATTATCCTGAAAAACTTCCTTAAGGATCAAGCTTTTTAGATTTAAACAGTTACTTTTGCATTCTCAAATATATTATAAAAAGGGATATCATAATTGAGGTCACAAATCATGGTTAAGAGCGTAAAATCACAAGGAACTAGCTAAAATTGAGCAAAAATTGGTCAAAATTGGAATATTATCTGCGGTTATCAATCATCTACTTCCAAGATCAGGCATGTCTTCCAAACAACACGGAGTTGCGAAAATAAATGCTCAACAAGGCTCACAAGAGTAGATGCACTATCCACCTAGGAGGAAACAAAATGTACCAAGATCTGAAATAGCGATACTGGTAGGAAGGAATGAAAATAGAAAATGCCTCAGTACATATCAACATGTTTCACATGCCAAAAAGGTCAAATTTGAGCACCAGAAACCTAGAGGATTACTACAACCATTACCAATACCAGAATGGAAGTGGGAGTGCATTATAATAGACTCCGTCACAGGACTCTCGATGACTAGAGGAAACAACGATGCAATTTGGGTAGTCATGGAGCAACTAACTAAATCYGCACAATTTATAACACTAAATGAAAAAGAATCTCCAGATAAATTGGCACAAACCTATGTACAAGAAGTATTTCGGCTTCCCAGAGTGCCAATCAGCATAGTATTAGATCAAGACCCCAAATTCACTTCTCAATTCTGGCCAAGATTTCAAGAAGCTCTAGGCACGACATTGAGATTTAGCACTGCTACTCACCCTCAAACAGATGGTCAGGCAGAAAGAACTATACAAATTTTAGAAGACATGCTTCGAGCATACGTCTTGGATTTTGATAATAAGTGCATAGACAATCTTGCTTATGCAGAATCCAATTACAATAACATCTACCAATCCTCAATTGAAATGGCACCATATGAGGCGCTGTATGGAAGAAAATGTTGTTCGTCTCTTTATTAGGATGCAATCGAAAGGGAAAAAAAAATGCAACCTAGAGAGAGGATCAGATACCTGAAGGGAATAAGATGGTGAAAAAGGTTGAATTGGTTCATGAACGATTAAAAGCTGCCCAATGGAGACAAAAAAAGTTACGCGGACAATCGGATGCATGATTTGGAGTTTGAAGTGGGGGATGTGGTATTCTTGAAGCAAAGACCGCATCGAGGAATAGTGAAATATCCAAAAGGAGGTAAGCGAAACTCGAGATATCTTGGACCCTTTGAAATTCTAGAAAGAATAGGAAAAGTGGCTCATTGATTGGAATTACCAACCGAATTGGCAGGATTGCAAGACGTGTTTCACATTTTGTATCTAAAGAAGTATCACTTAGCAGCACATCTCATTTTGAACAATGAGGATCTAAAGTTACACCTAACCTGTCATATGAATAATAGCCAATATGGATCATTGAAAAGGTATCAAGACATTGAGGAACAAGGAAATTTGATTTGTCAAAGTTCAATAGAACCATCACAACATAGAATGATCAACTGGGGAAACAGAAGAACATATGCAACACAAATATCCTGAACTATTTCAAGGAATGTAGGAAAGTTTGAGGACGAAATTTTTATAAGAAGGGGGAACTATAAAGCCCTAGGAACTGCTTATCATTATTACACTGTAAACATATATTGGGCACATTTTGGTAACTAATTTTGTAGTCCTACATAAACCCTAGCCAAAATTAGACAAGAAATGCAATAATGTGGCTTTGGTTCTTAGTTAATACAAAATCAACTGTGACAGGAACTAGCTGACACTAGGGAGACAATATATTTAATTAGAGACRTTTTGACTATGGAGTTTTTTCTTCAATTTTTTGTTTTTATGAAATTCAGGCCATATTCATTCACAATAAAGGTCTTTCAACCATTACAACTCCCAATATGTTTAGTGGGCATGTATCAGACTGCCACTGTACAATAAGAAGATTATAGCCTAGTTGGGCAAGCATTTGACCAAGAAGATTACATTGCCTTCGGGCAAAATTCACAGATTGAGATCCAAGAGTTATAATATTTTCTTTCTCATTTTATCTCATTTTCCCAATGCAATTGATCCTTTCTTTTTCGAGATAATGATAAAAATGTAATTTAAATAATATTAATTTTATACCAACTTATCATCACATTAGTCTCCTCAAATTAATTATGGGCACACGCCCATTTAGCTTTGTACTTGTGCTAGTTCAAAGTTCACAATATTTCACACAGATTCTATTGGGCTTTATTTCTGTTTTCATTTTTTTATTTTGAAAGTTTGTTGAGCTTTTAAGAGCCCAAATATTTCAATTAAAACAGACTTTCTTATAAGCTTAAACCAAAAATAAGCCCAACGTCCCATCTCTATTCCAATTTTTGTCACATGGGCCGGACCCAATAAGTTTCTCAAAACCTTTTGAAACTATAATTATTAATTTGTTACTTTTTCCAGCAAAGAAAATTATGAGGAATTTTTTTTAAGGTCTTGTATCGAGAGTTTAGACATTCAACAGCGAAAGCAGAAGCAACCTCAGATGGGGGACAACAGAGGTACTCCGACAACCGCCACCGTCGACGAAGATTTGCTTCTCAAGCAATTCTTTGCTGAGGTCAGTGAGGTTGAGCGCGATAACGAAGTTGCGAGGTTAGAATTTTTTTTTTTTTTTTTTCCCCCTCCCTCCCTTGGCAGATATTTTTGTGTGTTTATATATGTACGTAAATATGAATTTTATTGTTTCTCGTGTAATTGGAATCCTTTTTTTGGTTATTCCGTTAGGGCTCTTGTGGATGATAGATATATGTCTTTTCTTTTACGTAAGTGAGTTTGTGCAATTCAATTCTTATGCTATGTGGAATGATAGGGAAATGAATTGGATCATAACTTATCTTAATTATGATTAAAAGTGAGACATTTTAATCAGGTCAGACAACAGAGAAGTTAAAAGTTCGTTTGAGATGATTTGGCGTGTCAAGTTTGTAGAAAAATATGTCCATTGTTTAAGAGCGTTAAAACTTTTTGTTAGGGTTGGATGTAAGAGCCGGGAAAAGATGTAAAAGAAAGCACTCAATGAATTGGGAGACAAGACTGGGTTTTGAGAGAGTGGAATATGCCTTTTAGCATTACTAATTAATTAACAACTCTCTGTTATCAGGTATTTGGGTTCACCCTCGTTTTAGCTTCCTGTTGTGTCAGTGAAGAGGGTTGCCACTAGTAAAATACATTGTGAATATAATGCACGTTATAGCATTCTTCGAGATATCTTGACCATCCTAAGTAACTCTCTTATAATTAATGGTCTTGAAATCTGAAGTTCCTTTTTTTCTGCCTGTGAGGTATCTTTTGTAGGATATAAGAAAAATATCAGATTTTATGGAAGCATGAAGCATCAGTATGGAAACGGCAAAATTTTACCAAAATTTTTGTGTTTGCTTCTTTTATGTGATGATCAATTATGGAAAGTATGTCAGTAGGGAAACATGAGGCTTTCATAAGATTTGATAAGGGATGGTCCGTGCTTTTAAGAGATAGTATCCTTCGAAACTAAAAAATGAACAAGCATAATGTATGAATTCTTATCCGATATGYGGTATTACTCAACACATATCTCATGCTAGGTATAAGATATGTTAAAGTGCTGAAAGGTGCTTGAGATACATAGCCTCGTAAAATTTGTTGAAACTATATACATGTGAATTGAAATCCCTCCTGATAGTAGGTTTTGATTGATTTATAGGAAACAATGTCAGTTATTAGGAATAAGAATCATAGATTATAGAATGTAAAAAATTATTAGTCATTATTTGACTATTAACTCCTAAAATCATAATTATAAGTGTGCCAACTTTATATGTCCATGTGTAGACTAGAAACCCTATATTCTATTTCTAGTTTTTATCTATATATTTTCTTTTATATTTGCTAAACTACAATCTTTTCTGGGGGTGGAAAACTCCATTCTTGCAGGATCCTTTCATGCTTCAAATTAAATCCATTTGAATATCTTAACCTCCCATTTGGTTCCTCACCTGAAGAAGTGAAAAAGCAATATCGTAAGGTAAATGAGATAGTACTTTTACATTCCTGGTCAATATAGAAAGTGTCTTGCTCATTGTTTAAAGGGTTACGGCACCTGGTTTTTTGTAGTTATCTTTGCTTGTTCACCCTGACAAGTGCAAGCATCCGCAAGCAAAAGAGGCATTTGGTGGTAAGCAAATTTATCTCATTCTTTCTTGCAGTTTTATGATATTGCACTAGTTCTTGAAATTTTCTTCTTGTTTTTCTAAAGCTGCTCAAAACAAAGTGATTGATGTTCCAATTGTTCTAAAAGTCTCTAGTTTTCTTTCAAGATTATTCTTATCAAATTTTCTGTGCCATTGATTGCGTTCATGATTAAGCATAACAGAGAATCTAAATTCTGAGCCTGGCCAGTGAAAACGTTTTATTCTTAGGGTTAATACTTCCTACTGATATCCTTGCTTCATGTATATTCCTTTGGAATATCTAATTACATGCACAAGCACCTGTAGATTTTCTCTTACACTTTGTGAGGAAATTATACATAAGCTTGCCCTCTTTGCATGAACGTTCCCTGCTAGCACTGAAGTTGGTATAGCATTTTTGAGAGCATGAACATTTGGCAACTATTATGAAATAGCATGCCAATCTAAATAACAAGGCTTTGTAAAGCATTATTTTAACATTATACGTTGCCAAGTTCTGAGTTCAAACACCCAAGCACGGTAAACTCGGTGTTCGAAGTGTATTTGCTTTGATGTCATGCTTGCATGTTGACTTTATCATGAACTATTAACTCATAAAATTCTTTCACATGCAGCGCTAGCAAAAGCCCAACAGTTATTACTGGACCCACAAGAACGTGAATATATCCTGAACCAAGTTAGTGCAGCAAAAGGTACTTTCTAAGCATAATGATGTCCGATGTCAGCTTTCGAAATTGTTGACTGAATTATTGCTTAAATATATGCCGGCCATCTTTTATACTCCTCTTTCAGTTCCATACTGAGTGCCAATATTTTCTATATCCATCTGTCCAGTTTTAGATACCTCCTACAAAAGTCGATGGTTAACAAATGCTACATTTCCTATTATCCACTATAAGAAGAGGCACTTATTAGATAATTGAACAACAAAATGTCACCATCATGGGTAAAGATGGAAGAACATAGTGRGATGGTGGGAATTTAGTGATATTTTCTTATAAAATGAAACTTATCAAATGTGGAATTTGATATGGATCTGAGTCATTTCCTCTTGTAGACTTCTATAAATTGGAGTTTTGGAGTACTGTTATGTCATTTTCTGCATTTTTCTTCTTTTCTATTCTCATTTCATTCCAGATTGTGTTTTGCCATGTCAGAAAACCATCTTTTTTGATGAAACTAGTCTTTCTTCATGACTATTCGTACACATTTCCTGTCCTGTTGAACAAATGTAATGGTGATATAATGTGATTTGTTACCCATGTCTTTTGCATTCTTCTCTTCTCACTCTTATTTTTTGTCAAGCTTTCATAAAAACTAAGAAAACCTCAACTTTTCTCTACCTTGGTGAGCAGAAGAACTTAGAGCAAAAAGGAAGAAGCAGCTGAAGAAGGATACTGCTTCAAAATTGAAGTCACTAGTCAACGAGGTAAGTTTTGGCTACCACAAGATTGTCTTCTTGATCTGCTGTTACTGCATTTTATTTAGCTTTATATTCAAGCTAGTAAAGAGTACTTCGGACATTAGCGTCATTATGTTTTTGAACATTGGGAAATTACGACCAGTTAATATTAAAAGGTATAGGAACACACAAATAAGTTGCCAGTTGTTGCGGCTTCCGTTGTATCTTGGGTGAACAGATCAAGCTTCATGCTGACATTTATCTCATCTGTAAGTGTGCACTGCATCTAATCCCTAATAACTAATATTGCTCTCAGGGATGTTCTTGTCTTAAAATTTGGAAATCATAAAATGAAGCAACAAGAATAAGAAATCAGTTTTGTAGTGTTCTTGCAAAACATGAAGTTATAAATAGATGGAGAGAGAAGAACGACTGAAACTGTTGGAGGCATAAAAAATGAAGAAATTTTTCGGTGGTAGCTTGTATAGAAGGAACAGAAATTGCTACAACCTTTCTTTTATAATGTCCAATGAAGGAGCTGAAGAAAACCATTGTTTTGTCGACAATATTCAGATCAGGGCATTGAAAACTTACCATCATTTGGAAATACAAGAGACACTGACTGCCTAACCTATCTTTTTCTTTTCTTGGTGATTTCCTCGATTTGACAATACTATCTTTATCTGGAAGAGATAAATTTAGCAATTCCAAAAAAATTGGGAATTTTTATACACCAAAAAATTGCAACCAGAAGAACACCAAATAATTTTAATTTTATGGAGCATATCTTGAGCTGGTATTTTGGACATAAAATGCAGAGGATGGGGAGGAGGCAAGGAGGAGAAAATGTCAGAAGTGTTAACTTATGATTTTACTTACAAATAGCTATTAAATTGTCTTGTTTTGTAGCAAAAGTATTCGTAAATTAATCCCTCCTTAAGAAAAGAAAGAAAAAAAACGTCATTTGGGAAGAATATAATTTGGTAACTCAAACCATGACATCCAAGTTTCAGTCTTTGTTAGGAAAAAAATGTCAAAATAGGTGTGACTTTATAACATAGCCTAATGTCCAAATATGTTGATCACTCACAGCTATTCTTTATCTTCAAAACAAAATAAGTAAAAATCACATCTATTCTTTAATGTTACTCATACCTAGGAATTTACTGAGTAGAAAAACACTTTTTTTTTTTTTTCTTTTTTTGGTCAAACATTCTACGAGAACCATGCCTGCACTTAATTGCAGAATATCTTCTGATGGGAGGACTATTCGAGCTCTGCTCTTGCCTTCCATATCTTATATGTGGTAGCATGCTTTGTTCTTGTCGTGATTCTCAAATTGCAGCATCAATATGTGTTGGATACGGTAGGGTGTTGTGGATGGTTGATGTTCTAGATTTTGGTTCAGGCACTTTATACATGATTTTTAGATAACAGTATTATCTGCAATAGTTTCATCTTTCTGAAGAAATGGAAATAATGCCTTTTAATTCTTCCTATTTGTGTAATTTATTTTGCTGTGATAAGTTGAGTCATAACAATTGTAGATAATAAGTTCATTATGGCTAGAATGTTTTTTCCTGGGCCAATTTTTAGTTACTCTTGCTTTGCCCAAAATCATTGATCTTCACTACTAGTTTATCCTAGTTCTAATACTCTAATAGGTTCCCTTTTCCGTCTCCTGCATCATAAGCCCTACACTGAACGTGTACCAGCTGTTCCCACCACCCCAATCCCCAAGAAACAAGACTAAAACTTTTCTCTCTGGTCTTGTTGAGCAAATCGAGAGTGGGGGAATGAAGAAGAAATAAAAGATTCACCTAAGACAAAATACAAATATACAAAAGAAAGAGCTTACAAGCTTAAATGTCAATGCAGGGAAAATATGAACAAGAGTTTGAGCGATCAGAAGAATTCCAGCAAGAGCTGAAGATGAAGGTTCGTGAAATATTAACAGAACAAGAATGGCGCAGAAGAAAAATGCAGATGCGTGTATGCTTTCCTGCCACCTGTTCTCTTCCTTTCTACATGTGTCTGTGTATCTTAAGTCATGGGGATTTTTGGTATTTTGGATGTTATGTAGATATCTGAGGAGGAGGGCAGGCTAAAGAAAGATGAGGAGGAACAAAAGGAGATGTGGAAAAGGAAACGTGAGCACGAGGAGCAGTGGGAAGGGACCAGGGAGCAGAGGGTAACCCGTTCCGTCATTGTTACTTTATATTATCTTTCCTATCATATGTGCCAATATTACAACAGAAAGATCTATGATTGATGAACGTAGTTCTCTCATGTTCTAATATGTGTCTGGCATTGGATTGGCTTTTCCCCCCCTATTTCTTTAAACTTGTTTGCCATCTTCAAGAGACGAAGTAATTCTTCTTTTCCGTTTCTTTCTCTTCCAATTTCTTTGTGACTAGGTTGTAGCAGTCTCAAGTCAATTAGCTTCATATACATATATATTATAGACCAGTTAAATCCCGTATAATTGATGCTGGATTGTCAGTCATTGGAGGCCTATCACCTCAAGGGTTCCTGTTTTCTTTTGCAACCCCAAGTCATGGGCATATATAAGCAGAAAATTTAACTTGTGTACAAAATATCTTAATGAGAACCTCAATAGAAGAAAGGATTCTCACTGCCAAGCTCTTTAATTTGTTGGATGCGGCTACTGAGATAACAGTTCTTACCAAGTACTTACTTAACCATGCTGCTGTGCATTAGCATGCAGTCATCTGTCATACATGCATTCTTATTGTTAATGGCATAGTTTTACGTGCTCAAACTGGTGCTTAACTAATTAAGTAATCATAATAGGTGAAAATATACTTTGGCTCAGATGGTGCTCATTATAGCAGGAATTGCATGAAATCTGTTATTTAAATTCCATATATGTATACGAGATTTTATTTGTTAATATATTTTCTTCTGTGTGTCTGTGTTCATATGTGTGTCAAGTTCATATTGCTTTACTTTCTTGTATTATCAGGTGGCAGGACTTTAATATATGTATATGAGATTTTGTTTTGTTAATATATTTTCTTCCCTGTGTCTGTGTTCATGCGTGTGTCTTGTTCATATTGGTTTACTTTCTTGTTTTATCAGGTTTCCAGTTGGCGGGACTTTATGAAGGGCGGGAAGAAGGTGATAGATATAGTTAACTTTGTGGCTCCATTATGTGCTTGCTGTTTCTTGTTAAAAGTTGGAGATATTTGTTTTGTAATGGTTGATTTACGTTTATCATTATATCTGTGCAGGTTAAAAAAGGCGAGATTCGTCCCCCAAAGTTGAAGACAGAAGATCCCAACAAATCTTATGTTCAAAGACCAGTGAAACGTGGTTAAGTTGAAGTTATGCGTGCCCTCAGGTTTGGCTGCTAATGATTTTGCTCAACGTCAAGGACCTTTTGATGGGTAGGGCTAGCCTTGTGCCAGGTCATACTGTAGAAATCCAACTATGCTGCAATAAGTTAAACTTGCTTGTTGCGTGCAAATACATGGTTATTAACAGTCTTCTACTGTAGAGTATCCTCTTTTATGTAATTCACAACCATATCCTCTAGAATTGATTCATTGTACTAACTGGTTATGCAATAGATTGGTTGGTTGGTTGGGACTGCTGGTTGTTGCCTTCTTATTTCCTTTTCTTTTGCCAAACTTCCCTGACAGCTTATGGGTGGGGGTGCAGAAGAAATCCCCTATGGCATCCACTTGGAGGGCCATACTCCTAGGTAACAAAGTTCTAAGCCAGGAGTTAAAATGGGATGTTCGGAACTCCATCGGTAGTGCAGGTAAGTCTAAAAGACTCTATTTGACAATCCTTCTAACATATTTAAGATACAAAAGCATTGGCAACCTGTGAGCTTCAATTAATTTTGGTTCCTTCCTTTGAGCTTCCAAGACTTGTTCCTATTTCACTCGGACTACTATAAAAGCTATAAAATGCTTGTTATTTGACAATTTTTTGAGACTACTTTAGTCAATAGAAACTTTTTTCCCCTTTCTGTTCTTTATTCAATTAGACATCTTATTTTTCTTTTTTTTTTTTTTTGACTTTTTCTGTTTTTTCCTCTTCGCTGGGTTTCCATGGCTGCTGTAGTTGGACTGCAATTGGTACCAGCGAAAAACTACCATCACTATTAAAAGATTTAAAGATATCTCATCTTTTTTCCATTAGAATAAAATTCTGTATAAGAAACAACTAAATCTATCATTAACAGTGTCAAGACAGATAATCATTTATGACTTGTAGTTGCATAGCCATCAGACTCCTCAACCACAAACAATCTCCACTCTGTACTCTCTTTACATAAAACTTGCAGCAATTTGGCCAAATGAATTGTCTAAACACCAAATCAGATTACCTTCCTACAAGTGCCGGAATTGCTAGAAACTTTCAAGCATTTACGGAAGTCAACACCTGAACCAAATGTTGGTTGCTGTCCCAGATTTCACAAAGAAATGTAACTGCTTAGCAAACCCGCACCATTTATAGCAATTTCAACTAATTTAAATGTGTCCCAGTATGTGGGAAGAAGAAACTTACACATCAGCCAGGGTGTTCTATTCTGTTGTCAATTATAGAGACAGCATAACATGCAGAATATAAACTGATAATCCCCCTATCTCATCTTATCATCCAGGAAAAGCCTCTTTATCTTCACACCGCAGTTACATTGTACAAAGCAGCAACACAAATTACAAATCAACACCCTCTATGATACATGAATGCCCAAGATTTTGTATATCTCACCAATCACATATTAAGGACCCTCCAAGTCCTCTTTACGTAGAACAAAAATAATACAACTAAGCGAGGAATAAAAAAGATATAGCACTAACAAGAAAATATCCAGTACTACGGACCCAGGAAAATCAACCAACACTGCAACTTCTACCTGCATGCAGCTCAATGTACAGAGGAACTTCTAGAAAAACCCCGAACAGCTTTCATCAAGCAACAATCTACTGCCGGAAACATGGTACTGTGAACTCAAGTATTCATTGAAGGCCTAAAAATTCATCAGATGTGGTCTGAGAGCTCAAAACGCCTTCATATAACCTGATCAGGGCATTCTACCTATGGCGCCATGRRATGTACAAACAACTGGAAATCCCAGTAGTCAGCACAACCAAGTATAGCCAACAATCTCAGGCAGAATATCTAAATCCAAGCAAGAGATCCTCGATCATTAGCAACTTGAGGACGGCCTCTAGTTGGTGTAGGTGGTCTGTTAGCATTAAGCTCCTAATACAACAAAGAAACAAGATCAATACCAAATCATAAACAACATTGTGCATGTGACGACTGACAAATATGCCTGGCAATCCTAGAATTTGATTAAATTATTGCACCTGCATCCACGTGTCTTCAATATGCCGTTCAGGTGAAGTTTCTGGAGATGAAATTGCCGGTGGCAATGGATGAATGAGTTTTGGGACCACCACAAGATCTCTACCCAGAACTAATATTGCACCAGCATTATTTGCAGTGCCTAGAAGGTGAACATAAAGATATTATGGAATCAAACACAATTCAACAAAGAGAACATTGATGGGGGTGGGGGGATTCGAACTATTGCCACTCTATAACAGTGAAGAAAGGACCTTGACAATCATCCATGAACATGTCAAAAACAGGAGGAAATAGCATACCACAGTAATTTGTCGCTGAGAAAAGAGTAATTAAATGTCCTTGAGCAAATCTTTCAAAACCATCCATCACACATTCATGTGCCCGAACTATCAGCTGTAGATCATTATTGTTGCAGAACTCCATCACACGATCAGGCTGTAAAGAATTTAGAGAACTAGATGACAATAAGATTTAAAGTACCAAAGAATCGAGCTGATTCATCTTTCCTTGAAGCACAAAGCTTAACATATCCATCAAGAAATTGAAAGCCCTTTATATCTAAAGTAATAAGAAACTATGAGAATGCTTTAATCAAACCTTAACCAAACAACTGTTGGCAAATCGAAAATTACCTCATTCAGTCATGAAATGAGAATCTCAATAAAGCAGTCAACAAATAAGGCACTAAACTGACACCATATTTCGAAGTGACAACAAAAAGATCTGACACCCGCTCCTCGGTGGGGTACATTTCTACATATGATTGTATTAAACGTTTTCTGCATTTAGCTCTATCTCATTTATCTTATTTAATCACATTCAGACAGCTTGTTTTATCGTGTCACTATAATGTCTATGACAGATAACTCATTTCTTTTCCCCACACTGATTGCACTAGTTCTCCATGGCCAGTTAATTAATTACCAAAGCAGGTACTACAATAAGAAATTCAGAGCAGAAGACATTACACCCACCTAACAACAAAGCTGGTGTCTAAGCACATTTATCCAGGTGACGCAAGCATCCGCTCATAGAGAATGACAAAGAGATTTGGAATACAGAATCACATGCTAAACCAAATAGTCGAAGTTGAGACTACATCCACATAACATTAACAACACTCACCCCAAAGGTAACCAGGCCTGGACCTCTAGCATTTGGCCGCAATCCTTCTACACTGTCATTCTCGGTTGGGTCAGACCTACAAGCAGGAATATTTGTTAAATGGTTGAAATAAAAGCTACAAATAACCAATCGAATAAACATAAACATCAAGAAAATAGACAAACCACAACAAATCCATGAGTACAATGGAGCCTGCTTCCATTGTAATTGGTCGCTGAATATTCTCAATTTGCTCAACATGATTTATAGACCTTCCAATTCCACCATGCATACATATTATTTTTTTCTCAATCAATGCAGCTAGGGGAAGCCAATTGAACAATCTATTTATTCGATGCCATGCCCAAATTCCATCTCTCTCACCCTGTTCCAGGAACCATAAAATTATTACGTTTGAACAGAAGATAGCAGAAATAATTTCGAACAATACTAACCATGCGTTCTATGCACTCAATTCGGAAGCCAAAAAGTGCATTTATGTCAGCAGCTTCATGATTCCCTCGAATCAAATGAACATTGACGGGATACTCAACCTGCACATAATTATTAAACATAAAACCATGTAAAATCAAGTTTAATAATAGTATAGAGAAAATGGCAGCCTTCTAGATGCACTAACAGGTATATATACCTTTAAGGCAAGGAGAAGGGTAATCGTCTCCAAACTGTGCTGACCCCGATCAACATAATCTCCTAAGAAGAGATAATCGATATATCTGATAATCATTTGCATAAAATTAGTGCCATATACAAGTGCCACAGATTTACTCCACTAATTCAAGAAAATCAAAAGAATAAAAAGGAAAATGAGAAACATGAGCTGTAGATTGCCATTTAGGGAGTAAAATAATAAACTCCTCGAAGCATCTATGTTATGGATGTCCATAAAGTACAAATATTGACTACTGACACATCACCTTATATATCTCAAGACATAATACTAGTAACAAACATATATTCTTCTTTCCCAGATAATTAAGATTTACAAATGCAACCAAATGGCCCATAAGAGATACAGAATATTCTAGCTATGATTGTTCTCAGTGAGGTAAAATTTGTACAATCCATTTCCCAACTTTGCTCTATAGTGTCACAACAAACGGAATGTTCCTGTAAGCCCATCTCCAGTGATAGATTAGTCCATCAGAACCTTGACAACAATGAAAAAGAGTTGGAATATAGACAAACTAACATTTTGCTTTAGAACATGGAAGACGTGTTTTTCTGAACATCTGTTGGTGAATGAAAATCAAAGCATATTACTGATGGAAAATTTAGAGGGGACGGATAAGAAAACCAATATTATATTATTAACTTTAAAACAAGTTCCATCAGTAGCGGAAACCTGAAATGTTTAACACATCAAACCACCATATATTAGAATATTCCAGGAACAGAACTGACTTAATTAATGGATGAATGAGTT
This sequence comes from Rhazya stricta, assembly GCA_001752375.1. Classification (NCBI taxonomy): domain Eukaryota; kingdom Viridiplantae; phylum Streptophyta; class Magnoliopsida; order Gentianales; family Apocynaceae; genus Rhazya; species Rhazya stricta. The sequence goes on along the minus strand of MEJB01000004.1, from coordinate 5,714,916 downwards.
CATTGTTTTCCTCTCCTCCATTTTTGCTTCCTCATTCCATTTTCCTGTTGATGCAAGATTCTTCCAATTGTTGTACCATGACTATCATACTACATTTTCCCCTACAAGSAAGGTTGACACTTCTGCAAATCTAACTTAAGTTCCGAAAGCTAATAGATTATTTCACACATGCAATAAATGGAACATATTTTGTGAACATTTGCTGGTGAATGAATTTTACAGCTTATTGCTGAATGACGAATAGAAGAAAATGAAAGAAGACAGAATACTAACTGTAAAGTATGTTCCATCAAGAATGAGCAAGCAAAACTACTAATATATCAGCCCACCATATATAAGAATATTCCCCAGGAACAGAACTGACTTAATTAGTGGATGAACAAGTTCACAGTATTCCACTTTTTCAATTGTTTTCTTTTTTTCTTATTTCTCCTCTCTGCAACAAAGGTTGACAATTTTGCAACCTAACTTATTAAGTTCAGAAGTCTAAATATTTTACTTATGATAAGGAGTGCCAGATAAAAGGAAGCCTTTTTCTCCCCTGAGGCAGAATATGCATGGGGCCCATGAACTCCAAAATTCCAGTATAAGATTGGAGGGAAAAGAAAATAAAAAGTAAAAAATGCATTATGTTTGGAAGAAACCATCTTCCATTTCCCAAAAACCCAAAACTGCAAAGCAGGATCTAAGAAATAGGAGGGTGGCTAACAGCACCACAGACATATCTTCACTTGAATACCAGTTAGCAACATAGTTTATATTGATTGATAGAACTCTTAAATGAATTATAATTTTATTATATTCCCTTGTGTTTAAATTGTTAAAAATGCTAAAGTCTTGGAATTTAATTATAATTTGTATGTTGTGGCATAGGATGAAGAATCAGACCAAGATGAGTCCAAAATGGAGCTTTGAGCATGGAAAATCAAGGAGTTATGATTCAAGAAGGTTAAGGACCCAAACTGAAGAGGTTTCTGGTTAAGACATGCCTACGACTTACTAATTCCTGAAGGCTTAATTAATATCTGCAAAATTTGGGGGAAAAGAAGGAGGACTCCTTATCGAAATATGATTGCCTTTTAAAACCTGCCTGCTGTGTGTATTTCATTTATCTCCGTTAGGAATCCTAGTATATAAGGAGAGACTTTACAGACTCGAGAGATCAGTTTTTAGAGAAGAGAATATTTTCCTTCAAGATTTTTTTATTGTTCTCTCTATTATAATGGGCTAAATCTCTGTTTCCAGTAAAGGATAATTGAAGTTTCGGTTCTTCAAGGTGGTATTCTTATTAATTGCGCTATTTTAATTGTTTTCTCTAGAGTCACTGAATTTCCAACCCCCCTCCCTCTTTTTCCTTTAGTTGCTTTAATCCTCGAAGTACTAAATCTACAGAATCCCTGTGGATATGACCCCATTCCTTGCTATTACAATTTATAATTTTAAGAATAGTTCTTTATTTTTGTTGGATTCGACACCCACCACGGATGCTTCATAAAATAGGTTTATATTTACACATTAAAGAAAGCATTCAAGAACCTAAAGATGAGAATTGAACTTTAAAAAGTATGAAAGCTAAGATGGCCAAAAGATGAAAGTGTCAAAGAACTCATAGAACTGACTTTCAAACACCGAAGCACCCTTGGAGATAACATTTACTAAATATCAATATAGAGAACGGGAAAAATACTTACGCAATATCCCCAGCTGTTGAGGGGGATCCATACTCATCAAAAAGGCGCATAAGATCACCAAATTGCCCGTGCAAATCACCAAAAATTTTAATTGGAGCCTTAAGCTGTAAAACGCTAGGTTCACTAGAAAATATTCTTTCGGCACTATCACAAAGATCTGCTATCTCATTGCAGTCGAGGAAAAATTGACGTCTGACTGGGGGCTTCCAACCACGAGGCTTTAATAGATGAGCGATCACCTAAGAATGAAAGAGTGCTTCTCAATAAATACAATATCCTCCCAGGTAAGAAGCAAACTCATAGATAGGAACTTCAAGAAATTGTTATAAGTTCACATATAAATTCTCCTATCCTCTCTCAATGATTGTGGGTTTTGAATAGCTTGTTGTTAAATTTATATCTTTCCAAATCCATTGAGAAAAGAATCTTCCTTCTACTGCTTATTCATGTGACATACCCCTGCATTTGCAGGACTTGGGTAAAAGACTCAGGCAAATGCTACGAACATATGTCTAGGTCGAATTTAATGGAAATAGAAAATGTTCACAAATACGTTCCTACAAATAGAATATGCTATCATGTGCATATGAAGGAAAAGCAACATACCTTCTTGGGTACACTGTTGATTGACATTTGTCTATCCAAAAGTTTTCTGGCAGCTGTTGCACTTTCAGGAGTCCCATAACTCACCCGTCTTCCTTCATTTTCAAACTGATCAATTGATAGCTGTCTCACCATACCACCCAGTGCACCTCCTGTCTCCGCAGCTACTACAACCTGTCAAAGGCGCACCATTAATATAATCCCAGCTGATTAACACCCAGAATTAAACAAGTTCAACAGTCAAGAAATTGATACTAACAGCACGGTGATGGAGTCTAACACCTGCCGGAGCAGAATTGTTTGATACAGCAGATTCAGGCTTAATCATGGTAGGTATTTGCTTCCCACTTGGAGTTGCCTCAGCTCCGCGGTCCCCCCTATCTGGCAATTCAACCTCTCCATTAACTTGCCCTTGCCGAGCTTTTGCGGCAGCTAATGTAGCACTGATAGCCTCAGCTTCAGCTGCTGAGGCCTCAACCAAGTACTCCACACCTTTGCTCGTTCTCCTGAAGCATAATGTATGTCATATTTAATTGAAAATCAACTCAAAAGCTTCATTCAAAAAACAGGCAGATATCATGGTTCAGGTTCACCAGCAAACCCACCGAGAACCTTGAAGCATTGCATTTTCAGTGCTAATGTCAGTATACATATCACCATTTACCGGGGGAGCAACAGGACTCCCAAGAACAACTGCACCATCAGTCCCTGCTTCAGTAACCGCTTGCCTCATTCTTTCATCAGCATACCTCCCTTGTAACCTTCCTGGTTGCACATTGGATGCAGCCGCTGCTGCGGCGGCATGAGAAGCTGCAGTTGTTGTTTCTGAAGCAGCCAGATCTTCAGCGACGAGTAAGTCATCAAGCAAGACCCCTTTAACAAGAGCAAATAGAATTAAGCAGTTTAATTTTCAGATAGATACGAATTTCAGAGTACATGTATTCCTTCACATTAGCTTCAGAAGTAGCTCAAAACAGAACATTATTAAAGATGAATCAAACAACCCGCAATAAAGATGAACATGTTACCAAACAAAATATGGAATGGAGAAATGTTTCAGGTGTAACGAATTATTCCTTACCACCACGAAGGCCACCATAAATAAATATCAAGTCACCCACAGCAGCAGCAGCATGCCTACAGCGCCTGGTCAATTCCACTGCAGCATCTCCACCAGCAGCATCAGCGCTGTACCTGCCAGTCCTGGGAGTAGTAACCACAGACTTGGTATCGCACCAAACTCCAGCTGCAGTATCCAGGACTATACAAGAGGGCAAGGTGTTGCTTATATAAATTTAGCCAGTGAAATATTTGCTGACAAGCAAATTCAAACAGAAGCAGAACTGCAGAAGGAACTTTTTTACCTTAATGGTTACCAAGGGAAAACAAGATAAAAGGATACCTGCTACGCTTGATGAGTCTTCTACCATCCGCCCACCACCAAGAGCCCCTCCAGATACATGAAGTCTCGCATTAACAAAAACCTAGAAGCGCAAGATACAAATCAACACTTTCCAAACAATCCCCATTAAAACCATTTTGAATAATCCTGTTATAAGGACAAATCTATATAAAAACTCACTGCTGCATGCTGATATCTAGGAGATGGCGAGACACCAGGAGCAATTGCCCATTCCCAACGACCATCTCTATGTTTTGCAAGCCCATATGCACTTGCCAGAGGCTGGAATGAACAACATTGATGCAAGGAAATAAGTATGAATCAAAAATAAGTACGACTCTAGATAGAGTCCGTGTATGAATTGGCAAGAAGTAGACACAATAATTTGGCTACTGTAAAATCGCTATAATCAGCAGTATTAAGTGGGTCATATCTGTCCATTGTACACAATAACACAGAAGGGAAGTTGAAAAGCAGCTATAACAAGCATTTTAGATATCAGTTAATAGGCATACTCTCATCTAGATAAGTATGATACTATTCAAAGAAAATTATAATTGTAATATCACTAAATTTCAAACTTATGAGACCAACAAGTCGTCCAATCCTTAAAAAACCGCACTTTTTCATCTATTTGCGATACCCATGAAAGCAGGTAGCAGCACGAAATGGCTTTAGCCCAGTTACCAGGCTCAGAAGGCACATCTTAACAGTCCCACCTGCTTTGATGCTCAGATGAGGCCACTAGAAGCATGCCTCACTGCCTTGTACCGATCTCTGCCCTATTGAACTATGTAATTCAGTACCAAGTAAGCATAGATCAGCTCATGCCAATGTTCTTTACGATTATTGTGGAAATCATGAATAATTGGTGGAGGAATGGCAAAACCATAGAGTTGCATCCTCTTTTACAGTAATAGGTACAGAGAGTTAGCAGAACATAGAATAAACCTGTAGACTAAGAATTAGTAAACAGGTCACACAGAAGAACACACATCTTCAACAGCAGACGGGAGGAAATTGGAAAAAGAAGGGAAAGATCATAGAAGAATGCAGTGATCATGATATAAGATGATCAGCTTCATTTATCCTCCCAATTCAACTAAATTAGCCCCAAAAAAAAATATGAAAAAGTGTTGTTTAGAAGGAAACAGGCAATGACATGACATGACATGACATAAATACACCACTAACTGATTGTCATGCACATGGAGTCAGCATCTAGCTTACCACACTGTTTGCATCCCTCCCTCCACAAAGCAGAAGCAGACCATCTGATCGTGCGCTTGCTGTTGCATACCTGCACAAAGGACCATTTAGAAAATAAGAGATCAAAATCATTCCACGAAAAGTGAAGCCCAGAATGAAAGTCACAACAAAGCAGACATGTAGAATGTTGGCTGAAGTCATCTGATATGGATTTCGGTTCCACCTAAGATAAAAACTGTAGAGAACTACACTCCTAGAGCCCAAAAGAGAATACTCAAATTTGGATCTCTTGTAGCACGAAATGTAGGCAACTCCAGTCACCTCTGAGCTTAGGCAACCAACACATGGAAATGTCTCCTAAAGAGTAATGTCCTTTTCCTCTTAATTGGCAACAAAAACCTTATGCAGAAAATCATCCAGTTCAATTCTAGCTCAGATTTTGGATATATCCCTTCCTTATTCATCCTCACATAGGAAAGGAATTAGCAAACCATTACATATGTGCGTGCATAGAATTTTGTTTTTAATAATCACAAGTTCGGATTTAGGCAAAACCAATTACAAATACCTAGCTCAACCAGACTTAAAATCTCCCTACATGTTACTAACCTATATACATGGATGCCAAACAAAGAACACATGCCCCCTTGTCCTGACAAAGTAACACCATCTGAGCAAAATACACAGAGAAGAATGGAGGAGCAGTATCAGGCAGATATAGGAAAGATGGCACCCTGCAAACAACACATAGTATGCAAAGCAGCTTTTTGAAACAACAGCTACTGTTCTGGCACATCTTCTCTATTTACCATTCTCCAGAAGCTAATAAGTGTGGCTGAAGCCTAAATTAATGGCTATCAGAACAATTCAAAAGGAGCAAACCATTTGATATAGTGAGAAAAATCAAATGACGGCAATATATCTGTGTCTAGCACAGACAAATCCATGAACTTGAGATTCTTGGGAGTTCAAATGGTATATATGCTATGTATTTTCARGGTTGATTTTCAGTATTAGTCGCTAGTGAGATGCCAGTAGGCAAACATCTTAAGTCCAGCCCTATCTTACTGGATATACAACCAGCACACGTGAGTGAAATTTAGCTTCTCAGGAAGCAGCAGGGCACAGTGCAAAGCATGATAATGATACTAGCTCATAAGGACAAGCGTGATTTGAGGATATAAATTCTTCGACCAATCTCAACTTCAAAACACCTAGCCAGCTAAGTGAAATTATTTTCCCTCTGTAGTACACATTTGTGTGACACAACAGTTCTCAATGAGCCACTGGCACCAAAAGGCCATAATGTTAAGCCAGCTAGTTCTGCATTTTTAACCACTTAAATGTTTGAACACTACCACTCCAAAGTCACAATTCACACACAAATCAACCTCACTTAACACTGGTGAAGAACCAATTCAGTATGCTGCAGGTATGCTGCAGGTAAAGTATCCTTTGTCCTTCCATGCAATCGAGAAACTAATACTAATCAATACCCAACAAAATGCATTAGGCCCATCATAGTAACCCCTAAAGTCCTTGCTGCGCTTAAGAGAGGTTCAGATTGAAAACCTATAGAAACTAAAATGTACAAGTTATTATCATCCAGACTCAAGGAGGGTAAATTCAGCCAACTAAAGAACTGGTTTACAAGGCAGTAACTGATTCAGGAAAGCAGACAAAGTGCAGAACAATTTAAGGAGTCACTCAAATGCCAAAAAACAACCAAATTAATTTGAGTTGATGCAAAAAGAGGAAAATCATGTCTACAGCAGGAAGGCAACACAAGAATTAAGCTTCAAACCTACCTAGAGAAGATTCAAATCAGATTCAGTTTTACAAATGTTGAAAGAGGTCCGTAGTCCATAAGAGTTGGTAAAGTCAGGGGCCTGTCTGATAAACTAGCTCGTCCGAAAAAAAAGTAAGAAAAAGGAACAATAAAAACTTACATGCAGGGAGGTGGACCTTCACCTTCTGGTTCCAGTTTGCGCCATTCATAAGGCTTGGCAGCTGTGTCCAGCGCCCACACATCAGCTAGAGGCCGTTTTCCTGAAAACCATGCACCACATGAGTGTTCCTCAAGGTCCAAGTAAACAAGGCACAGGTGGGGAAGTATTGAAAATAGCCTAACCATCATTTCCACCAATTGCCATGAGATATCTTTGTCCCACTAAAGCCATGACATGCCCATAACGAGGCCCTGGTCCAGGGCCCTGAACCACAACCCTGAAAAGGAAAAGTATTTGTTTCAATCTCAATCCTCACGAGGCAGGTATATATTTTGAAACACAATCAGTAATATATGTAAATCATTCACCATTTATCTACAAAGAACTTATTATTCGTCTCCAATTGATATTAAACAAAGAGAAGCAACTATAGTCCCAAGAGGCTAACCTGTGCCATCGTGGTCGTTGTTGTGTCAGGTCCAAAACATGAAGATCCTCAGCAGACAAACCAGCTGGACCAATTCCACCCTGCAATGAACAGGAAAATAGTTGAATTGCGAGGTTACGGCGCCCTACCATAATTTTTCAAAGATCAGAAATTAGAAATCTACCTGAATAACAACCATAGTCCCCACAGCAGTAGCCACATGAGCTGCCCTTGGTGTGGGTGGTTCTCCAATGGGAGTGATTCTGCAAGGAAAGCACAAAATTCAAAACAACATCAGTACCATACTGGACTGGAGCAACTATGAAAGCAATCCACTTCAGAATTGACATACAGAATACATCACCATGGTTAATATGTTGCAGCAGTCAAAGGCTTACCTAGACCATTTATTTGTCAACACATCATAACAGTGCACGTCAGCAGTAGCTCCTGCTAATCCTGAAATCATTTATAACCAACAGGTGATTTTCCATTTCAATAACAAACAAGGACCACAAAGCAAAATGTGTAATCTTCATTCTACAAGATCTGTTACATACAACTGCACATCTATCATTGAACATAACTTGCAAATCACATGCTTAATTAGGCTCCCTTACAAAGCTGAAAACCTCACGAAAAAGAAACCTTCCCACTCCCTTCTACCTAACAATAAAGAAAAAGGCATTTACTCCAGCTCCCTTGAATTTCAAACTATAATTAGCGACAAGTCCAATCAAGTTAAAAATAATCAATGCAAACTAAAATCAGCTAAAATGCTATCTCATCCCTTTGGAAACAATTACAAATGCAAATAATTTCATCACCATTTTAACTCCGAACATATATCTAGGTTCCGCTAATTCAACAAGCAAACTCCCAAATATGCATCTCAATTTTCAATGCCATCACAGTTAACAATACAAGCGACCCTCCCCCAGCAAAACAAAAAAGAAGGGGGAAAGAAAAGGAAAAAAAAAAAAAAAACAAATCAAGTATAACCACAAAATCAGAAGTTTAAGATGAGAAACATACTAATTCCGGCACTTCCGGCAGAGGAAGGAGTTCCAGAGGCAGCAGAATTTCCTTCTAAAGCGGTGGCACCACCAAATAAAATCAACCTGGGACCAATATACCCCGGTGACCCTTCTTCCCCAACAGCAGGCACAGCAGTGAGAGTATGCCCACACCTCGGCCCCGGCCCATCTTCCTTCTTCTCTATAATAGCATTCACCACTGAGTAAGTGGGCGCACATCTCGGCCCCACCACCGGACTAGTATTACTACTCTGTTGTTGCTGTTGTGGTGGCTGAGGCTGAGGCTGGGGCTGTGGTTGCGGAGCCGTTAGATGATGTTGCTGAGGAGGTTGAGATCCTCCCTGCTCAGTATCACCCGAAAGCTGTTCCGACGTGGGTCCATTCGTGGTGGTCGGATCGTGATCGGACTCTTCCGATGTTACCATATTCGAATCGACATCCATGTTACCTTCGTCCAATGCCAAACCCTAAATTCCAAGCCCTTCACTTCAAGATCCGATTCGAAGCCCAGATTGTCAGCAATTCGCATTTCTACTCAACATTTTAGGATATCAAAACCCTAATTGCCCAAATAACCCAAACAAAAAAATTCAAAGCCCGTAATAATTCGAAATTCAGAAACCCTAAAAGTTCCGATCCTTCATGTAAATCAGCTAAAAGATTTCCCAAATAAAATTTACAACTTGAAAGAAGACGAAAATTACCAGGAAAGCAGAGAGAGAAACAAAATCCAAGAAGGGATTTCGTTTTTCTTTTCCACTTTCTTTTTTTTTTTTTTTTCTTTCTTTCTATCCCTCTTTTCTCCCTTAATTCTCGAGGCGGTCGAGGAATACAAACGGAAAGGGGAGAACGGCCAAACACAGCACAAAAATGTTTTTTTTTCCAAATATTTCTCTCTGTCGCTGCCAATCTCAAAACTTTCTCTCAATACACTCAGACTCTCTCTCCTGTGGACCCCGCCAAAAATATATTTTTTTTCTGTTTATACATCTCCTCTCCATATATGCATATTCATGACCTTTTGTGTATTCCTGTTCTCAATAGTTTTCAGAAAAGAAAAATACAGAGAAAGTGATAGAAAAACAAAATACCCAAACATTAAAACTAAGAACTCTTTTACTTCTCTCTCTGTATAGGTTAGATTTTAATTGAAAATGAAAGTGGAATCTTTAGTAGTAATGTACAAGTGCTGCGATGGGTTGTACAATGATCGCAAGCGGGAGTGGTACTGTTTTACCGGGAAAAGGAGTGGAAAGCGCGGGGTTGGCGCGTGGAGGACTTTATGGAAATCGATCCGGCCTGACAAATACGTATGGGGGTGAGAGCTGGCTTTGGGTATATGTTGTATGGTTCGCTAGGTCACAAGTATTTATTCATTCTTTCTGTTTGTGAAAGTTAATGTTGGAACCTACAAATTTCCTTATTCTCATTTCTTATTCAATTCTGCTTTTGTGAATTTGAATTATTACATTTACATGTTATTATAACCAATAATTATTCACATGCTTAATGGAAATTTCATTTGGATCACTTTTTAAATTTATAATTTATGTCATTTTTCGCATCATAGAGATTCAATTTTAACTGTACTGAATAAATTTTGATTTTCGATAAATAAAATATATTTTAATTATATTTTAAATGATAAATACTTAGATTGCAAAGATACGGGATGAGAAAACTTTATTGATGCAATTAATTGATTAGATTGAGGCTTTTAACTGACTGATTAAATCTCATAGTCAATTTAGATGAATTGTAACCTAATCGACTATTATTGTGCAGGCTTCTATTACTTTAAAATTCCTTTACTATCTTTTTAATTCTTCAAATTACCAATTGATAGAACATCTTACAAAAAAAAAAATTAACAAACAAATTCAAATTTTAAAATTATCATTTTCCCACCTTTTTGAACTAATATGTTTTTCTTAAACTAAAGGCTAATTGAAGTCGATAAGGGAGAATTATATAGTTTCACTACGAATTCTTACTTTGAGAAACAAAGTACAATTTGAAAGTGAAGTTCAAGAGACTACAAAGTAGCAATATGTGCATTATATGTAATTCGTAAAAGAAACTTATTAGTTTAAAAATAAGAATTACGAAATTACCATACATATTAATTTCATTTCGAATAATATTAATTTTGAGATTTCTTTCTAGTAATAAAACATGTAAATTCTTGAACAACAAATATATTTAATTTTTTTGTTAAAAGAAAAGATTTTGAACAGTACCCATGTAAGTTTGAGGCCATTAGGGGCATAGACAGAATGAGGTACAAGAAGAATATTGAGAAAATGAAATTATTAAGCTAAGTGAAGGTGAAGTATAGAAACCAATAATTGGAATTGAAAAAACCATATTCGAATAATTATTTTCTACTTTCACTTTTAATAAAAAAATTTGGAAATGAATAATTGGACAAACTGTTGGCTCTGGTGAAACCAAAAAGATGCATCCCATGTGGAAAGTCTAGTTGTAAAATGGCCCTTCACATTCCTAAGTACCAAAACCCCTCCTCCTCCAATCTCCCTCAAGAAGGCCCTCTCTCTCTCTCTCTCTCTCTCTATATATATATATATATATATATAGATATATCTTTGTATGTATGTATTCAATTTATATATAATAATTTCTTTGAATTTTATAAATTACAAAATAAATATTTGATCATAAATTATTTTATATGATTTTTTATTCTCGATTTTAACTTAATTTCAAAATGAAGATTTTTGCATAATGTGATATACATATTCCATAATGAGGATAATGGCATACACTAATAAGCACTATCAAGKATTTAATATCTTGTGGTTAAGAATCTTCCCAATGCAATCATAAGTATGGAAAACAAGAGGGTACACCACCTAAGCATCCAAGCCCCAAAATTCTTCATGCTTCTCATGCCATGTTTTGGTGTCTCACTTTATAGGATAGGCTTTATCCTGATTATGTTCGTGGATTGAATATTAAAACATATGACTTCTAATTTGATTATTTTTATATATGTAGTTCGAGAGCCTTAATCTTGAATTCAATTCGAGTTGATATAAACACTTTGAAGTTTAAGCTTTATGGATTGTTTGATTAGTGAAATCGAAGATCATTTAAATAAGTATAAAGATAATTGACTAAAATCATCATCATCCATTATGGTTTAATAGAGATTTTGAACCAAATGACAAATTTTGATTATTTTTAAAGTTAGAGTTTACATATTTCAAATTATATTTTGAAGGGGTAAAGTAAAAACAAGAAAATAGAAAAGATTATGATCAAAAGAAGATATTATCCAATTCTATTTTAGGAGAAGTTAGCAATCTCACAATAGTTACATATGCTTAGAAAACTTTTGTTCCTATCCCTTTCCATCTTTAGAGAAACCTTTTTGGAGTTTTATATTTTCTCTAAATTATTCTTTTCTCTTCTCCTAGACTCTTTTTCTTAATATCGGTGTTCGAATATTTTTMACACTAATAAAGAAGTACGTAAAAAGATATTTATCATTCTCGAGTGACTCAAATCTCTAACCTTCAACCGATATGAAAAAACTACTTACAAACTGCCCTAGCTACTCGCCTCTTCTCCCAAACTTTGCCAAAGAGAAGCAATAGCTAAAGTGGGGAGCAGGGCATGGAAGTCTTATCATTAATGAAGTAACAGTACTTGTTGTTTCTTAATTGAAGTCATCAAGAAATGTCAGGTGAAATAGAGGTTAATGACCTTTATGAATGACATCTATTTCTAAAAGACAAATGTGAGTCATTGATAGTGTGTTAGAGTCAAAGTCAGTAGTCATACCCAAGGGATAAAAATAGAAAGGTCAAAGAGTGTCTGGCATTCACATAACAAGGCCAAAAAAGAAGATGAAGAGTTATTTACACTTCYAAGACTAGTAAATGAGGTAGGGAACATTCAAGCCAAGCTAAGATAACCTGAAGATACTTTTATCTTTTTATAATAAATTGTCAGAAAAGAGCAATTAATAATAAGTCTATTTTCCCAAAACCATTATACTCTATGTATGTAAAAAAATGCAATATACATTTACACAAACATATGTGGAATTCATAGTTACTTAATTACAAACTTAATTCAGCAGGCCAACTATTTAATGATTTATTAGAATTACAAAATAGTCCATTATTAAGGACGTTCTTAATTTACATTTTAACATGTATAGAGTATAGAACGAGTTAACTGACAGGTAAAATAAGAACACGGATCAATATGATAGAATGTAAAATGCACATATATAATATATATAATAAATAAAAATATATAAAAAAATCATTTCTCATTTATTGCAATATTATTTTCTAACAGATATGATTGTACGATAGTTCTTTCCGTTGTCATATTGTTTCATTTTCTTTTCCTTTCTAGAGATTATAATTTTGAAAAGTCTCTCACACAACATTGTGGACATGTCGAATAAATTATTCTAATGGTAAATAAAAATATTGTTTGCAAGCTATTTAGTGGTAAGGGAGTTGTTTTGGCCTTTATGGTTGTCTGCGTGGAAGACRAAAGGGGYACAAGTAATGTGGAGCAAAAACATATATTTCATACAATTGGCAATAGAAAAGGCTTGGAATTGAATCATGCCTTTGTTTGGACACAAAAAAAGGCTCATGTCACTCCGGCTCCAGAATTATGATTTTAGTCCCTAAATTACAGATAAGGTCACTTATAATCAGTGGATTGAAGTAACAAATTTCTCATTGACAAATTATTAAAAAAGACAAATGACTCTTTGCAATCGAAAAAGTTAAAAAAAATCCACCCAAAAACTTTTGCAAGAAAGATATGAAACAGAAAGAGATCGCTATCGAAAAAGTAAAAAAGTCCACGTAGAAACTTTTGGTTTACTATGCGAACCTGCAGGTCTTGAGTTATTCTTACGAAATAAAAGTATAATTGGAAAAAAATAACCTACATAATTAATTACATCGAGAAACAACATTAGGAATCCTATTATTTCACATGACAAATAGTTCTTTATATATTCCTTCCATGGCAAAAAGATACTGTTAGTTGATGTGCATAATCTAACATATACAACATATGAAAACATTTTCTTTTGAAAGTATGTAACATGATTTGCTATAGAAAAAAAAAAAAAAACCCATTCAAGATATAAAAAAAATAATATCAATGTCAAAATATTTTCTAACACCTTTTTCACTTCGTGTTTCTTTGGTGGTCATGGTCACGGACCATTCTTCTCCAATGAAACCTATCTATTAGACCATTCTCGTCTCATGTGCACCCACTAAATCTTTCCTAGCATTCTTCTGCAAACCGCCACCATCTCTATATAAATGTTAAATGAAAGGTGTAAATGAGCTAAGTAAGCTAACTAAATATAATTTGAATGGAAGGGAATTAAAGCATATAAAGCCAGAAATTGTATAATTGAAATTGTATTTGATAGATTTGTCTAGTTTGAGATGTTGAGTGTCCCATTTCCCTTCTTTTTCTTACATTTTATACCTGGACAAAGGATCTAGATTTCTTACCCATGAAGGCTTGTTGAGGCAATTTCTGCCACTAATTTCTTGCTAGTTGCACGTCCAAAAATCTTATACCTGGACAAAGGATCTAGATTTCTTACCCATGAAGGCTTGTTGAGGCAATTTCTGCCACTAATTTCTTGCTAGTTGCACGTCCAAAAATCTTGGGTAGTGGGAAAGTGGCCTTTATGTTTTGAGTAAATAATGGAAGTTGAGATGTTGAAGCGGATTAAATCCATGTTACTTTCACTAATCGAATGACTAGTCTTATCTTTTTCAAGAAAAAAGGAAAAAAATAAGAAATTTTGTTCAAGATTATTGATCAGTACTTAGTCGATCACTTGGAACTTGTATCAATGGGGATTCTTCCATATTTTCCACAGTTTGTTTTTTCAAGTCATTGTAGCACTCTTATTGGCTCCTGTATATTTTCAGTCATTTAAATTAACTAAAATTTGATGTCAACACCATTGAATATTTGTTGGGATTAACAAAGTTTCTACAAAGTCATCTTTGTCATCAAGAGGCATAGCATCTTATAATTCCTATAAATCTAAGTAAGGGGTGTTAAAGAAAAAGTGAAATTGCATAAATCGAACTAAATTAATTTTGTGATTTTGATTTTGATTTGAATTGGTTTTGGTTTGTATCGAGTTGAAATCGCACCAAATCAAATTACATATATATTACTATAATATTTATCTTATATATGTTATTTATTTTTAGAGACTCATTTAGAAAAGCATATAACTTTATTTACTTTGAATGACTCATATAGTCGAGAGTTTGAGAGTTTTATTTACTTTACTTAAACTGTTTTATTCTTTTGATAATTATCATGTAAATTAAACGAGAGTTATTCTTTACTCACAAAGATGTAAATATTGGTCATATTGTCCCTTGAACTCTTCAAATATATACCTTTCTTGCCTTATAAATTCTCATGTTTCTCATATTCCTAATAATTATATTAGTTTCTTCTCGAACATTTTTTATTACATTATTAATTTTTACTATATTTTGTAATGCACCAAACCGATGCAAACGAACATAAAGATTCAAGGTTTTAAATGGTTTGAATTGGTTTCAAAATTTTCAAATCGAGGTTAATCATTTGATTTGAAAAATATGTAACATCGCACCAAGCAGCCCCATAAACACCCGTAGATCCAATTAGTGTAATGTGTAGGAAAAGGATATTTGCCTTGGGATAATAGGGTTGCCCATTTTGTTTGGCCAGTTTTGCCTCTACTCTCCACAAAGAGCCAATGTTTACCATTTTATTTTGTGATAATGAGAAAAATTTTCTTTTTCTTCTCTCTTTCTTATTTTTTTTGCCCTGTAAAAAAAAAAAAATTTCCCCTCTATTCGGGGGGGAGATTCTAGGTAAATTTGGATATGTTACTCCATTAGTAGATACTTCAATAAAGCATTTATAGTCGATCATAAAACAGAATTCAGAATCAAAAGAAAGGATTAGAAGAAGATATACAATTTATTATAAATTCAAATTACTGAGGCTCATGTAAACACAATTTTCTTAAAACAAATTAGTCCCCTATCATATGTAATAGGATGTTTATTTTTTAGGATACAATGGAGTTACTGTAGACGAATTTAAGATACTGCTGGAGTTAAACCACCAAGTGAGTGAGAGTAAACAATTATGCTTCACTAGAGTTTTAGAAAGAACTAGAGATGAGGGTAGAACAAAAGGTATATAAAGAAGTTTTTCCTGCTTTAAAATACTATGCAAAAGCTGTAATAAAATTCTTCCATTCGGGAGGAAATTC
Source organism: Rhazya stricta (assembly GCA_001752375.1). Taxonomy (NCBI): domain Eukaryota; kingdom Viridiplantae; phylum Streptophyta; class Magnoliopsida; order Gentianales; family Apocynaceae; genus Rhazya; species Rhazya stricta. The sequence goes on along the minus strand of MEJB01000004.1, from coordinate 5,699,283 downwards.
GTATACCAAAATGCTGCAGAAAAACGGTGGAGATTGCTGGAAAATGGCCATTTATATAGGCTTCAAAATGGCCTTTTGCATTCCAAAACAAATGTAACATGCTAAAGCTGCAGAAATTACTGTAGAAAAAGCCCATTACAACTGCTATTAGAACTACAGAAACTGCAACAAGTTTTAGAGGCCTTCCACCTGCAATCTTAACTCATGAAWCTSTAGCACTTTAATTTGGGAAAAAAATTCAATACAACTCTGTTTGTTTCTTATCTATTTTTTCCTAAAGGAAATCCTCACAAAAGCTTTTCAGATAGGAATGTATTACGGGGATTGAGTTTTGATTTTACTTAATATGAGTTAAACTTTTTTATATGAATTCTGATCTAAATATTTGATTATTAWATTATTATTTAAACTTTATTTTTTAAGCAAAATAACTATGTTTTAAGTTTGTATCAACTAAACCTATGAATTTTCTATATATAAACTTGCTCCTAAATCTGGATATAAAAGATATAAAATGGATTCAAATACTTTTTTGAACAGAACACAGAGACACAAAGTCCCCCCCCCCATTTCAACCGTCGCTCTCCTAAGTTGATTTAATTTTCATTTTAATCATTATTCTTTTAAATTTAAAATAGTTTATTTTAATTTTCAACTACTTTTAAAACTTAGGGAGAACAATGCCAAAGTTTTCTTAAGTTTCTCTGATAGGACGAAGATAAATCGTCATCGGAGATTTCTCCTTCTTTTACACATTAGGGATTAATCTTTCTCATAAAGTTCAAATTATTCTTTTTTCTGTAAAAAATAAAAATCTTTAATCCTTGAGAATAATGAGTTAATGGCTCAATGACCCTTTAGAAAGGATATACAGGATTTTAAGTTATAATCATGTTTTATGTAAAATATCAAAATAACAATATAAAGCTATTTTGGTCTTTATTGCTTAACAATAATTTCTACGTGTGGCAAATTCGTCGAGTTGGCTAGGGCATAGACTAGCTTGACTCGATTAAGGCCTCCACTAGTTCGGCTTTTCACGGTATTGTAGCTTTGGAGGGTCGAGTRAAACGAGCAATTTAGGATATCCTAGCTCTCCAACTAGTCGAGCACATCRRGTGTAAGGCAGACTTACTCATTTAGCTCACYAATTTAATTCCTTTTTTAAAAATATTTATTTCTCTACTTATCATTTCCTTTWTTCCTTACCTAAAATTCTTAATTTCTTTATTTCTACCTAAAATGTTCATTTGCTTACTTAACAATTATTTTCTTAAATAATGTAATTATAAGCATCATTTTAAATAAAACTTAAATTAATAAATTATGAACTTATAATTATATTTTTTAAATTTTTTAAAAAACTCAACTAACTTGCCTAGCTTAGCTCAATTGGTTCATGAATTTACAAGCTAGGCATCCGAATCGAGCTAAACCTAACTCTTAACTCGCCAACTCACACCTCACTCAACTCGCCAACCTTGGCTAGCTTAGAACATCTAGGCAAGTCAACAGTTTGAGCTCGACTAGGCCAGATACTATCCGGGCGAATTGCTTTTTTACCATTTTTAAGTCCTACAAGTATGCACTTTACTTTAGACTAATCCACCATGCCTAGCTATGAGGCGTGTGCCCTATTAAAATCCGTCATATCCCCCTATAGACCTTCTAGGTATATGCCCTCCCGGAAAGCAAGAATTCAAAGAGCAAATCATTGCTAGATCAGGGAAGGAAGAAGGATAAGATATATTCAATGTACAACTTTCAGGTCTCCGTAGTATAATAAATAGAATCYCATATGCAATAAAGTTTCACTCATGCAAGTATACACAGTTCACAAGTAATATAAAGTGAATAAGAATATCGTCCCCACAAGCATTGCTGGTTCAAAATTGATGATTTAAATTCATAATAAAATCAAATAGTTATTTATAGTAGTCAAGAAAATAAAGTAAAATAATCTAAAATTATCTAGTTACAAAGATTCGGGAACAGATCACAACAATCTCACATGCACAAGATGATTAAGAGCTTAAAAGTGAATTAGAATTAAGAATCTCAATGTACTAATGTCAAAAAAGTCAAAACATCAATGCTGCAGACAAGCTAAAGGCTTAAATACAGTAAAAACGTAAATCGAGATAGAAAATGATCTCACCCTTTCAGTTTGTGAGTCACTGTTCCTATTACACTAAGTTGTTCTACCTGTCGGAGTTAGTTTAAGGAACACGAATGAAAAGTTCAAGTCTCACATGATTTTATGGATTGAACATAGATGTCTCTAATATTCAATGACAATTCCTAAGATATTAAATCTTATCTTGAGATATCCAAACACATATCTACTAAAGTTTTCTACTTCTTTTACTACATTTCAAAGTTCAAGAAGCTCACAAGAATACTATTCATGGTCATAAAAACAATGACTGTAAATAATAGATATCCTTGAGTAAAGCATTTATAAAGAGCAAACATTGCTTAAATCATTCAAACAAACATTGTATACATTAGTTCATCAAAACTCTAACTTCTAGTTCATGCTCTTAGATGTGAAAAATACATAATTAGAAAACTTATCATCTCAAAATAATCACTAAGAGAATGAGAAACAAAGCCTAAAGAGGTTGACGAAGCCCAACGATGAAGTACTCCTTGAGTTCTTCTTCTTCTAAGCTCCCTTTTTTTTTTTTTTTTGGCCCTTTCTCTCTGCTTTTTTTCTGCCTTTCTTTTCCCTCTGCGTGTGTTATGTAATTTCCTCCTAATTTTGAAGTTTGGCAAAATGGTGTCATAAAAAGGTGTGAGCCCTTCTTCCTACTCCACTCAATACCCCTTGTTCTTTTTACTTTTATAAACTTTCCTATTTTTTTGTTTTTGGGCTTTAGGCGTGACTTGCTATCTTTTTAATGATGACTTTTTTTCCTTGACTTTCTTTCTTCATATGTTATATGCTTTTCTGCTAATTTTGTTATCGCTGTAGCATAGCATTCTTACACCATTGCACTCCATTGTTGCAGAATCGTACAAGTCTTCATTTCTTCGACTAGTAATCTTCCATTTCATTTATAGAATCATTTTTCTATAAATTAAAGTGTTTACGTTAGTAATAGTACATGAATTTTATAATTACACAGTATTGCATTAATTAAGCACTTGATTAAATTTAAACAATATTCAAGACAAAATAGTATAAGTAGTATTTCATCATATTAAAAATGATAAAAATATGTACATAATTACTAGTAAAACCAATGAGTTTTCACTCACATCATAGTACAAAAACTCTTTTTACTTATCAGAAATCCAAGACAATGATAAACAAGATGCAACTACTAATACACCTCAACCAGTAGTAGTTATGTCTARATAGGGCCTATATTTACCAGCTTCTAAAATACCTTTAAAAAATAAATTATCGAAGTCTATGTAAATATAGTTTCCTTCAAACAAATTCATCTCATACCGTAGGTAATAGAACGTCTATTTCRCATGATACAATGGAGTTAGTGTAGYTGACCTTGAAATATTGTTTGAGTTAAACCACCAAGTGATTGGGAGTAGATAATTCTATTTGACTATAGTTTAAAAATAAACGAGGAAGGAGGTAGGACAAGCGGTATATAGAGGAGTTTTTCTTGCTTTAAATACTATGCAAAAGTTGTAATAAAACTCTCTAAAGTTGTTTGAAAACTCTTAGAATTGTAGGAAATTCGTCTACCAAAATGCTGTTGAAAAACCATGCGTAAATTTCTGAAAAATGGCCATCTATATAGGCTTCAAGCTGGCCTTTGACATTCCAAAACAACTGGGTTTATTTTAGGAGTTTAAACTCTTATAATTAACTGCTGCAACATGTTGAAACTGTAGAAAGTAGTCCAGAAACAGCTCATGAATTATTATTATAATAGCGGCAGAAACTGCAGCAATACAGCAATCTTAGAGGCCTTTCACTTATAGTTTTAACTCTTCGCTCGTGAAACTGCAGTACTTCAATTTCTGTAAAACTCCCGACTTCAATGCAGAAAACAGTCAACTCAATGCCATTCACCTCTTTAGTTTCCAACAATCTCAACTAAGAATCATCATAAGAGCACACTCTATGCGGCCAATCGATGGCTAACAAAATGACTGGTTATGTATCTSCTGACATTCAAAATCKCTGGACTCTAAGGATCATAATAAGAGCGTACTTCAACAACAACCAATCGACCACACACAATTGAAGCATTATATCAACAATACTAGTCAATAGTTGAAGAACTACAATCGGTTYAAACACTGGATGGAAAAGACTGGCAATAGGATGAACATTACTGAATCTCTTGAAACCTAGAAGGCATGAGTGACCTTTAACCTATGTCTGGTTGACCAAGTCAGAAGGAATGATTCTGGACTGTTCAGACCTTTCAGTCATTAGGCCTAAGCATGAGGGTTGTGAGGACTGAATATTGATGTCACCATAGATAGTGATGCCCATGAAGGCGTCAGTTGATTTGTGAGTTTATAAGTTGGTTGTACGAAATTTATATTTATATTAGACGCTATTTTAAAAATTTTGCGCTCATTTTAAAATGAGAAAAAGAATTTGTTGGGATTGACATGGTGCAAACTCCATTTGAATTGGTTCCTCCAGTGGTTTCATTTTTTGAGTCTTTGAGAATAAAAAAATAAATTTATATGAGAGCTATTACTGTTTGTATTGAATTTTGGTTTGATTTTGATTGTATCTTGCATATTAGGTGAATTATTAATATAAGTACTTAAAATGTAATTAACAAATTCATGTGTATGGAGAATTTGATTGAAACTATGAAAAAGTATAATTAATTTGGATTGTCGAAATCCACTTGAAATTAGAAATTTGCGAGGAATTTTCGAAGCCAGAATTGTTTTGGGAAGTTGTCCAAATACGAACCAAAAGTTGCAACCAAAACCGACATAATGGGCACTTAGGGTCAACCAAGTAATAATCAGAAATTAGCATCCACTTATYAACAATAGACACAAAGGTCAATTCTGGTTTATGCTATAGGCCAAGTTATCTATTCGGACTAACAACTCAGCAKTACCATCATACCTCACACCCAGGGAGAGCAGAAAAGCAATAACTTGCTAACCGCTAAGTAGATGTTACACATGAATTACAGGCCAAATGCAGTTATTAGACCTATCCCAAAAGTMTATCATCATTAACACTGAAAAAGAATCAGAAAACATAGCTCTTACAAAAATAGGAAAAATATTTCGAAGCACTCATTTCTAGAGTACCTAGACTTAAACAAGACACGATTAACATCTTGACTTTTGCAGCTCAAAACATTTGCAAAATGGAGGTGTACTGCTTGGTGATAAGATGGAGTTTAGGAATTACATTAAGAGTAAATTCAAACACATTTGCATCTTCTCAGCTAATTATCAGTTTTCTCCTTACATTCTGTCTTCTCTCCTCCGTGGAGCACAAGTAATGATCTCGTCAACTCTTAGAATCATCTCAGCAGCCTCAGTTGCAGAGAGCAATACAGCATTCTTGACTTTGAATGCTTCAGAGATGCCTAACTCGGCCATATCTCCAATCTGTGTTAATGCAACAAATAAGAATTAGATAAGACTGAAAACCAATCAAACACAACAATCAGCAGCACTGAGAATGTGAATTAAATTAACACGTCATACATTGGGAAAACAATTGCCATTTTTCAGCAAATAATAATTGAAAGACAAGTCATTTCAAGAAGCTAAAATCACCATTCAAAAAAGAAATAAATAGAATAAGGTAACTTATGAGGAAAATGGAATTTTCCAATTTACAGGCTTAACAATTGAAAGATAATGCAGAAGCATCCAGTGACTTCAATTATTTGGCTTTGGATGTGAAGCATCATTTTGAATTTCATGCATATGATATGTTGGTGAACTCTTTGAAATGATAGAGAACTTAAGTTTTGAAAAGAACCTAACAATTCAAATGCTTGTCTCATTCCTCTTGTTATAATTAGTTTGCTYATGTGCAGTAAAGCTGCTAAAGAAAAACTTGCTCCTAATTGTGCATTGTGCATTAAGCAGTAAAACAGTCTCCCACCCTTTTGATAGTATTAACAAATTGCTCGAATCAGTTATTAATCAAATTAAATAATGACATCACTTCCAATACAGAACATGGTATTTCCCATCTCTAAATTAACTACTTACAGATCCAGAGATGACATCAATTCCAGCAGTGCTTCCTTCTTTCTGGTGTTCTGCACGGAGTCGAGACACCAATTCAGCACTGTCCAGACCAGCATTATCAGCAATGATGGTTGGAATTGCCAAGAGTGCGCGAGAGAAAGCTTCAATAGCATGAGACTTCTTTCCTGGTGTCTTCCTAGCCAGTTCATCCACTTGCTTTGCCATGACCATCTCAGGCCATCCACCTCCAAGCAACACCCTGCTGTCAGTTACAGTTTGAGACAGGACACACAAGGCATCATGGAGGGATCTTTCAGCTTCATCAAGTACATGAGAGCTGCCAGACGAAAACAGAACATTACATTCCAGGAATCACACAATCATCTAACAAACAACCATCTACCCTGGTCCCCAGCCAACCCATCAAGCCCCCACCATCAGAACTAGCATTTGGTTGCATCCTGTTTCAGCTACCAATGGTCCATGAAACAGGAGTCAGCCAAATGCTAGGTAAATATAGTCTAAATCTCCTTGTTTCTCCAAGTTCTAGGGGGAAAAAAGAAATAGTGAGCAATAATTAATAAATTTAGCAAAGCAGATACTGCCAATTAATGAAAAATAAATTGTTAAAAGAAAAAGGTTGAAGGTATACCTTGCACCTCTGAGTACAATAGTACATGCCTGACCCATTTCACAACCAGAAAAGTGGATCAATTTATCCTCACCAATCATAATTTCCTCAATAAGTTTACAGTGCCCTAGTTTAACTGACTCTGGATTGTCAAAGGTCGATGCAATCTCACCACCAGTAACAAGTGCAAGTCGCTCAATACCATCAAAATCAGCATGCTCTATTGCAAGTATTCCAGCATCAGCAAATAGTTCCTCAGGGAAATTATAGATCAACTGTCGATTAACAAAACAATTAATTCCATGAGAAATGATCTTCTGCACCTTCTGCCTCATTTTTTCCTTTTCAGCTCCTTCTATCTCAGCAACCTTAGACATTGAATCAACACGGACACGTGCACCATATATTTTCACTTTATCCGTATCCATTGCAGTATTTGACACCAAAATCTTGGCATTCTCAATCCGCTTAGGTTGACCAATACCTATCTTTTTGTCCAAAATAAATCTGCAGCACCATGAGAGAATCATGCACCAGACTTAGCATGTTAACAGAAGCAACATTAAGAACGATCTCTAAGTTCTACTGGTTTCAAAATTAAGAAAAGTAACAGTGAGGCAATAGATTTTGCTCCCTCTATTTTTTAAAGCATGTCACAATAGGTTACATTACACAAATCATGGAGACAATAAATTGATCTAAAATTACTATTAAAATGAATTTTTTACCCTTATCTTAGAAAAGACGGGTTCAATTACATTGAGAAAAGAAGATAAAATAAGAAAAATATTCTTTATAAGTTGAATGGTGATAGTTTGAAATTTGAACAAGGGTAAAAAGGGAAAAGAGTAGTTAATTGTGTCTTAATATGAAATGTGACGCACTTTCTCTCAATAACAAGACAAAACCTGTTGTGACATTTTAAAAATGGCGGTAGTACTATTTTTCTTGACTTTTGGGTGAGAAAGAAGGAAAATAACAGCTCTCAATCCTTTAATGTACCACAAATCTCTTTTGCTCACACCTACACAAACACCAGACAAATTTAATCTTGCTTTCAAAAGAATAAACCTACATGGCATATGTAAAAAGATGCACAAATAATGTGGAATTGTCCAGTACCACAACATTGTTCTATTCATCAAATAATTAGGGCGACATTCAAAGTCCATTTTTCCACATCCTTAGATAATTACGCAACTTGTATGTTCTAAAAGATATGTCAATTGMTTATCAGATTGTTATCCGTTATATGTGTCTTAAAAGCAAAGCAAACTTTCACYAAATTTATCCAAGCATTAAAAGCACCTAACACTGAGTAATTCTACATGGAATACAGAGCATCGAAAAGAAGAAAAACATATCCTTATACCTTATGACTTACAATCATCCTCTCCACCTCCTAAATAAATAATTTTTATTTATAAAATAAATTTTAGAAATAAGAAAGAAAACCCTAAGATAAGAGAGAGATTTCCCAAGGGTTCCCCTTCAAGACAAAGAGAGGACAAGAATATTGATGCAACAGAACCGTTAATACTAACTAGCACATGGAAATGCTCTAGGAACTCTTCTGTTATCAGCTGACCTACCCCTCATCTAGAAATGAATCTCTTTTGCTCTCAATCCTTTAATGCACRGCAAAGTTCTTTTGCTTGCCCCTATACGAACACCAAACAAATTTAATCTTGCCTCCAAAGGAATAAAACTACATGGCGTATGTAAAAAAGATGCACAAACAATGTGGTACTATCCAGTACCACAACATTGTTCTACTCATCACATAATTAGGGCGAAATTCAAAGTCCATTTCCCCACATCCTTGGATCATTATGCAATTTGTATGTTCTAAAAGATATGRTAATGGGTATTAGATTGTTATCCATTGTATGTGTCTTAAAAGCAAAGCAAACTTTCACGAAATTTATCCAAGCATTAAAAGCACCTAATAACTGAGTAATTCTACATGGAATACAGAGCATCGGAGAGAAGAAAAAGATATCCTTATACCTTAAAAAATGACTTACAATCATCCCTCTCCACCTCCTAAATACATAATTTTTATTTATAAAATAAACTTTAAAAAGAAAAAAGAAAACCCTAAGATAAGAGAGAGATTTCCCAAGGGGTTCTCCTTCAAGACAAGAAAGGACAAGAATATTGATGTAACAGAACCGTTAATACTAACTAGCACATGGAAATGCTCTATCGAACTCTTCTTGTATCAGATGACCTACCCCTCATCTAGAAATGAATCCCTCAGTGAACCTCCAGGCTTCTTTATAATCTGGATGGACTCCAGGTTTGTGCTGCCCTGTTATTTGCAATCAACTAATCAGAATGACCCGTAAAAAGGGTCACGTTTGCCTCAGAAGTCACAGAAAACCAAATATTAATTTACCTTTAGCCTCATGACAGCATCAACTGCTAGTTTGCCAAAATGTTCCTTGTCCTGGGACAAAATTTTGGAACTCAAAGTAGTCATTGCAATCTTGAATAAATCTGACTTGAATTTCTCTGCATTCCCAACAAAATCAAAGTTCTCAGTATATGAAAAGCAAAAAGAAACCAAATGTAGAGAAAAGTTAAGACTGAGACACATTGTCTATTGACGTCAAACTTGCAGCAACACTTAGAGGAACCTCCATGTGCAGCCATAATTAAATTGAAAACAAATATCCACAATGAAGTGTTTGAGGAATAGTAGAGTTCAAAAAAACTAAAGGAACCAAATATCAAAAACTGGAAATATACTTGAGAAGGCACCAAGAAGTTATCATTGATACCTTCATCCTGTTTATTGTCCACAACCTTCTCCAACAAAGCATTACGAGCACATTCAGCAGCCATACGAAACCCTGTTCAAGAAATAAGCAACTAATTAAGAAAGAATTATAGTAAATATTTTATCATACAGCTGCTTCACTGATAAGTGGGGTCAATTATGAAATTAAATTTAACCATCTGATGAACAGACAAAGATAAAAGCAGAGAAAAATGAATTCAATCATATAGATGAAAACATAGTTAGGTCCAAAAGAAAAGCTTCAACATTGACTCAACCCATAGGAAGACTAGAACTTGGGAACAAAAATCTCCAAGCAGCCAATTGTCATAGAGTTCTCTGGGTCAGGAAGGTTACAGGAACTTCAGGTTCCACAAAGGAACATAATGGAATTGTCAACCAAAATGGTACAGCACAATCCCACAGGGGCACATATTTGTTCCCTTTCTTGGGAGTAATAAGTGGCAAGTAAGATAATACATTCACCAGAAATTTGGTAGAGGTAAAGCAAACAAGGGAATCCCTGTCATACACAGCTAAACATACTTATAGAAGCTCTTTAGAGCAAGAACGTACAAGTCACCCAATGTAACCAAACATATCCAAGTGGAAGCACAAGTTTTGAAAAATAAATATATCTCTGTAATAGCCCAACGGAGATGGTTAAATTCTTGAACAGGGGTGATTAACTTCAACAGATGTAAAGATACTGCAGTTGGACCAGAGAGCAGGAAGACTAGTACCATGTATTCGGCATATGGGCAACAACTCTAGTAAAACACAAAAAGCTATTACAACCATCAGTTCAAGATCACGGTATCATCAACATTAGTGATTTGCGTTGCAAATCTACGAGTTACAAGATTTAAGCATCAGAAGCCATCTAACCAGGTCGGAAACAACACTTGACTAGTCTAATTAGAAATAACTAAGTTACTGCTAGAAAGTTACACCTAGTTAACATGTTTCTCAATGATAACCAGCAAGTCTTGGAATAAGACAGTTCTGAGAAGCATAAAACAAACCAGAGATAATTGTCATGGGATGAATCTTTGCATTCACCAGCTTCTCCGCCTCCCTCAGAAGCTCACCAGCCAAAACAACTACTGAGGTAGTTCCATCTCCAACTTCATCATCCTGTACTTTCGAGATGTCTAACAATGGGATTAAGGCTAACATTTTTCCCTTCTAACAAATCATCATAGGGGATAATAATATTTACATAAAGGTTATCTTTTTCCAGGAAACATGTTTTATTTTTTTAATCTTCTTTGGGATCCAATGGAATTTGTTATGGAAGTAATTACTTTGGCTTCTAGCTTATTCACATGATTGAATATCAAAACCATGACTTGTCAACGACTCATTGAATATCAAAACCATGACTTGTCAACAACTCAAAGCACTTGCAAGAGATTACCTCTTTAAGCTCATTTACCAAACATGAAAAGAACTTAGAAGTAACTCAGAAAGAATCTATTCAGAAGCACACTGAAACTTACCAGCAATACTCATATCAAACAGTCACAGAAATCAAGATGTTTCTCTGTTCACTCACAGGAGCTAAACAAAGAGAAGATAATAACTAAGGATACCAACGAGGACTTTAGCAGCTGGATTGTCAATATGGAGGGACTTCAATATAGTGGCACCATCATTGGTAACTGTGACACTTCTTCCCCTGCCTGTTGATTGTAAAATCTTATCCTGCAAGACAGATGCAAACATTAAGTAGAAAGTGCAGAAAACTACATCTTGAAGTGCCTATACTAATTGAAGAAAAAGTTTTTACCATTCCTTTAGGTCCTAAGGTCGTCTTGACTAAGTCAGCAATTGCCATGGCTCCAATAAAAGAGGCCTGAATAAAAGAAACAACAAAATTTCTTGTAAATAAGAAAGCAACTCATGTTCACACCTTTCATTACCAGATGTAACAGTAGAAAAATTAATTTATAKATACACTCTACCTGCAAACCTGGCTTCTATTCAATATAACAAACACAGAGAAGCCCTAAAATATAAACTATCCAATAATTTACTTTCGAAAATCCAGCACTTACCATTCTAGCCCGTTCACCCTTTTCTTCCGTAGCTTCATCTTTAAAAAGCTTCTCAACCTAATATACCCAAAATGTCAAATACACTATGGCAAAACATAATCGATATATAAACAGAAAATACCGTAGAGATTTTGAATTGTAATAATAATTTAACGTACCGCCATCACAAGGAAATTTGAGAGAATTAGATAAAACCGAGGTGCTCAAAGTTGATATATCTGAAACAAGAAACCATCATGCACTCGTTACATGCTAAAAAGAATACTGAAATTTCTACGACAATAAGGTTTTCTGTGATCACAATATTATATTGTCACAGACTTTCAATTTTACGTTATAGAGGTTCAATTGCAACCTTCAATAGATGCATTCTACTTTAGGTGAGTCAAAACTCCTGGCAGCAGAAGATCAAATATGGAATACTTAAGTATCAGAAGTAAGAGAGGGAAAAAAAAAAAAAAAAAAAGATCTTGGAATAGAAAACATGACACTCACAGTCAATGTCTTTCAATGTGATGTTGAGTATCTTAATGAAAACAACATTCACTTATTCAACTTTTGGCTAAGCCGGTTATTATTTCCCTATGGATGTTCAAAGGAATTCTAACAAATTAACTATAATACAAGATCTGATAAATAAAGATTTCATCCTGCTTTTGAGAAGAACAAACCTACATACAGGAGAAGAAAGTTGGTGCACTCTCATTAGTTGTACTTAATCCAATAATAAAAGGCCACCATGCTCAACAAAACCATAACAGTGCCCCCTATATATGGGAGAAGAAAGCTAGCGCACATCTGACCGCCTAAATTGCTATAAAAGGTTTTTATACTCAACAAAACTATAAAAAATAACCCCTATATTGCAAATTAAATTTCTCCATTTGACTTGACACAAGCTTTTGGCCAGCACTGAATATAGAAATATTATATAATGAAGTGGAGATATAAGCATTAAAAGGAAGAAACAAAACACTCAATATTTTATAAAGCATTTAGCGAGAAGATTAACGAGCCCAATCAGTTCTACATTATATCTGCTAAAGTAAAGCAATTTCCTTCAGAAAAATGTACCTTACCTCAGGGGAAAAAAAAGACAAAAAAATGAAAAGGAATATTTTTTATTCAAATAGTTAACCCCGTTTGAGTCTTTCAGAACGAAATATACATCGACATCAAAACATAAAGGTGCAATTGCATTTTCCTCTTGAACAAGAAACCCAACATTTTTCCTACTGTCATCGCCTACTGTCCGTAGCTAAAAAATGGACGCCATCGGATAGTTATTGTGATTATAACTCCAGAGGCTTCAGAAATACTCTATGACCCAACCAGYAAAATGCATCCTCTTTTCCGAAAGATTACTTCTACATACTATATACCATACCACAGAGATTGAACAAGACAGACAAAAATAGAAGTACTAAGATAATAACGCAGGCGCACATCTATATATGTATATGTGTGTGTACATATATATATATATATATACCTAATCAACTGACAGTAAAACCGAGATACGTAGTTCCTAACAGAAAAATGAGAGCATTCTACCTCAGATTCCGAAGTGTTTGGATTTGCCGATTGCAGAGGCACAAGATGCTCTCCACTGGCTTTAGGGCTGAAGAGGAGGTTGATGATGGTGGCTGAAGCCGAGCGCTGGAGGTTTGGGTTTGAGTGGGAGCGCCGTAACTAAGGATTAAGAATGGAGCGTTTAGGTAATGTTTGGACAATGGGAATTTGGAAAAAGAATTCAAGAAAACACTGTTTGTTTCTTATCTATTTTTTCTTAAAGGAAATACTCACGAAAGCTTTTTGTATCGAAATGTATTATGGGGATTGAATTTTGATTTTACTTAATATGAGTTAAATTTTTTTATATTCATTGTGATCTAAATATTTGATTACTAAATTTATTTATTTAAATTTTACTTTTCAAATAAATAATTTTGACTCACAATAATTATGTTTTAAGTTTGCATCAACTAAACCTACAATTTTTTTTTTATATATAAACTCGCTTCCTAGATCCTAATATAAAAGATATAAAAAGGATACAAACATTTTTTTAAAAAAAACCAGAGACACTAAATTTCATGAAATATCACTAAAGTTTGTTCTCCTAAGCAGTTGATTTCAACCGTTGTCCTCTTAAGCAGATTTTTAATTTTCATTTCAACTGTTATTCTTCTAAACTTAAAATAGTTAATTTTAATTTTCAATTATTTTTAAACCTAGGGAGAACAATTCCCAAGTTTTCTTAAGTTCCTTTGTTAGGGCAATGATAAATCGTCATCGAAGATTTCTCCTTCTTTTACACATTACGGATTAATCTTTCTCTTTAAAAAATAAAGTTCGGATTAATCATTTTTCTACAAAAAATAAAAAATTTTAATCCTCGATAATGTTGAGTTAATGGCTCAATGACACTTTAATTAAGATATATCGAGTTTTAAGTTATAATCATGTTTTATGTAAAATATAAGAATGATAATATTGTTATAAATTAAGAAGGAAAATGAGAAAAAAAGGTTGAAGAGAGGTAAGAGAAAATAATAAACTGAATATCATTAACTTTTATATGAACCAAATCCCTATATTTATAGAGGTTAAATCTTAGAGCTTGTAAGGATTCAATGGTCAAGAAAATCCAGTAGGACAAAACTTGAACGAAGGAAAAGGAGTACAATTATTCCCCCTCGTATAGATGATGACTAAATGTCTTTTGACTTGGCGCATTCTAAGATAATAAATCAATTTTCTCCACATTATCACTTGATCAAATATGTTGAATATTGATATTTTTTCTGAAGCTTATGCGTGTAGAAGAACTTTGTAGAAAAATATGCTTTGTTCTTTCACCCTTGATGTAATCTCCTTTGAGTTTTGCAATATAAGCTCATGAATTGTAATAATTTTTGAATAATTTGAGTATCTAACTCTTATAGTTTGCTTAATAAATCTCTGGGATATAGTATTCTCTAGATAATGATAACTTACAAGGAGATTTACATAAAAAGTACCAATTGTACTAAGGTAACTTCAGGACTAAGAATCTTTTTCCTATTTTCAAGGGGATGAAAATGATCTTTATCAACTTCAAGTAATCCAACGACTATAAGGATGCCGATTGATGTGTACTATCRATATAATTTTCTATATACCTAAATTAATGAACAAATAATTTCAAGTGATCTAATGACTATAAGGGATGCCYATTGATGTGTACTATCCATATAAATTGTTTTATTACTTTTTCTGTATATTTAAATTAATGAACAAATAATCCTTCAGATAAATGTTCAATTTGTAGATTAAGATAAATTTTTATCTTATATCGTTCATCTCAAATTCATTTGATGTAATCTACAGTTTTGTTAAGCTCTTCAGGAGTCTCAATTAGATATAAACCAGCATAATCTGCGAAACTGCGAATCCACTATACATTTTCTTTATGAAAACATAAGGGTAAGCATCTTTCTTTTTATATTCCTCGTTCAACAAATGTTCGCTAAGACGATCATATCAAATACGTTTAGGTTATTTTAATCTATACAAAGATTTTTCCGATCCAATGGATTGATTTTCTCGAGTAAATGTTTCGGACAAATTACATCTTTCAGGGATTTTCATTTATTTATCATTGTCTATTCATCAACATAAATAAGAGTAACTATATCCATGAAAGCATAACAAGGTTTTTATGTATTGATAAGTTTACAAAATATTTGTACGTAATTATATTCGCTACAGCTGAATATGTTTTCATATAATCAATACATTGTCTTTGTGAAAAATCTTGAACCTTGTCGTACTTTACATCTCATGACTTCATTATTTTCATCTTTTTTTCGCATATAAATACCCATTTATAGTCAATTGGTTGTGGTGTTCGGATTACAAGTCCAAGAAACCTRATGTTTTAAAAGTGAGTTTTAATTATATCTCAATTGCATCTTTCCATCTTGATAATRATGTCTATATTGACATTTCAATTMATTTTTGTTCAAAATCCTCATTATCACTTATGATATCGAGTGCTCTATGTATTTTACTTTGAGGACTTCAATCTTTTTATCAATATCTCTTGGCTATCTTTATTTGATTTTTAAATATGAGCATTTTGATCATATAATCCCCTTTTATTTCAATGATGTTTATATTTAGAACCAAGAGGTTGGTCATACTTTTGGCATTCTTTAGKGTATGTCTTGTTTTTAACGTGCCTTAGAATCAATACTATACTTCTAGCATGGCTTATAATCACTATCACATTTCGGATGTGTTTTATAATTACGAACTAGAATATCTACATTTTGTCCTACTGGGACTTCCATCCTAATGGGAACAATTTTAATGTGATTTAGTGATTTAGATTGGATCAATACTATTACTAGGAATGTGAAAGTATTATTTGATGCAAATGAATAATCTTTTGAACTTCTAATTCATAACCAAATGCCAATTTCAAATGAGAGAATTTACGATGTCCAGTCGGCCATATTAGCACTAGTATTGGTTCATGCAAAATAACATATCTTCAAAAATTTGTAGCAAGTTTTATTCTCATCGGGATGGCGTAGTGATAGACAGAATTGCATACACAATAAAGCTTCACTCATGCAAGTATAAACGGTCCACAAGTAATATAGAGTGAATAAGAGCATCYTCCTATAAAGATTGTTGGTTCAAAAGTGATAGTTTAAATTCCTAATAAAATCAATAGTTTGTTGGTTGTCACGAAAATAAAGTAAAATAAACTAAAATTATCTAATCACAATGATTCGAAAATAAGCACAGTAATTGCACAAACGATATAATCAAGAGTTTAAAGGTGAGTTAGAGTTAAGAATCCCCTATGTACAATATTCAAGAAGTCAAAATGTCAATGCTGCAAACTGGTTGCATCAATGACTTCTGAGCAAATGCTACAGTAAAAAGTTTGGCTACAGTAGAAATGCAAATCAAGACATAAATGACATCACCCTTTCAGTTTATTGGTCCTTGTTCCTATTTCACTATATTTGTCGGAGTTAGTTTAAGGAACTTGAATAAAGTTCAAGTCTCATATGATCCTTATGGATGGAATATGAATGTCTTCAATATTCTATGGTATCCCTAAGATATTAAAACTTATCTCAAGATAACCAAACTCACATCTACTRAAGTTTTCCACTTCTTTAGRTACCTTTTGGAGTTCAACAGACTTACACAAGCACTATTCATCGTCAATAAAACAGTGAAAGTTAACAATATATAACTTTGAGTGAATCATTTATAAAAAGTAAAACTTGTTCAAATCATTCAAATAGACATTAAATACATAGGTTTATCAAAACTCTAACTTCTAAGAAATTAGTTTATGTTCTTGAATCAAATGAAATACAAGATGTGAAAGATTAACATATTGAAATGATTCTTGAAATAATCACTAAGAGAAGGAGAAACAAAGCCTAAAGAGGTTGATGAAGTCCAACGGTGAAGGCTTCCTTGAAGTCTTCTTCTTCTTCTTCTAAGCTTTCCTATTTTTGCCCTTTTTCTCTCTTTTTTCTCTCTCATGAGTTTTGCTCCTGATGCTCGAATTCCAGAATGAATTCTACCTCTCTT
This sequence comes from Rhazya stricta, assembly GCA_001752375.1. Classification (NCBI taxonomy): domain Eukaryota; kingdom Viridiplantae; phylum Streptophyta; class Magnoliopsida; order Gentianales; family Apocynaceae; genus Rhazya; species Rhazya stricta. The sequence continues at coordinate 5,682,035 of MEJB01000004.1, read as the reverse complement.
TTCTCTCCTTTTTGTCTCCTGAAGCTTCCTTTGGAAGCTTGGCAAAAAGGTGTAATAGACAACTTTTTTGCTTTTTAGACTTCAGATTTGAATTTCTTCTTTTTTCAATGATGACTTTTCTCTTCTTCTTTGARTTTCTTTCTTTAAATAAAATATTTCCTTTAGCTRGTGATACTCAATGCTAAAGCATTGCATTTTTAAGCCATTATTGTCCATTATAGCAACACTGAATAAATCAGCACTTGTTCATCAAGCGACTTTCTGTTTTGCTTATAGAATCATTTTCCCTAAAAAGTAGAGTATTTTATCTTAGCAAATGCACATGAATTCTATAATTTCACACTATTGTACAATTAAAGGCACTTGGTCAATTCTAAGCAATATTCAAGACAAAATAATATGAAGTCGTATTTCATCATATTAAAAAGGGTGAAAACATGCATATAATCTCTAGTAGAATCAGTTGTTTTTCACTCACATCATGTAACAATTACTTGTAACTATACAATAAAATATTTAGCTAAACCATTTTAGGTATGAACCTGAGCTACACAATGTTCAATAATAATCCAATTGACTTGAAATGACTCAAAAATATAGGATGGATATACACCAACACTATCAAAATGAATATTTTTAATTGATGGTTTAAAATTGTGCTAATAATCAAATTATCTGAGCGAATAATCGTGCAAATTTTTTGTTACAGTTATAATACCACAAACTTAAGGTTGCAATTGATAATAAAAATTCACATGTGACCATRATAATGATTTATGATGCATCAATTAAAATCATAAAATATTTAAATTGGTCACAAGGTGGATAAATTAGTTCACATATATTACCATAAATCTATTATAAGGATGTTGGACTTTGAGCTCTCACTTTATTGGTCATTGTCTAATAATAAATTTTCCTTGAGAACAAGCAATACATAGTAAATTCATTTGAGTTCAATAYCTTTTTATTTCTTAATGGGTGATCTTGCAAATTCTCAACCATTTTTTGCATCATTATAGATCCAATATGACTCATTCTATTATGTCAAATAATACGAATATTTGAATCACACGTAAACTTCTTGTTTATGAGATGACGCACTTAAAGTGCATTAATTTGGGCATAATACAACTATGGGAAAAGAGACACTAGTTTCTTCAATGTATATTCCTGAGAGAGACTATAATTGTAACACCTCCAGATTAAAAACTGTCACAACTTAGAAATGTTATCCATTTACCTTTACCTAGACTGTGGAAATTGGTAAAATAAATTTTTTGGATATTGTAATACAAAGGGTTTCCAAAAATTTTGATAGAGTTTCCTTTATAATATCAACATTTTGTCCCTGTATACAATCAGAAAATTTCCAATACTCCACATACAAATAACTTCAAATCCCAATAATATTCTTACCAACAAATACTCATACATTTGAAATTTGTGAAAAATTGAAAGAATAAATAAATGAATAAATKAATCAATACAATAAACAACCAATACATAAAACTTGCTCTATTCAACCATTTCCATTATTCAAGAAAATTACTCAAATCAAAACACTCGTGTATCAAGCCTGCATGCAAGCGATCTTCACACCATTTGGCTAATCATTACTTGAAATGTAAAGTGAGGAAAATTAAATGAGCTATAAAGCTCAATAAGCAAATCTCATGCATGAATACATGCACTATATGTCATGAATTTTCAAGATTTTACTTTCTCAGTAAAACTTCCCTAACATTTCCATTTAGTCAAAACTTTTCCAAAAACTTTCATTTCAACTCATGAATTCACTTGGTGTATCGCCTAACCATTAAGTTATGTAGCTGGTAATTTTTATTTAGAACCCGGCCACATTCTACATGTAGAATTGCAAAGCGATTAACATAACTTAATCTTTTCCTGAATATCACCTCTTAAGAGGTGAATAATATATGAATTTTCACACTATAAGAGGGTTAGGTTGGGTGTGCCAATCCCTCACGCTCCATTTCCTACTCACACCTTTCATGGTCTAGGCTTTACACCTCTTTTCAAATCTTTAATGTTTGAAAAAATCATTTATTCATAAAAATTACTTTTTTTTTTCCCAAACTTCATTTATTAAACATTTGCCTTCTTAAATGTATGGTTATGTCTCATGCCAGGAAATGATGTGAAATAATGTAAATTACATGCTCATGATATGGATCACATAACTCTGAACTTAAACTACCCAACATGTCATCAAGTAAAGAAGTTCATATACTTGAAATAAAATCATAAACATATCACATAAAGCAATCCAATTATAACCACAAAACCCATGCAATACAATTAATAGGAATGTGGGAATTTACTTACCTGAAGTCCTTAATAAAATAACTTTACTTTAAATGCAAAGCAGAGTCTCTTGGCTATCCATAATGTCAATGTGCCAAATGCCCTAGTTTAATTACAAAAAGAATGCTCACAATAAACCTTCTAAATATTTCCTAATATAATCCAATAATTTAGCCTTAGATGCACATAATAGAAGTCTTTAGTTAGAATGAACATGTAAATCCAATTATCTATTTGAAATAAAAAATGCCATACTCACCTATCAGGATTTTAACATATCAGGATTTTACGGAGTTTCGAAAGTCCTCTCTCGTTTTTCCTTCCTCAGTTTACAACTTAAGTACCTAGAGGATCTACTAAGAAGTATCATCCTTTTCTTGTCCATATCCTCTTTACCCCTTAAATAATTATATTAAATTCAATAAGGGTTCAAATCCTCTAGAACCAGGTCCAGGTACATAAATTACCTTTTACTTATTACTCTTTTATTGATAAAAAATTTAAACTCAGAACACCGATAATACATCAAGGACATACAAACATTGAACAAAATATAATAGCCACCAGTACAATACACTACTACGCCTAACCAGTAATTTAAAAGTGTCATATTGCACATTTTGCGTCTACAAATTGCCTGTCTGAATCTCCCTAATGGAACACTACTGACCTCACACAAGGACAGTGCCAAATTCAAGAGATAACCACACAGAACATAAACTTAAAATGTAACACCCCCAGATTAGAAGCAATCATAACCTAGGAATGTTACCAACTTTACTCACTCTTATATTGGAAAAAACTAAGGAAAGCAAAAATTTGAATATTCTAATATAAAAGGTTTATAAAAATTTCGACAAAATTTCCTTTGTAATATCAATATTTCCTCCCTATTCACAAGTAGAAAATCAACACTCAACCACAACCAAAACCCATCTTATAGAAATAAAGTACCTCAAATCCCCAACAACTCCAAACCTCATCAAAATAGAAAATGCTCATTTAAATTATTACCTAGAGATAATTTGAAAGAATAATCAATAGATGAATAAGCAAATAAATGAATGAACACATGAATAAAGATTTTCCTATGAAAAATGAATGAACACATCTGGCTACTCATCACCTAAAATGAAAAATGAGAGGAAAGGTGTGAGCTAAAAGCTCAGTAAGTAAATGCCAAATGCATGAATGCATATGAAATGCGTTATTTGTTATAAAATTCAAAATTCATTTCATCTAAGTTCTCTAAAGTTTTCCATTTCTAACATGAGCTCACTCGGTGTATCTCCTAGCCATTAAGCTCTGCAGTGGGCCATTATTCTTTGAAACTAGATAAATTCTTCCAGTAGAACCGCTACGCAGTTAACAATTCATTAACTTTTCCTTTTACTTTCACCTCATCAAAGGTACATTTTACTTTCATTTCCACACTACAAATAAGGTTAGGTAGGGTGCGCCGGTACTTTGCACCCCATTTCTCACTCACATCTTTCATGACTTGGGCTTACAGCCCTTTTCCATTTCCTAACTTTCAAAATTCATTATCGTTTACAATTTCCATTTCCAAACCTTGTCCTTTAACTCATTTCCCTTGTCAAAACCATGAACATGCAAACTTTCTGAAGGAAAATATATCATGATAATGAAATGAATATGAAGCAATGTTCTAACGTGTAACAGATAGCATTCTCACAAATTTACTTCAGCATGATCACATAGTAAATATATTAGAACAATTAACATATATCACATCACATTCGAAACAGAAGTCCATATGAAAAGAATGGAGTTTACTTACTTGAAGTCCTTAACGTTAGAATTATACTTTAAACACAAAATAGAGTCCCTTGGCCACCCAAAATGTCAATGTGTTAGAAAATATCCTAATTCAAAAAAAAAAAAAATTCATTRGACTGTTCAACTTTGAAATATTCATCATTTATCATTCGAAAGTCACTCACCCATATTACCCATACTTAATTTCCACATCGAAAACAATAACATTCCCAAGGGTATAATTATTTCATGGCTTTCTATTCTCTCTAACAATGGCAAATGATAATGCAAAACACAATACATTCTAAGTCAAAACATACTCCTCAACTAATTACATTCCACCTTAAGTCATGTATACACTTATTCTATGATTCCCACAATCACCAATACCGAACATAATTACATAAGTCATCTAATTAATGAAATCGAATGAACAATGGTTTACCTTTAAATTCGACAAATCCTAAGTGTTGTGTATGGAGTTATGTTGTGCCCTGGGCGAGCGAACGGACGATGCGCACGCGACTGGTTCGGGTGGTCGTGCATGACGCCTGGTTGCTTGGGTGCCTGATGGGTTGGACAGTTTCTGCTCCTGGCTAGACTTGGCTGATCAGAACTAAAAARCGAAGCTCTGCTTTCGATCGAGCTTCCAGGGACGATCTGACTGGTAGAAATAGGACGATGAACAGCAGCTCTTCTGGCGAAGGTCCGATCTAGAATTGATTTGGTCTGGTCCAAGCGACGTCTAGATCTAGTCACGGCTCCGAGCACTGGCGACTGGTGAGCCAACCAAATGTATGCTATGAGCGGATGATGTTCTCGAGCACTAGCCTAGGCAAAAGATCCCGAGCGGATTTGGATAGAAACACGGATGGTCGACTAGCTTCGCATGTAGATGGCCAAGCGTTGTGTGAGCTGGCTGAGCAGTGAAGCACGGAGAGACGAATGGCAAGGAGACAATCGACGGCCCACTGCATTCGACCCCGTCGAACTCCTGAGCAGCAATCGATCTAGTAGTGAAGATGTGCAATGCAGTCCAAATATATGGCGAACTGGTAGTGATGAACGAGGCATGCAGTTCTGGATGTTGTCGCGGCGACGCAGGGGAAGAAGGCGGTGAGTGCAGAGGGAGAAAAAGGGTGGCGGCAGCTAAGTGATAGAGAAGGTATTGGGAGAGTTAGGTTTAAGTTAGGGTTTTATTTCCATTTTCATTTTTTRCCTCTTTTTCATTAGGCCCTAACCAACCTCCTTTTAGGCCTCCTTATCATGGCCCGACACTATTAAAGTCTACAGGCTTTCCTTTYGGCCGAATCCAACGTTAATTTAGCTTTAGGTTTTGAACAAAAGAAATGAATGGGCTCTAATGGACCGAGCCTATTCAATTAATACTATAAAACTCATAATTAAATAAATGTACTCTCACATTAACATACAAATAAACAATAGTAACAGAGATAACTTATTAAATTCTAATTGGCACATCGGAGATTAAGGCCTTCAAGTCCTTCCGCTGCAAAATAACCAAAAACACCAAAATTTCATGATAAAAATTAAATCAGTGAATTGGCATATAAATTTTACGATCACATAAAATTAGTGAAATGAAAAATAACATCTTGGTTATTACATAGAAATCATCTAATTACGCTAGAAAAAATCGAGGGTTCACTTTAAATTAGTGTCAACAGAAGGGCGCGTAGGCGAACTCCCACTATTTGGTCGGCCGGTGGTGAACTCCAGCAAACTGCCCCTGGCTAGCAATAGATTGCAGTTTCGAAGAATAGTACCTTGCAAAGACTGCRGGAACTAAACGAGCAATAGTTGGTCAGGTCACGGCAATGGGTGCGAGCGGAGGCACTGCGAGCTCCAGCCGAGTAGTGATACGTGCTRTGGTCGAACACCCAGTGGTCGGAGGCTGCAAATCTAGACAGCACACAACAAGCAGCGAACCAAGACGAGCAGAGAGGGTTGCAGCTAGCAAGCTCCAATAGGGATCGAGTTGTTGAGCAGCAGGCGCAAACTTTGGTTGCGAACGACAGTCTATCAGCGAGCAGATTCAAGTTTGTTCAAGTCGGGAGCGACAACTAATCGCGACAATAGGCATGCATTAGAACACAGCGAGGTTTAAGCTGTAGGGCTGGACAACACGATCAGCAATCTGGTGCGGGTAGCGAAGACCTCAGCTGAGGAAGGAGTTTTGACCAGACGGCGATAAATGGCGTGCAGAGAAAGCCGCGAAAATTCCAGCAACCCTGGTTTAGTCGTCATACAACAATTGAATAGCGAGGGCGAGCAGCTAGCCATAACAACTTGTGGCATGCGAGCTTTGGCCTCGAACGGCTGCGACGAGGGTCAATAGCAACGAGAACAGAGGAAATGGTGGRTGCYGCTTTTGTGTGTGTGTTTTGTTGTAGAGAAGATGGTCTGAAACCCTAATTTTTTCTTTTTTGGTTTCTCCTTTTTTTAAGTGGCTACTGAAAAACCCTAATTTCCCTTTTCTTTCTTTTTTTTAAAATTATTTAATTGGGCCCCAACCGATCTCCTTTTGGGCCTCCTTATCCCATAACCATCTAAGCCCAATACAAATTAAAGTCTACAGTCTTTCCTTTAGGCCAAAAGTAAACATTAAATCAGCTTTAGGTTTCAAATAAGAAACCAATGGGCTCTAATAGATCAAGCCTAAATTAATTAACTAAAACCTCTAATTCAATTAGCACAATAAATTTCATATTTAAATAAACATACTCACACATTAATGTATAAATAAATAATAATAACAAAGATGAATTATTTAAATTCTAATTGGCACATAGAACGTTATAGCCTCCAAATCCTTCCGCTGCAAAATAACCAAAAACACTAAAAATCATGATATTAAATAAATCAAAAAATTGAATATAAATTTTATGATCATATAAAATTTGTGAAAATAAAAAATAAATTTTTGAGTATTGCAATAGAGTTAATACATAAGTATTTGAATCACTTTTTATTTTTTTATTGTCTCAATATGATACTATTTATGTGGATATCTTTAAAACATAATAAATTTCTTAGGAACTTTGAGGATAATATTGCACATAAATTTTGTCCATTCTTAGATAAAAATATGATAGTTCTTCCAAAACAAAATGCATATAAATTTTGTCCCTTTCCTTTCTAGATAATAATATGTCAGTTCTTCTTYTACAATAAACCAATTTTACACTACTATTTATAGTATTTATGTTTATCTATCTCATCTTTAAGTGAGAGAAATACTCCATATGCTTGAGTATATGGTGTGCCTTGTTGTACTATCAATGCGACAAATATCTCGACAATCTATTACAAATCTATAAACATATTATTACATAAAGTAATTTAGAAACTTATATACAAAAAACATTAAGAAAGTTGTGAATACTTGAAGAAAGTCCACGCAGAATTTAAATGAAAAGTAAATAAACGGAGAAATTAATCTCATTTTCTGCATAGGACATCCTATCTCACACAAGAATATTCTCTTAAAGTTTCTAGCACGCCAGAACGGAATAATGAAATTTATAACCCCTTATCTTGAAGGCGTAAGCGTTCTACCTCTTTGCACTCATTGATGCTTGCGCCTTCGACCTCTCTTTGCAAAAAGAGAAGGGAACATCCTTCTGTAATGACGATAGAGGGATTACTTGCTAACGGTTTTATCCCGGACAACTACTAGGCTGTTAGCAAGAATGGGTTGTTACAAAAAAAGAAGTAGACATGAGTTAACAGGGATTGATTAGACGCTCTCATMGCATTAGAAGTATGTGTGGRGTAAAGACACCTTCAATAATATGCCTGATGTRAGGATATGGTRTTCTACACCACCTCCAATTAAATGGTCAACATTTCTTGTTGGGTCAGCAAAAGAATTGGAGACATTTAAGGGAATCGTATCAACTGGACCGTCAAAATCAAGAAAACTTTGGTTTCCACTCTTCATCTTTCTTGATCGATTTTTGGTAGAGAACCATTATARATTGGTCGTACAATAGGTACGTATACTCTACTTTGTGGAGATGAGATGAAGGAAAATTTGTGATTTTTGTATGATTTTGTTGGGATTCATTTTTTCTTCTTGTTAGATATGCCAAGTGCAACAAATTCAAATTGGGTGATATTTGTCATTTATGTAATTCTACAATAAAATTAAGGGATAATATATTTTCGAATGATAAGTTATAAAAAATAACTAGTGTCAACTGGACATATAGTGTTTGCATTCCATTAGGAATTATGTACTACACAATAAAACAAGTGCTACCTCAGGAGTACAATAATAATATATTAATATAATAATTTATTCAACCTATTGTTACTTAAAGAATAATAGCTCAATATTCTTTGAGAATATTTAGATTGGAACGTATCATTAGTAGATAATATTAATTTATAAATAAATTAATTTAGAGCAATAATTTGATATTTCTCGGGAATATTTAGATTATAATATATTCTTTGGGAATGTACAATATTAATTTAAAATAATAGTTTGATATTCTTCAGGAACATTGAGATCATGTTCTTCAAGGAAAAATAATATTAGTTTAGACTATATTGTTACTTTAGGAACAACAGTTTAATTATATTCCAAGAATATTTAGATTTGATATGCTCTTCATGTAAAATCCTAATAGTTTGGTTCATTGGTGAGAAGGAATCCGGACAATAATAGTTTTTATTAGATGAAAAATAAATCATAATACTATTTATTAATAACAATAGTAATGGTAATTTGAATCATTCATCTTTTTAATCTATTTTATTCATTAATTAATTTGGTTAAATTTCTACCATCATCGTATCACTTTAATTATCCATTATTTCTTTTAAAAAATAACAAAAAAAAACAAACAAATTTTTCCTTATTCTTCTCTTCTTCTTCACGTCATCTTCTCCCATTTATCTTTTTCCCATATTATTTTAATGTTTTCTTTTCATCAGCAACACCATTTCATTGTTCTTTTCTCTCTTTCTTCCTTCTCTCTTTCTTTTCTCTCAGTTTCTTGAGTTGGTCTTACTCTTATCATTTTATTTCCACCGCCAAACAGTTTTCTACTTTACTTTTATATCAGTAGCGGTAATCAGCAGTTGAAAATCATCCTTTGTTTTGATAAACTTCTTCTTTCTACCTGATTTCTTTTTCATACACGCTGAACAAGATTTTCTTTTATTTTTTTAGAATGATTTTCGACTGATAAACTCCCTTAATTCTTGCTGAGTTTTGCTTGATGCAATCTGAATTTTGGTTAATTGTTGGTTAGACTGGGGTTTGGCATAAAAAGAAACTTAGTCGTAAGAAGAAAATGGTGAATACAATAAGTTATAATTTCTGTTCGGAGTTCTTGTACAGTTTGAATCTTGAAACAGGAAGTTATATATTAATAGAAATAAGATAAGCTTGTTTGTTTGCTATTAGTCCTTCTATTTTCGTGGCATCTTCATCCTTTATTCCTCTGTATTTTTAGATTATAGAGTTGTTTCTTACTTTCTGAGGAACTTGTGGAAAACTTGTTTCGAGTTAGACTATAAAGGAGCAAGGTGGTTTCTAGGAAGGCTCTACTAAACGTTAAGATAATTGTAGTAACATAAAAGGTGATAATACGTTGTCTGTGTATGTGCTTCGGTGAGGTGAAAATGAATTTTTTCTTTTATTTTTTTGGAGGTAGTAATTGTTTTTGCTCCTCCCTTGTGAAGAACCTGTTTTTCTTTAATTTTAGTAAACCTCCATATGAGATTTGATTTCTTTACCAAAATGGTGGAGCTTTTGCAATCTGTTTTTTGTCAGATTCATAGGCACAACATGCAGAATTCTAGTTTAGCTTTTGTCAATGAAGTTTACATCTAGATTTCCCTCTGCTACCATTTTGGTATTAACCTTGTTTCTTTTCAATTTCCCACTGATAGCTGGTCTCTTTTATGCTTATTTGGTATATTTCACCGTCCAAGCATTGGCTAATTCTTCATTCATCATATGCATAATTGACAGCATTTCAGGTACATGCATAATTTTCTATGGTGTTTGCCTTCAGAGGTGCCCATTTCTTTGTGGTCTTTCGCTAGAAAATATATTGCTTAACACTAGAATGATTTGATTCTCTCCATGAACGTTAGAGCCTTGGTGCTTAGTTTTGTTGAATTTTTGCAACGTGGAAGGACTCCAAATATATACACAAATAGCTCAACGGTCAAGGAAGAGAGCGCAATATATTCATTCTAGGAATACTGGGGAAAAAAACTCTAAAATTATCCTTTGATTCCAAATTTTCTTGATTCCCATTAATATTGATATGCAATCTCAATACTAGATGCAAATTAAGATGATTTCTTATAAATTGATTGTATGACACGATAATTGAGAAAATAAAGATTCATGGTACAAATCAAAGATACTCAGGTCAGTTTCTCTGTTTTATTAAACTCTAAAATACATGTGATTTTGCATATCGTATTCTAAAAAAATCTTTTCAAGACCATATTTTAATAATAATAATTCTCAATTCTTTTAAAGAACTGTTGTACATGTTATTCGAAAGACTTTCACGTATCATAGATTATATATCAGTATAACATAATAAATTCATGATTTATTAAACACCATATTTACTCGATTGACATGAAAACTGAATTTAGATATCAAAACAATTGACATAGATTTAATCATGAATTTAATGAGTTTATCGATTTACTTGTGTATTAAGCGTATTAAGCGTATTATTGAGACGGAATTAGTGGATATATTATAATGATTGAGTACTCAGTCAGTGACCGCAAGAACTAATTTAGCAGACAAAATACTCCACTTAGCTTGTCCCCAGCGCGAGGACCTCTTTAGTCGCTTGGACAGTAGTGGTTTGGGATTGCCAAATGGCCAAAAACCTGTGGACCATACCTATGGTGGGTAGGATCCGTTTGGGCAGATAGTTGTGCCGCATTGTACCCACAGTAATTATTGGGTGCTCGTACCCTTGATTAGAAGGTTTAACCTGAGGGCGACTGGCTCCTATAGCCGCGGCTAGCCAGCTTATTTGTTATTGTTCATTGGGTTCGGTTTTAAATCACTCGCATACATGGAGAGATAAGGTTGGTATATTTTAATCCCGTAGAATAAACCTCTTACGTTTAAAGTTTGTTTCTCTTGATTTTATACTTGCATGAAATGTTTTCTTAAACTTTGCATGTCGATTCTGTTCCAGCATTGAATTTTTCTAATTATTTCTTTAGAGATATGGATTTTGAAATAATAGTTGATCTTTTCTTATTTAGACTAAAGCACCATATTTTATAGATATATATTAATTAAAATTGTACACTATCACATGTTCATGGAATTCACTGAGCCTAGTTCTCTTAATTTTTATATGTTTTAATGACAAGTACAAATGCTTAGTGAAGTCAAACGACTTCAGTTTTAAAGAGTCGTATCATATATAAATTTTGTGAAGCCTGGAGACCTCTAATCATTATAATGGTTAGTATTTGCACTTTTAGACATCTCTAATGTTTTGGTATATTGTACGGCGAATTTTAGTTTTGTATAATTAAAATTATATACATTGTAAGATTATGTAACTAATGATATGTTCATTTTCTAATTGTGGACTTAGTTACTTTGAATGTTCAACTGTATTGACTATCGAAAGGCAGGTGACACCTATAGAGCCCCGGTGAAATTTAAGAGAGGGTGGATTGTCACACTTCAAGAGTTAATAGCCTTAATTTAGGGTAATTATTTAATATTCTTCATGAGTATAATATAATGTTCTTCAAGAACATATAATGTTATTAATTTAAACTACTACTACTTCAGGAGCATAGAATGTAATATACCCTCAAATGTTCTGTGAGTTTAACAAAGAAGTAAAAGGCATGAAGGAGTATTAACGAATAAGATAAAATCTAAATTATAGAATTCATTCAACAAGATGGCACTTGAAAGAGAGCAGTAAATCAGCATTGCATAACATAGTCCATAAAAAAGATGGCAAAAMTGGTGAAAAGATGCAAAAAGACACATAAGAGAAGGGCCATATAGGAATGATAAACATAAAAGAAAAATTGCATAAACAATAACGTCATCAATGAGAGGAAAAGAAAAAATTGTTAAAGAATTGATATCATGCATATGAATTCAATATAAATAAAATGTGCACRGATCCTTATGTAAATTAGGGTACAAATAAAGTCTACTTTATTGCATACTTCAATTAATTTGAAGTGACGATACAAAAGTAAATTATACAATAATTATGGAACTAGCCTTGTAGAGATTCGAAGGGCAAAAATAAAGACTCGTTGTGGTAAGACTAATGTTCAATCATATCCGGCAAAAGCTCAACAAGTAGAGAATCTTGAATCAAAAGCTTTTTAGAGATAGAGACTCGTGCTGATAACATATTATAAACTGAGAAGGAGAAGAAGAGAGTTGAAGAGTTGTAAAGAGGAAATAATAGACTGAATATTAATATTTCAAAGAGTAGAGAAATTATTCGACAAWATTATTTACAATAAATATGAAGCTATTTTGGTCTTTATTGCTTAACAATAATTTCTACAAGTAATGGCAAATCAATCAAAATGGCTAGGTCATAGACTAGTTCGACCTGATTAAAACCTGCACTATCTCGAATTTTCATGACATTATAGCTTTGGAGGTTCGAGTCAAACAAGCGAGGTTGGGATATTCTAACTTTCCAACTCGTCGAGCACATTCAATGTAAAGCACGACTTAACATCTTTAGTTCTCGAATTTYATTCCTTTTTTTAAAATATCTATTTCTTTACTTATCATTTCTTTTATTCCTTACCTAAAATTCGTATTTCCTTTATTCCTACCTAAAATGTTCATCTCCTCACTTAACAATTATTTCCTTAAATAATATGATTATAAGCATCATTTAAATAACACTAAATTAATAAATTATGAACTTGTAATTATATTTAAAAATTATAAATAAATAAAAATAAATTAAAAAACTCGACTAGCTGGCCAAACTCAACTCATGAGTTTACAAGTTAAGCATCGAGCTGAACCCAATTTAACTCGCCAGATGGACCCCCCACACAGCTCTCCAACCTTGACCAGCTTAGACCATCAAGGCAAGTTGCGACTTTGAACTCGACTTGGCCCGATACTAGGCGAATCCGCTCATTTACCATTGTTAAGTCCTACAACAACTTCACGTTTTGCTTTAGACTAATCACCAGGATTAGCGATGACGGATGTGCACTACTAGAATCCGTCATTGCCCCCTATAGACCTTCTAGGCATGCCTTCGGGAAAAGCAAGAATTCAAAGAGCAATCCATCACAGATCAGGAAAGGAAGAAGGATAAGATARACTGGATGTACAACTTTCTGGTCTCACCAGTACAAACATTCTTTTTACTTAATCAGAAATCCAAGACASTGATTAACAGGATGCAACTACTACCCCTCAACTYACAGCAGTTATATCTTCATAGGGCCTGTATTTACCGGTTTCTGGAATACCCTTACCACCGGCATTCCATCACCTTCTTCATTCTTTGCCCTCCACGACCGATCTTTCTTCCTCTGAGGTTTCTTATGTTGCTTATGAGGTGCAGTTGACAGCTTTTTCCTCACTTGTCTCTGAGTTGAATTCAGCCCATTTACCAGGTCAAATGAGTTTAGATCATCCAACACATGTCCAAGATTAGGTGCATCTTCTTGTTCACTAGGTGAAAGGTTTTCACTATCAGATTCTTCTGATTCGTTTATCTCAGACAGGCCTTCACCACCACCTTGTGGATCAGCTTCCTCATTAGACATCCCTGGGGGCAACTCAAAGTGAGGCAGTTTCCCATCAATGTAATCTTTCAAAATCTGGCGTGCAGCTCTTGTTTCATCTGGCAGCCCACTTGCCGCAACATACCCACGGGATGCACAATATGCCCGCAGGAGTTCAGATGCCAAGGGAGACCGAGACGGGGACTCATAAGCCTTAGGTTTAGGCAAAGAGATATTGTAGACACCTTCAATAACTTGTCTAGGTACTCTATTTGCTACAACTTGTACAGCCTCTCTATGCTCAGTTATCCGGTCAATTGGCAAAACCCCTGAAGCAATCATCTCATATCTTGAGCTTGTAAAGGATGGAAACACTAAACCAGGGCAATCACATAGTGTAAGCTTTTCAGATATTATTAATGTCTGAAAATGCTTCGTTTTCCCTGGAGTTGAGGTTACACCAGTCCGTTTCTCCCCTACTAAAGCATTTATTGTTGAACTCTTCCCAACATTAGGATATCCCACAAATCCAACAATTACACTCTTGGAGGTTCCTTTCGCCAAATTTTCTTCAGCGAAATGAACATGAGATGGGCCTGAGCTATCCACCCCTGATCTATTTCTGATTGAAACAAACTCTTCAGCTTCACATTGTAAACGCGCCAATAGCTCCTCCCTGCCATATATCTTTGTATCAGGATCAACTGATTCTTCCACACCTTTTTGCATGTCTGAGGAGACACTTAGCTTTTTCCCCTCCAAAGCTGCAGAGGCAGCCTTAGCTGACCAAAATAGAAAGAGAATCCCATGAAGACGGAAATATCTTGCCCATTTCTCTCTGAAACCAATGCCAAATCAGAAAATTTATGACATAGAATAAGCGGAGATCCGACAAGAAATATCAGAAAAATGGATCAATACTAACCGGACAGAAAAAGGTAGGAGATCTGCCTTATTAACAAGAAGCAATGTCCTCTTGTGTGCATCAACTTCTTGTGCATATGCCTGCATTAGCAAAACATTGAGATATTAGGACTTGATGAGAGTTAGAAAAAGAAAAGAGGTTAGAAAAACAGAAACATCAATGTTCATCTGCAGTAAAAAGGTCGCATTTTTCTGGTTTTCTTTATTCTTAAAAATTTTAATAGTCCATGATCTGATATTACACATAGAATCACCAAAGAACTGGGGAAGGGAGAAAAGGAAGGAAGAGCAACTTGCTCAAAAAAACTGGAATTGAAGTCTTTGCTTATAGTACATTCTCCAATAAAGATGAGAGATGAAGCCTCCACTGTCATTCCTACTGAACATCTGAAAAGAAACAAAGCAATCGATACAAAAACTCTTCATTACCTCCAGATCAGGGCAGCGGTAGAAGAGCGGATCCCGTGCATCAACAACCATGACAAGCTGGGAAACAAGGAGAGAACAGAAAGATAACATTAGAAGTAGTTCAGATGATACTTATATAAAAGTTGAATGAAGATAATGATATTTAAGCTTGTTCAGTGAGTCAAGCAACTTCCACTAGTTAGGGTGGTGGTTCATTCACTGCAAAAATGTCCAGAGATCCCCCATGTTTAATATAAAGTTTTATTTAGAGAATATAGACATACACATAGTAAATGTGAAATGATAAAAGTGGCATGGACTAAATACTTCTCAAGTAATAAATTGCAGTTAAAGAATATGGTTCAACTTAGTTTGCTAATTATGCTTTGTAAGAGATTGCCAGTTATACGATCTTCGTTTGATGCAACCACCTAAATTACTAAGAAAGGATGCTTTATACAGAAAGTTTTGACTCTCTAATTTGTGCATTGTCGTATTTCTACATCATGTGATGTTATCAACAGCCATTGCCCGGACTAAGGATTTCAGATAATTACATATTAGAAGCAACTAAGATCTACTGAAGATGACATGAGGGAAAATGGATCTCCTCACAGCGCCAAATGCATTTAATGAAATAAAATATGTTGATGCACAATATTTTTTATCATGTAAGCAAAAAGGACAGCAACTATGAGGGAAAGCCCTTAATGGAAAAGCAATGACTGAATACTGTAACCAAGAAACTGAGAAAACCAAAGTACATCAAGATACTGTTCCCACCAGATCGCTGCGCTCCACCACCCTCCAAAGCTGTCTCCAGATATCCAGGTTCTTCTCAAATGGTGTCAGGACCAGCTTCTCATTTTCCTCAAGCCTGCAGAAACAGTAATTTTATTTTATCAATAAAGGGAATTCACCATGATTTCATGCTTTCAGGAGTGACTGGAAGAAAGAAAACCATATATCGCTGCAGAAGGATGATCTCACTATAAAACAACATCGTCTGTACACTACTATATGTATAAATCATGCCTCTGCACAGATAACATAATTATGAAAATCTGATTCTCTGTCCAAAATTAGTGTTCAAGGGAGAAARAGAAAATACCATTTTATAGGAAAATAAGAGGATAAGTGATAAGGAATTAGAAAAAATTGAATTCTAAAAATGAATTTATTTAATTTTTATAAGCTAATGTCAGTGGAATGCATCTAACATCCAAAAGCCTTCAGCACAGTGAGAATATCTAACAATACCCCACCAGACTCAGGAAAGAGGATAGGAAGACAGTATGTAGCATTCCAATAACATGATCTTCCCTATATGATACATGTCCTAAAACCAAATATTACCCATATGAACACCCCCCCCCCAAAAAAAAAAACCAAAAAAATAATAAAATAAAAATGCCATCAGATGAATTTTTTATAGACTTCCAGTGACTAGTTGTTAATGGGCCAATATGTTTTTTCCACGACTGCTTTTATAAAAACAAATGCACACGCATTTAACATAATTGTGTTAAAGTTTTATTTAACGTATACATAAAAGATCCCCTCTAGTTTCTTATAATTAATACTCCCTCCGTTTATTTAAGTATGTGGCATTAGGGTAAAATATATAGACCAAGAAAACCATAAATTGGTCTTAAGTTACTGTCAAAATATCCTTATATTGGAAAAGAAGATAATTAATTACATGAGAGAAAAGATGTTGACTTATAATGTTGGTTTGAAAATTAAATAAGGGTAAAACAAAATTAATCATCTCTTGAAAGTTAGAATGTGACATACTTTCAAAAACAGGGACAAAGCCCTATTGCAATATACTCTAAAAAACGAAGGGAGTACTAAAACGAATGTCCTCAAGAAATGTTAGTGTTTGGGTAAAGCCCTACAGAAGAAATTAAGTTCAGGAAAGAAATATTGTCCTTTAAATTTTATTATAGATAAATAACAAATCAAATGATATTTATAGACCACGTACATGCCTTAAAATGTGAACTGCATAACTAACATAATCAATTTAGCTGCTTAAATTCTCAGGAATTATTGAGGAAAAAATGAATAGAAACTGTCCTACTTCACCTAAGTCATCCTTCTATCCATTTTCGCAGGTTAAGTTACCTTTGTATTTCTATAATGATAAGGATAGCCTCGAAATGGTAAGACAATTCAAATACACTCATTCTATCCTTCTGTCACTCGAAATAAACGAATTCCTTATACAAATCTCACTCTCTTAGGTACTTGACAAAATAGGATTCAAATCAAATTCTTAGATATTGATATTGTGAATATGAATATATTTCCCAGTTCAAGTTCATCAAATTTGTTCCTGTTCATACATAACCWATCATTCTCTCAGAAAACAGCTCCATGGTAAATAGCAAGAACATCAACGAATAAAAGAAGAGAAGTGGAACAGTAAATGTTTCATACAAATCACAGTAACAATATTTCATTTCATAAAACCAGACCTTGCAAGGCTGCGACGCCAAGCTAAAAAAGCTTGTTTTTCATTGGTATCAAGCTCTTCCACAGACATTTTAGCATTCCATGGAGGCCTGAAAAAAGAGAAGAAAATTCAAGTATATTGTAAACCAGGTCAATAGAACTCCTTGGGAAAGAAAATGCCAACCTGCGTGGAACACGGAGACTGCTAACATGCAATGCCTCCTCTTTTTTCTGCTGCTCCCTCCTTTTTTCAGGTGTCATGTCACTAGTGCTGGAGCTTGAGTCTCTATTGCAACATAAACATGCACGATGAGGTGCCATAGGGCAAAAAGAAGGGAAGGGAAAAGAACTTAAAGATACAGGTGTCTGCCCACACAAGAGTAAAACGTAAAAAGTTCACATCTCATTTTGAGGAGGCCAAAAATAGCACATAAATGCCCCTAACAACCTGCATTAACAGTGCAGATACGAGCATCAAATCCAAACAATTAGGGTATGTGTSATAACACAATTCAACACTTAAAACTGAATAAATTAAGAGCTTATTAGATTAAGAATGTTTAATAACATAATTTGGAACGTCTTAAATTTTAATCTTAAGTGATAGAATCTTGACTTAAACCTTATTACTTAATGCGTTCAGATGCAGGGATTTACCAACTTCGTATCCATCGGACAAAATTAACCCTATACCTCTTTCTTGACTATAGATCAATATAAATTGACGCCCATATAAGTTTAATGAACTAAAAAAAGAAAAGGAGAAACGTGTAAGAAATACAATATTCAAAGTTTTACTAGATTGGTTCTCAAATGCTCTGACRGAATTCAGCATTCGAATTCATATGRGTATAAGTAAATTGCCAGTGATCAAACAGGGTTTGCAAGTAATACACTAAATATCCCGATTCATGCTGAAAAAACAGAAACCATTTAAAGTGTTGAAAGGCAGAAAATTTCAAGATTTATTCTTCTTTCTCAAATGAAAAACATATTTCTTTTTCTCTTTTTAAGCAACCCAACATATATAATAAGACAGAAACAACTACTCTCATCTTCATAGAAGCTCCAAAACTCACTTTTATTTCTCTCTTCTCCCACAGCTACTTTTTAGGTAAAAGAAACACAAAAGCCTCTACCTTTGGTGAAAAAACCATTCAATTCCCAACAACTAAATATCAACAATTTGCAATACCCTAAAATGTTATCACATAATAAAGAACACGAAAAGATTCAAAAGCTTTTTTTTTTTTTTTTTACCCCATTTATCTCCACAATTAAGTAAAAAAGAAAACAACCACACTCCAGCTGAAAGAGCTTATCCCAAGTATATGGAACCATCCACACCAAAACTCTAACTCTATCATTCTACTATACTGCTCCAGCAAAGCATTTATATTCTACTATTTTTCAAACTTTCAGGCCATTCAAAATACAATAAGTTAAAAAGAAACAAACAAATTAACCATGTTCTCTACAGCACAGAATTTATAAGTCGTTGTAAAATCGGAACACAAAACACGGTGCAAAAAATCACCAAAACCCAAATTTGGATTTTCAAAGCAAAAAAGACAGAGATCTTACAAATTGATGAGGAGGTTGACTGGTGGATGGTTATCCGAGTAGAGGCGAAGGGACTCGTCGGCCTGCTCAATTACGGCGTCGATGTCACTAACATCCGTGACGGATTCCAGAACTTTCTTGTGCTGCTTCCTGTAAAATCTGCCCTTCTCCTTGCTCTCTTGGATCATTTGGTTATGGTGCTTCACCAAAGTCCTCCCCAACGCCGTCTTCTCCCCCTTCCCCATCGACTCTGCTCCTTGTATTCCTCTTTGTTCAGTCAAGTTCGATTCAATTCAGTTCCTGAGGAAAAAATCGAAGATGGTAGGTTGATATGTAGTGTTTGGGTAGGCCCAACAACAACCCACCACTAGCCCGGCCTATTCGGGAAACCTTCGACCTAACCCACCTCAAGGTGAATATGGGTTACGCGAGGCAACCCATCTCAAATTTTTAAAAAAATAATAAAATTAATAAAAAATTTAAAAAAGTTCCTAAAAATTTGTTAAAAAATTTCTAACAAATATTTAAATGATTGTCATAATAATCCATAATATTCCATAATAATTATAAAATTTATCAAAATATCATTCATCTCAAAATTTATCAATAACAATAAGTAAAAAGTCTATTAAACTAAAATAGTACAATTTTCTTTAAAATTTATTAATAATATTAGATCATGCATTCACATGGAATCCTTCCATTTCTCCTTTATCTTCTATATTCTGTCATAGCTCGTAGCATATTTGATGTTTCAACCGGAATCATCTTAATGCGAAAAAGTATTTTATGGTTTTTTTAGTAATCATTTAAAAAGTTTCTAACTAATTAGATGATACTTAATTTTTATATTTATATTTTTTATTACAAAAATTATCAATATTCAGTTAGATAAATTTTATTTAAAATTTAATTTATAAATAAATTAATTACAAAAAAAAAACACAAAAAAAAAGTAAAAAAAAATTTGCTGTCAATTTTTAAACTGAACGTAACATTCTTGAACATATTTTAACAAATCCTGAAAAGCAATCATTCAAAAATAAAACAAGCAAATATGTCTGAAGAAAACTTAAACTGAAATGCTCATTGTTATGACTTATTTATTTTATAAGATAATATTGCAAACAAAGATTATATATACTTTCATAGTATATATTACATCAAAATACAGACACTTGTATATAGAATGGTAGCTATAATAGAGCGGGCCGCAACAAACATGAAGCGGGCCAATCCAGCGCTTAAGAATAAAATTTGGGTTTAGTTTATCATTTGGCCGAACCACTTAAGTTGAGGCTCTGCAAAGGCTGACCTAATTGGCGCTGTTGAGGGGGATTTGGAATCAGGAGATGGCGCTTATTTGGCAAAAAAAATATAGAAAAAAAATAAAATTTACAAAATCAACACTTCGCTTCTATTGCAGGCCTTGTTTCGAAACGAGTTTCTTTGTTAAGGAGCTACTCGACAAATGTATTCAGGAAAAATGGCTTCTTTAAATGATTTTGTTAAAAAGCGGCTCAATCTACGC